>CATIUR010000001.1:21005000-21435000 GCA_949592205.1 Helichrysum umbraculigerum
CGGAGCGCAAATGCAGGGGCGAAAAAGGAGGAGGCTTCCACTCAAAACCCCCTCCCTTCCCTCCTTTTTCCTCATTTCCCTAACTCTCACTCTCTCTCTCTTCTCTCTTCTCTCTCTAAACACTTCCACCACCACCACCCTTCCACCACCTAAAAACACCACAAAACGACCTCAAATCACCGGAGCCATTTAACGAAAAACGACCACCTCGCAACGATCTACATTTTCATCTTTCCGGATTCCTCTCGCGCAAAGTTGTAAGTTTCCGACAAATCCCGCAACTCTTCGATTTCAAGTGTTTTGTTTATCTAAGCTTAAAATGTCCAAATATGGGTTGGGTGAAAGATTTGGACCAAACGGAAACCGGAAAACACGTTTTCGACAAAATTTCCGGCCATCAGACGTAAGTGTCGCATAGACCCGTGCAGCGTAGCGTCACTTAATGCGTCACTTAAGTGACGCACTGAGTGTCGCTAAAAGCCCTAAATTTGCGTCACTTGCATAAATGCCGCATAAAACCCCTTTTTCCTGACACTGCCTAAGTGTCGCAAATTCAATATCCGTCACTCCAGACCGACACTTCTAGCGTCACTTGTCTGAGTGACGCCTATAATTGAATTATGATTTCACCCGACACTAACCCTAGTGACGTATGACACTTCCATCCAACACTTATACCCGACACTTCCTAAGTGCCGCCCCTTATGCGTCACTTCCTCAAGTGACGCAAATAGCTAAGAATTTACCATTTTATGCGACACTTCCTAAGTGTCGCCAAAAATAATTAAGTGACGCATCAAGTGTCGCAGAAAACAGAAAGTTTGCAACTCTTATTCGCACTAAGTGTCAAACTTATATAACTTCAAACATTTATAGGATACGACTTCTAAAACATGTTGAACACATATTATGGGTAAAATACCCCAATATTATAATAAACATACTTGGAACTATTATCACAATCAATCACCAACAGGTCGTACAACTTTTCAAAAATACAAACAATCAAACCTAATCGTTTGGACATCACTATGGATAAACAACTAGCATGGATTATCTTTTAAGATACCTACTTATTTTATTTAACCTTGCGCGTTATAAACGTCCGGCAGGTTACAGTCTTCGGACACCCCATTTTACTTCACCACATTTGCTTCAGTGCAACTCTTCCGACTCGGGTGAGTCTCATAGCCCCTCTTTTTATTGTTTTTAAACTCAGGTGTAGGAATACATGCTTTACCTTGTTTTACATGTGAACACGAGTACAAAACTCGCTATATCCTGCATGAGCTATTTTCTAATCACTTTTAAGTCCTCTACGTTCATAGTTCTGGTAATACTTTATGTACCGCGAATGTTAGTGTATGGTACCATGTAGGACTGACCATCCTCATCCGGGTCAGCAAGCACTGACTAGTTAAACGGACGCATTAGCATTTGTTCATACGAGTGTGGATTAGACACTCGCCCAGAGGCACTGATATCGCGTAAAAAGTCACGTTTTTACTCCCGATATCTCTCTTATTCTGGAACAATTCTTGGCATATTAACTCAAAACCATTATAAATCAGTAGTATTATGCCAAGATGGTCAAAACAAGGTTGCACGATGAAAATCAAGCAAAACGGATGAAAAACGAAGATTCCACACACGTTTGAAGATTCAAGGCATCAAAACGAGATTTCAAGACAAAAGTGCTCATCACCAACATCCATCTTACCCAAGATGTTCGTTTTCAAATTACGAATCCAACAGAAGAAGAATCAACAAAAACGGACGAAGAATGAAGATTCTACGTACGCCGGAAGATCCAAAAGATTCGTACGACACATCTAAAGTTCAGAGACATATTTTTGGGATATCTTTTGATCAAAGTCTTCGTTTTTGAATTACGAATCCAACAAAAAAAATCAACACAAACGAACGCATAACGAAGAAGATACGCGCGAAACGAGCAACGGGCAACGAACCGGGACGGGTGGCAGCCAGCCGCCGCCGGCCAGCCACCAGGCTGCCGGCTGCCACCACCCAGCCGCCGGCTGCTGCCAGGCCCCATCCGGTTCCCGATTTTTGGTCCTTTCGTGTACCCGGTGCTAGACCTTTGCGCAACTTTACGTACCTCGTGCTACACCTTTACGCAACTTTACGTACCTCGTGCCACCACTTGCCCGTACCCGGTG
The DNA here is from genome assembly GCA_949592205.1 of Helichrysum umbraculigerum. Classification (NCBI taxonomy): domain Eukaryota; kingdom Viridiplantae; phylum Streptophyta; class Magnoliopsida; order Asterales; family Asteraceae; genus Helichrysum; species Helichrysum umbraculigerum. The sequence continues at coordinate 21,007,181 of CATIUR010000001.1, forward strand.
CCACCACCTTTTCCACCTTTTGCTATTGTGAGCTTCCACTTGCTAACATGCACCAAAACTCTCCTATAAATAGGAGCCATGGGTTTCATTTGAAAATACACCATTCTTTCCACATTTTGGAAGATACACTTTCTTTCTAGCTTCTAGCTTTTCTTTCTTTCTTTATTTTCTTACTTTAAAATAGTATTAGGCTAGTTAGAATAGAAGCAAGGAACGTGTTTGTAGTCTTTGGTGAGGAACAAATTTGTAATCTTTGGTGTACGCTTGGAGCAACTCTAATTAATTCAAGTCTATTCTCTCTCGCATTTAATCTTGGTTCTTTCTATCCTTATCTATCTTAATTAATTACGTTTATATTGATTATGCTAGATTTAGTTATTGCCATGATTAGAGAGTAGTATACTTGTTGTGTTTGTTTGCGATGTAGTTAGTTAATTATGGGATGATGTATAATCAAATATTAAAGATCGGAAGTATTGCTTTGATCATCTTATTGCATGTTCTTGTTTGATTGTTGCCTTAGGATCATCATAGTAGTAAAATATAAATGGTCTTAATTATCGTGAAATAATATGACGGCCCCTATTCGACTGTTACTCGATATAGTACTGGAAACACTTCAAGGTGGAGTACAAATGTATGGAAGTCGAGAAACGACCAAAGGTAGTCATATTACGAAACGGTACAATATTACGAAGTAATATGACGCCCCCTATTCGACTGTTATGCAGTATAGCGTTGGAAACACTTTAGGTGTAGTACAAATACGTGGAAGCTGCGTAACGACAGAAGGTAGTTATATTACGGACTAATATATATAAAATGAGAAACCTAGTTTAATTAACCTTTCTAAATAGACTTTTAAACTCCAAATTAATCTATCGCCTTTCCACCAATAAACGTGATTACAACACCTTTTTAACAACGTCCAATTAAAAGGTAGTCAGTCATTTGTGTCAATATAATTTGTCAAAGGTTTGAAACTATGGAACCACAAGGCTACATGGGGGATTATCGTAGGACAAGACATGGCCAAGGTTTGAAGCGGTGGAACCACTTAAAGTGATGAACGCTGTGAATAACTAGGGGATTTATTGGGTAGTCTTAAGCAAGGGCTAGTTTAAAGTCATAAATGAACTTTCTAAATATACGAATCTGTTAGGATGACGAGGAATCGTTATATGATTCAGTTATGTCTAGTACCTTAAGATTTTGTTCCCGTTCATATGAAAGTATTATTAAACCATAATCAAGATTTTGCTTATTATTCTAAATACTTTGTAATTTACCATAACCTAGCTCCCGGTGTGACATGCTAATGGATTTTTAATTAGTAGGGAATCTAGTGTTTACATACAAGTATTCAAGAATGATAACTAACTAATATCTTTCAAAACAGTTTCTCCAAATATCATCCCATAACTTAATTAACGAAATCTCAGCAAACACTATCTTTATTTTATCTGCTTTACGTTTTATTTTAATTTCGCTTTTATTTATTTACTTGCCTAAGTTAGTTAATAGAAAAACCAAAACTCCCCCACTATTTTATAAACCCTTCACTAGTTTGAAATCCCTCATCTGCCATGCCTTAGTTTCAATTCAGTCGGTTTGAATAACGACTCTAGGTCATACATACCACTTGTTCACCCTTAGGATTAGCATTGTTAGGGAAAACTTAGGCCCCGCAATTACAAATTTAAAACACCCACTGATTGCCGCCTCCGGCAGCCGGTTCAACGACAAAGGGTAAGATCCTTACCGACGGCTGGGGGCGCATCAGGCACCCACGATCAGGCACTTTATTGTGATCCTGACACCCACGTTAAGCGCAGACTATGACCTCATGGCAGACATATACATTATTTGATTCATTTCAAACGTTTATTACTAAATCTTGTGGTTCACAACTTACTTACATATTTATATGCAAACCTGTGAGCTCACCAGCATTAGCTGACCTTTTAGCATGTGTTCTCAGGTACGCAACAACAGTAGACCTGTTCATTCAGGATGCCCATAGCTCGATTCAGCATGCACATCAGGAAATTATTTTGCATTACTACATTTTGTAACCTAGTTATGCCGCATAATCTCTAATCATTGTAATTATTGGGCTTTTTGTAAACGTTATACATTGTAAAACTTTATATTACCAATGTATCAGTAAAACGATGGATATAGAGTCGTTCATTATATGCCTTGTGTGTTTTGATTATTGATTAGTAGCACCCCAAAGCTTGCTTCCGCTAAACCTTAAATTTGGAGGTGTTACACTTAGATATAGTAATAATAAAAAAAAGTGAGTTCAACACGTACATATATCATTCGGCTAAATTATTTTTTTAGTAAATGTGTTATTTTCAATCTCTTTGTGCAAGTTATAAAATAAATGATACTTAGATTATATTTCATTGAGCTTGATCATTTTCTTCTTTTAAAAGTAAGTTTCTTAATTATTTACAAGTTTCGATTTGGGAAATTTATAAAATAAAGTAGTATGATAGTTAGATTCCTGTATGTGATTAAAAAAGAGTTAATAATGTTTCAATTCTTCAACTTTTAACTTTATAACATTTTAACCATCCAAGTTTTTTTCAAATATTTTAATCTTTCGAGTTTGCGTTGACTCGTTGATTTAATCATTCAATAGGTTAAACCACAAAAGTTTTGAAACTTAGATGATTAAACTAGATAAAGTTAGAAGAGTAAGATCATCATAAAAGATAAATTTAAGGGATTAAGCCATTACACTTTTGAAGTTTAAATTGAAAATATCTTCGTAAAGGGTTAAATCAACAAAAATTTGAAACTTAAAAGATTAAATCACGAGGAAAAACTTAAAAGGTTAAAACGAAAACAAAGTGAAACTTTGTGGATTAAACTATTATTAACGTAAAAAACAAATTATATTTCTTTGACATAGAAAATGAATTATTTATATTCTTTTATAAATTTTAATTTGTACAAGTTATAAACTAAGGGTTTATTATTTTATAGTGTATTATACTTTACATCCTTTACTATAGTATGGGTAGTACTTTCAAAACTTTTATTGTATGTTGTAAACTTTTCAATTCCATCTATTGTATGAACACTTTCCTTTTTTGGCATTCTATTGTATGTTTCATCATACATACAATAGAATGCCAAAAAAAGAAAGTATACATACAAAAGACAGAATTGACAAATTCAATATATACAATAGAACAAATGAAAGTTCGTGTCATATAATAGTAAAAGAGGAAAAATTTAATGCAGTTTGAAACTAATAAACTCATAAACTAAAGTATTATAATTGCTAAAATTTAATAAATGATGTAAAAAAAATTTAATTAAGTAAGTTTAATAATTTATTAGTTATTAATTTATGATGCTAGGTGTCAAATTTTAAGACACTTATGTAGTATGTGTCACATTGTGGTAAGATTAGCTTCTTCTTATATATATAATATAAGATAAGATATAAGATATAAGATAAGACTACTTAGTATGTAGGCCGTGCGACGCACGGCCCATGCCCAGAAAAGTTAATATTAGCTTTTGCAATGTTACATATACATTATCTTAGCTTTAAGGGGAATCGTTAATTAAAAACGAAAAAAGTACACTTTTAGAGCGTCGTAAAGGGTTAATTAAAAACAAACTATGATTCAAGGTGCATCATACGACGCTCTAATTGAAGTGTTCATGTTTGGCGATAATGTATATGTAGCGTCGTATGATGCACCTTGAATCATAGTTTGTTTGGAGAGAAAGTTAGTTGTAAAACCCAATGAAAATTTTACGCACAAAAATTAATTGATTAACGATGAAAACTCATGTTCTTAACAATCTATAAATTTCATATGAGTAATTTATATATTAGTTATTCTTTCATAATACTTCGTAGATGTTAGTTCATCTAGCACGAAGCTACCACATTCTAAAGAATGTGATTTGACCTACATAATCGGATATGTAACAATAGACAATCTATTTGTTTCCTTTCTAAAATATTAGAATACACCCATTACTTATTTATGTAATAATGTATATGCATATACATATATTTTCTTTTCCAAACAATTAAAAAGAAAGAAATAATAATTATTATTTTTTTGTTAATTAAGGACAGATGACAAAAGGTGAGATGTCTATGTCTCCAAATCTTAAAAGATGTTAATATACTACAATGAGACAAGTTAGTCGAGTCAAATTGATGATGTGTTCAAATTTAATGTCTATATGTTAGATTTTAATGTGTTAGATTTTAAGAATATAGTATACTCCACTAACAAACTACTATAAACAAAACTTTCTATCTTGTAAGTTGAATCATATGACACATTTAGCAAATAACATATGACTATATATTACTTTTAAATAAGGTATCTTTTGAATTCGCTAGTGTGTTATGTACACATTAAATTTCAAGATCGATTCAATTAGTTATTGCTCATGTGAAACTTCATAGAAGTTAGAATTCGTCGAAAAGTTTGCAATGTCACAATTATTGCCTTCTCATCCTCATGAATAAATCTTTTGAATAAACTAACACAATCTATGAAATAGACAAAGAAACTCGTATTTAAGCAAGCTCTAAATGAAATTTCATGTTCATTGAGTAAAAAAGTTAGAAAAGTACAAAAGTGTTAGTAGCTAATAACAAAAAATTGTGTTGTTTGTCATATGTTAATTTGCAAAAAAGAAAAATAAATGATTAAAGTTAATTAGTTGACAAGGTTATTTATGTTATTTTACGATGTTATTGCTTTATAGAAAATGAAAATATAAATTAGCTAAAATGAAATTTTAATTAAAAAATAAATGATGATGATGTGTCATTATTTGAGAATCCTATGTGTCACGGTGCTTCTTATATAAATGTTAATGATATACAATTTACAAGTATATATTACGTCACTCTTTCATGCTTCGTGTTATATTAAGCTTATGTGGTATGTCACATCTTTGTACTTGTAATGATCCATTTTTTCATATACAATACCCTTTTACCCCTATAATTTACAAGTATATAGATATAGATATTGCCTCCAAAAAGGGAAAAACTGCATTAGTTCATTTCACCCATTTGATCCATTAATAATATGACTCAAAATTAACTCACATTTATTTATAGATTGATGATTTGGATACACAAAATCCCTTCTGTTTATCTTTATTTTGCAATATATTGATTTAATCAACTATATATCAAGTAAAAGCAAATATGAAACACACAAAAATCAAAAATAAAAGATGTTTTGAAACTAAAATCAACTATATCATTCCCTCCAAATTTACAGTATGATACATATTGAGATGATCTATAGCTTGCCCTACCAAATTTTTCAACTGAGAATGTTGAGCAACAATTGACTTATTAGCCCCTTCTAAAGTAGTCAAAACTCTTGTCTTCACCAGAACCTCACTGTTTGCCGCATGCATCGCGAGATAACATAAAAGCACCAACGCGTGATATTGTGTTCTCTCGTTCCCTCTCAATAATCTCATTAACGACTTAACACCGTCGAATTCAATTATGGTTTTTGAATGCTCGGTACAAAGGAAGTTTTTAGGGGACGCGAATTTTGATAAAGCGATTGCTGATTCTATTCCTACATCAGGATTATCATGACTAAGTTGTTGGACTAATGGAACGATGACACGTGTCTCTCTAGCTGGGAACGTTCGTGCTAATGACCCGATTGATCTAATGGCTGGAATCATGATTTCATAATCTTCGGAATTGTTAATCAATCTCAAGAGTTGTTCCACTACTGCTTTTGCAGCACGGGAATTAGTCTTGAAAGCTGCTCGTCTAAGATCAGTATTCGATTCAGCTGCATCCGTGATTTCCATCACGGTCATCAAACAGTTCGTTTGCAATTCGCCAGTTTCAGTTTCAATAAGCTTAGCTAAAATAAGCAACCCTTTTGTATCCGTTAATTTCTTACTATTCTCAAGTTTACCTCTAACAAGCATCCATAATGCTTTCGCACAACATGTTTTCAATTCAAGTTTTAATTCAAACGGCTCATTTTCCCTCTCTTTCCTATTAATCGACCACGTAGTAGAAGACAACGAATGCTTATTTACTTTGACAAGCGAATAAACACTCTGTATCGCATCACCAACAAATGTCTCAAACGACAACAAACTTACAAGCGTTCTAATCGCATTCTCTCTACCAAACGCTTCTTTTGAAACCTCATCGTTCTCAGCCATCCTAGCAATCAATCTAGCCATTGAAATTTGAACCCTGGTAGACGACTTTTGAAAACAATTCCCAATAATCGGAACCCCAAGCTCGTTTGTAACCAACCTAGCTCGATCCTGATTAAAAACCAAGTGGAATAAAGTATTTGCAGACGAAATCTGTGCTTCTGGTGATGAATATTCTTTCATAAGTTTCAACAAAGGTAAAACACCACCTTCTTGTACTATAATTTCTTTGTTTCTATTATTATCGATCGCTAATGAACATAATGCATTAGCTGCATCGATTTTAACATGTAACGGATTTGACGAATTATATAAAGATGATATGTAAGACCAAACCCAAGCTATAATAGGATCATTACTTGCAATAGGAGGTAATGAAAGTTCAACATTAGTGAATATAGATACCAACCAATTGATGTTAGCAATAGAAGCTTCTAATAATGTAAAGATATTTTTAAATTCGGTAGTGTAACTTACTATGCAGATGACACGTAGGAAGAAGGTGGTACGGCATTTGCGGAGTAAGGTTAAGGTGCGGGTTAAGGTTTCAGTAACGTCAGCGAAGACACAACGAACGGGGCGGTCATATAATGATGGAGTTGAGTTAGTGAACCGGACGAAAGACCGGAGGAGTTGAGCGAGAGGGGTGAGGAGATTTGAAAGATGTGTGCATTCGAGTTGATGGGATTTTGAGTTGGTAATGGCATCATGGATGCGATCGGAGAGGAGGATTGGGGTGGATAAGATGTGGTCGATTGGTGGTGGTTGTTGGTGGTTTTCGACGGTGGTGAAGTCCATTGATCAAATCGTGTTGATTACGTACGGCGAGGGAATTTGAGTATTGTAGTTTGGTTTGTTTGTAGTAAGAGGATGTTTTTTTATAAGGTTGATGGAATTTCAAGGAAATTGCGGGAATTTCAAGGAAATTGCGTTTTTGAAAAAGTTTACATAATGACTTTTTGATTACTTTGTGAACGACTTGTATATTTTCCAGGAACTAAATCATATATACTCTGTATTATATTATGATATAAGTGCGTTTGAAGATTAAACTTATTATTTGATAGATCAATCTTATTCTTTTTACAAGTTAAAACCATCCGTATAAAAAAGTGTAGTAGGAAGGGATTAATTATTGCGTTCTAATCGTATTTTTATAGTTCGTATCCAACGTCATTTTGCTCCATCGTGTGTATTTATCTTATAGTTTTAGTCTATTGTATGTATTCGACTAACGTGACACCCATTTATGATGACGTGTCAAATAACGTGAAAAATTATATGATTGCCACATCATCTATTAAGGAATCGAATACACACAATAAACCAAAAGTGAAAGTTTGATACACATGATAGGCCAAAATAAAGTAACGTAACTGTATTCTCACCCACTAAATCATGTCGAAAAAGATAGAACTTTTAAAAATTAGGTTTGAAGAAATAACTTATCGAAAAATAAGCTTGAACTTTTGAAAACTAAAATTACCTAAATACCTCTTGTTAGTACTTATCGAATTTTGTTCAATCAATTCAAATTTTTATCAATATAACTAAAGGAGGAGACCTCCAATAATTTGCCAAATATTAACTTATGTCACGTCATTTCAATCATACGTATCATCATTATATGAAACAATATTAATTAATTGGATTTTCCTACGCATACGATAAATAAAGCAATATTTTATTTTTAATTAATTTAATATAACACGTCATCATTATTGAACATTAAATAATGTAAAATATAATTAAATTATAATCAATTTAGTACAAACTAACATGTCATGATATAATATTTGTGGTATCATTTTTGGATATAGCTAAAAATCATAAATACTTTTATCTATTTTTTCCCTTTAATTTTGAGTTATATAATTATTTATTTCATTTTAATCTTTACTTTTTTTTCTTCAACTCTATAAAACAATATATATACTCAGTAACTTTTAGTGAATTAGGATAACCTACTTTTTGCATCATTATAACTTTCATCATAGTTTTATCAATTTGATAAATTTTTTAGCATCTAGCAAACTCATGGATATCAATTTCGTTTATTTTGTAATCTGAGTACAAACTTCGTGGATAGGTAAATCAAGTTCATAATCTCTTATAAAAAAATGTTTTATTAGTTTTAGTCACACAATTTCATTATAATTTCGTATGCGACTGGTATGGGGTGAAAAATTTTAATTTCTATATTACTTTTCAAATCTATATAATGTCTTATTTATATATTTGTATATATTTGATCGTCATAGAATAATTTTTGTTTTGTACATGTAGATGCACATTAGTTGTTCAATAAATCGTCTAAATAGTTATACTAATCGTTACAGTTTACCTTTGCTAAAACTATGAACACACACATTGTTCAACAAATTATTGCAACCTTATCAACGAAAAGGTTACTATGACCAAATAATTATTTTTAGCTATAAAAAGGTCACTTTACAACATATGCATATATTTTAACCATCCCAATTCATTCATATATTGTGGGGGAAAATTGTTGCTCCTATATTATTTTTAAAAGGTCAAAACTTATAAAAATGTCATTATTATCGGTAAAAAACTTTTTACTCAATTTAAAAGTTTTCAAGGAGGCTGGTTGTTGTCATCCATCCTCTAATACTTACTCAATATTATTTATTTATTATTTGAATGTTATCGAAAAGGATAATACAATGGGAAGTGATTTGTACACCACCTTTTCTTAGTCGTTTACCACAAAATTGATGGTGTACAATTAAAAATAAATGAAGAACTAATCATCATTCATCACCCTTATATAATACTCCCTCCATCCCGGTTTAATAGTCCATTATTTTCATTTTGGGATGTCCCAAATTAATTGTCCATTACCAAATATAGAAAGGTAACATGATTCTTTTTACTATATTGTCCCTACTTTAAAAATAAATTACAAAAGTGAAAGGAAGTTCAAATTAATTGGTTAGGGGTAAGAATGTCATTGTGCAAAAAGTAAGTAATAATTATTGTGTTTATCTTAAACTGCGTGTAGTTGTGTATGAGGACAATTAAATTGGGACGGAGGGAGTACAAAGAAAGTAAATAAAGCTACCACTTACAATCTTAATGTAGAAGGAATCAGTTCATCAATAGTACAAAGATACTACGTAGTAATAAAGCTACATTAAAGCTACATTATACAATCTTAATGCAGAAAGAAAGCTTAGTACGGGTACAATAATACTATTGAAAATTATGGTGGGTTCAAATAAAAATGGTAAAAAAAGTAGTGAATTGGATAACCAATAGGATTGTTCCATTACTTTACAAAATTCACTTTCAGTTTTACCCTTTAAATTAAATATCTTACAAACCGTATGTCCATAAATTATAAAAATTACATATTCGGAATCAGCGTCTTTTTCTCTTCGATTAGAGATCTCACAAGCTATACTTTCGACGATTTGTTTTCTTTTTTTTTTTTTGCCGGGTTTTACAATATAATCAAATACGATTTAATGGGTAAGGTTCAGAGGAGAAAGTATTATTTGAGGAGAAGGAGAAGAAGAATTTTCAAATTTTCATTTTTACCCCCTCCACCTTTTTAATAGTGTACACCACTCCCTCCTACTTTCTTCCTACCCACCCCTCCCCTCCACCACCCACCACCACTAGCTGCTGCCACCCGCCGCCGCTGCCACCCGTCGCCGCCACCCGCCACCGGTCGTCGGAAAAAAAAAATTTCAATTTTTTTTTTTAATTTTTTTTTTTTTTAAAATAAAATTTTTGTTTCATAATTTTTTTTTCCAATTTTTTTTACATATTATCACTTTGTACTGCATTTTATTATTTTTATTGCATTTTGTATATATGTTTAGTAGATATTGTTCGTTTTTACTGCATTTTATTTATACACGTCAATCTTATATATATTGTTTGTTTTTTACTGCATTTTAAGTTATACATAATATATTTTTTTACTGCATTTTGTTAAAATTACACTGCATTTTATTATTATTCACTGCATTTTGCATATATTACATATTGTTTATTTTTTACTGCATTTTATATTATACATATGATCCATTTTTACTGCATTTTGTATGAAAGTATAATACATACTACTGTTTTTACTGCATTTTGCATATATTTATTTAGTACACATTGTTCGTTTTACTGCATTTTATATTATATATAATCTATTTGTACCGCATTTTATTTTTTTACTGCATTTTGTTATTTTCACTGCATTTTATATTATACATAATCTATTTGTACTGCATTTTGTTATTTTCACTGCATTTTGTTATTTTTGCTGCATTTTTCATATATTTCATTCATTATATATTGTTTGTTATTCACTGCATTTTGTATTTTACATATTATCGATTTGTATTGCATTTTGTATTAAAGTATAATACATATTGTTGTGTTTATTGCATTTTGCATATACATCATTTAGGACATATTGTTCTCTTTTTACTGCATTTTAGATTATATATATTATCCATTTGTACGGTATTTTGTTGACGTTGGGTATTGAAGATGCGGTAAAATATATACAAGTTTTAGTTAATTAACAATAATATACAAAATGCAGTGGAAAAAACGTATAGTTTTATTAAAAATGCAGTAGGAAAAGGAATACTCTATCTAATAAAAAATTTATGGGAAAAAAATTTTGAAAAAAAAAATTTTGAAAAAAAAAATTTTTGAAAAAAAAAAATTTTTGAAAAAAAAAATTTTGAAAAAAAAAAATTTGAAAAAAAAAATTTGAAATTTTTTTTTTCCGGCGGTCGGAATCATGCGGCTGCTGACGGCGGCCGGCGGCAGTCAGATGGTGGCAGCAAGTGGTGGGGGTGGTGGGGTGGTGGTAGGTGGGAGGGGGAAGAAAATAAAGTGGAAGGGTTAACATGTAAAAAGTCTAAATAGTGGAAGAGGTGTGGAGTGAAAATTAATGTTATGCTTTTTTTTGTTAACTAATACCCTTATTTTTTAAAGTAATTACAAAATTGCCACCCCTTTTAACCATTGATCCAACCCAAAAGATGATCCAATGGCTACAAATAAAACTTCTCCTCCTTCTCCTCATATGACCCCTTCCCCTATGATCCCCAATCTTATGATAAATAGTTAAAATTTGTTAATGACTATATTCATGTTATATGTTAATTAATACGTGATTACAGCTTAATATTCATGTACATTAATAATTATAAATAGAATTTTAAAAATTGCATTTGTTTTTCATTAAAAATCACATGTGATTGCTAATTGTACATTTAATTACATGTGATTTGTTATATAATCACATATGATTTTGTATATAATCACGTATGATTTTCATTTAAAAATTGATATTTGATGAGCAATTAACCGATATATAATAATTCATGTATGATTTCAACTTGATTTATACTTAATTGTATAATTATAGTGAATGATTTGAAAATCCGTATTTGATACTTTTTAATCACATGTGATTGATACTTTGATGTTCAATCGCATGTGATTACAACTTGGTTTTTCATGTTAAAATTTTTTTAATTCATTAATTATTTGAATTTAAAGTTTAATGGAGTTATAAGCGTGTGTGATTATTCTTAGTGTTAGTGTTAAATCACATGTGATTTCACATTACATATTTTTAAAACCCAATAAAAAACGAAAAAAAAAAAAACTTTGTCGAAAGTATAGCTTATGAAATCTATAATCGAAGAGAAAAAGACGCTAATTCTGAATATGTAATTTTTATAATTTATAGACATACGGTTTGTGAGATATTTAGTTCTTTTTTAAAAAAACGGTGGAAATGAGTTTTTGAAATGGAGCAATCCTATTGGTTCCTTAATTCTTCATTTTTTTTCATTCTTTTTTGAACTTTTCTCTCATTCATAATATTCTTATCGACAGGGCCGGCCCTCCGAGTGGGCCACATGGGCGATGGCCTAGGGCAGCAGGAAGTTAGGGGCAGCAGGCCTCAAGCCCAATTTATGTTAGGGTAGCTTCATTTAATTAATAAAGTTTAGGCCCAAGTTTTACAACATGTTTAAGTTTGCAATTTTAGCCCAACTACACTTTCAAACCCAATAAAAAAAAGATGTCAGGCAGATTTTATATGCCTACGAAAATAATCAAGCGGCCAGAAGCTATTGAAGCGTCGAAGTTGAACAGTCAAACATTCGAAGTTCAGAACTAGCATCTCTCAACTGATTAATCTTCATCTCTTTTTCTCTTCATCCTTGTGAAGTTGTGATCAGGTTCTATCTTTCCGTAATTCCGTTGTATTTTTGTTTCAAATAATCTATATTGTTTAGTTAGTCTAGAATGTTTCCTCGTTCACAACCATCAGGGGCCCAAAATAGGAAAAGAAAGAAAAGACAAGAAGAACTTACTGAAAATTTAAGAGGATCTTTAAATAGGTTTTTGATTAGACAAGAAAGTAATACAAATAATAATGATGAAAAAATCAATGAAGATAACGATAACCCTACGGCTACCAACAACGAAGAAAATCCTATAAATACTTAAAATCAAGAATATAATGAGGCTAATGTTAATGAAAATGATGAAAGTCCGGTTGAAAATAATAATGAAGAACCTAATGTTAATGATAATGAAGAACATGATGTTAATGACAATGAAAATAATGGAAGTCATATTGAAAAAGATAAGGAAAATACTAAAAATTGTGATTCTGATAAAGTTAATTACAATATTTTTGATGTGAGATGTTGGGATGGTTTAGATTCAAAGATGAAAGACTTACTTGTAAGCAAAGGTCCTATTAGAGAAGATAATTTAAATTATCCAAAAGATGGAATAGGTAGACACTTCTCTTGTGAATATTATATACGTAAGCTACGAAACGGTGATACTATTGATAGAAAATGGTTGATCTACTCGAAAGAGCTTGATAAAGTATTTTGTTTTTGTTGTAAGTTATTTAAAACTGCTAGATCAAAAAGTCAATTAGCAAGTGAAGGAATAAATGATTGGAAACATCTTTGTGATACTTTAAACTTGCATGAAAATAGTTCTGACCATATGATTAACTTGAGAACATGGTCTGAGTTGCGGCTAAGGTTAAATATGAATCAAACAATCGATAAAGACATACAAGAACTTATAAAGAAAGATACCAAACATTGGAAAGAAGTTTTAGTTAGAATAATTGCTGTTGTTAAATGTCTGTCAGAATATAACTTGCCGTTTCGTGGAACAAATGAAAAACTTTATGAAAATTCAAATGGAAACTTTCTAGGCATACTTCAAATGATTGCTGAGTTTGATCCTATCATGAAAGAACATTTTCAAAAAATTCAAAACAAAGAAATTCATTATCATTATCTAAGTCATAAAATTCAAAATGAATTGATTGAAATGTTAGCATCCGAGGTAAAGAATGCGATACTTAAAAAAATAAAAGAGGCAAGATATTATTCAGTAATTCTCGATTGCACTCCTGATGTAAGTCACCAAGAACAAATGACCTTAATTATTAGATGTGTTGATGTGTCAAGTTCTCCTATAAAAGTTGAAGAGTTTTTTTTAGAGTTTTTGGTCGTAAAAGATACAACAGGTTTGGGTCTTTTCAAAGAGCTAAAAGATGTTTTAAAATCTCTTGATTTAGATATTAAATATGTTAGAGGACAAGGGTACGATAATGGATCTAATATGAAGGGACCATATTCAGGTGTTCAAGCTAGATTACTTAAAGAAAATCCAAGAGCTTTTTATATGCCATGTGGTTGTCATTGTCTAAATCTAGTATTGTGTGATATGGCAAATTCTTGTCATAAAGCCAAAACCTTTTTCGGTACATGCCAAACAATATATACTGTATTTTCTAATTCAACTAAACGGTGGAGTGTTTTACTTGATAATATTGATGAACTAACTTTGAAATCATTGTCAGTTACTCGGTGGGAAAGTCATATAGAGAGTGTTAAAGCTATAAAAACTCAAGTTTCCCAAGTAAAAAACGCTTTAATAAAATTAAATAAGGTTAGTGATGATGCAAAAATATGTAGAGATACAGAATCATTGATAAAAGGCGAATTTTCAAGTTTTGAATTTATGATAAGTTTGGTTATTTGGTATGAAATTTTATATAAAATTAATTTAGTTAGTAAAAAGTTACAGTCCGAAGATATGCTTCTTGACGTTGCGGTAAAAAATTTGAAGGGATTAGTTGATTATTTTCAAAACTATAGGAAAACTGGGTTGGACGATTGTAACATCCTCTCCGATAGCCTGGTATTTTCTAGTTATAATTTCGTATTTAATTGTTTTAAATAATTTTGCGATATAATTGTTTAATTGTAAAATTTGGTGAAATAGGTCTTAGGACTTATTGTGGATAATGAAATGTTGCTTGTTTTAATTTATTAAAGTTGACGGTGTAATAAAATAAGTTTCTCAAATTTAGTAACTAGGTTCCAGACAATAGATTTAGGACGGGTATTAAATACCCAATGTGTTAGGTCGGTGGATAAAAGGGCCGACCCTTTTATTGATCACTTTCCCAATTCTCATTTCTTTCAACTTATACAAAGAAAATATTAACAAAAATCAAAAGCTTGATTCATCAAACTTGAAGTGGGAATTGAGGTGGTGATTACTAGCAATCATCATCATCTTCTATCTTATATCATCTTGATCTTCTACCTATTGTAAGTAAATTTCACTACCTAAACTCAAGTGTTAGGTTAGAAAGGAAATTGATGAATGGATTGGTTCTTGAGTTTATAGAATGATTTATTGTGATATATGATGCTATATGATGATTATTGGTTGATGATGTAGATTAAATTCAAGTTATTAAACTATGATTGAGGTTAGTTGAAAAACCTAAATGGGTTTTATAATTTTGGTGTGAAAGTGACATAATTGATGTTGTTGTTGTTGGTTAATGTTAGTTAGAAGTAATAGCATGTTCCTTAGGTGTTAAAAATCGTGTATAAGCTGTATTGGAGGGTAAAGTTGGGATATTTGGGTATAAGGTTCGTGCAGGAAACAAGAACCCAAACTGCTGCTGCTGCCCAGATGATCAAGCCGGCGGCTTGGCAGCATAGCCGGCGGCTATGTGGGTTTGGCTTGCAAAGCCGGCGGCCAGGAGGCTTAGCCGGCGGCTAAATGCCTAAGGCCGACGGGTCAAAGACACTAGCCGGCGGGTAAAAATAGCTTTAAAACTCGTTTTATTTCTGGTTGCTCAAAATGCCTTAGAGCCGGCGTCTCAGGGTTGGGAACCGGCGGCTGGACGCGGAAGCCGGCGGCTAAGCGGGATAGCCGGCGGCTAAAGGGTCCAGTTCCACTTTTTCATTTACTTGCAAGAACTTAATATTAATTTGTTGTTATATGTTATATTATGGATAATAATACATGGGAGGGACTTGTAACTTAGATAATTGTTATGCTAAGTCCCTAAAGTGATTAATTGATATGAGTTACATGTTGTTGATTTCAATTACTAACTTGTTTATGATGTTGATCCTCAGATCCTTTAAAAGACAAAGTAGCAACCGGAATCTGAGTTAGTGAAGGCGAAGGTATTGGTGAGTGGATTCAAAACTCACCGTTTGGCTTAGTTGTAATCATTTGATTACGACGGGTAAACGTAGACTTGATTATTGAGTTGATTAGTTGTTATTGTTGATCATATGCCTATATGTGCTTTGTGTGGCCTTCGGGCATTGTTGTTAATGAGGTCAACGAGTTGATGAACTGTTGGTTGGGCTAGTGTGTTGTTGTGTGAATGGTACAGGGATGTACTTCATTTGTTGTGTGTGCTGAACTGTACCTAAGTATAATAAACACTAGCTATCGGTCTCGTCCGTTATGGCCATACGGATATGTTTGGATAAGTGATCTTGGGGAGCCACCCGGGTTCTAAGGTTATCCCCGGATCCGCCGATCCTCATTAAGTTGTTGTTGATTGTTGTGGTTGCGTATACTTGTTGTAGTTAATTGGTTTAGCTAAGTTAAATGTTGAGTGTTGGATTTACTCACTTAGCTATGTGCTAATCCCTCGTTGTTACTTCCTGCAGACTTTTGTTTATGCATGCGGGTGGGTAGCAGGAAGGTCAAACCTTGGAAGAATGGAATGTTTGATATTCAAGCTACTCTGATTACTTTTGTAACAACTCAGTTTAGTTTATATAATACCCCGTCATGCTAATCTTTTGAACAAGTATTAAGTTGATGTGTCTTAAACATCTAAACTGTTTTTGGTATTTTCGGAGAATATGTAACAATGTATTGCGTTTTATTTACTTGCGCTTCCGTATTATCTATAATATTATTATTATGGAATGAGGGGTGTTATAAGTTGGTATCAGAGCATAGTTTTGGGATAATTGTTCATTGTTGAATGATCAATCCCAAAACTCGAGCGTGATATATCAAACATTCTTGGGAATGGGATTAGTATTGGTTGATGGTAGTTAGTATTTAGATGCTAACGATTAACAAAAGTTCAAGTGTTGTGTTGAATTTCAGAAATGGCAGATAACGAACCACCGACCACCAACCCTAACAATGCCTCCAGGATCGTCGCTCCTCAAATCGGGACTCATACCGAGCAACATGATCATAATGGTACTTCTCAACCAACCGGACAACAATCTAACCGAGATGAGTATATTCATGAGATGGAAGACGAGTTAGTATTCCTTAGGGAATTCAAGAGAAAAGCTGAGGAAGCTGCGACTAGACAGTTATTTCAACAAACCCCGGTCTTTGGTTCTAGTTCATCCTCTCAGTCAGAAAAGAAGTGTTCATACAAGACTTTTATGGCTAGTCGACCACCGGAATTTCAAGGAAGTAAAAATCCTACGGTAACTTTGAATTGGCTTAGGGATATGGAACGCAAATTTGATGTGACTTGCTGTGATGAGGAACTTAAAGTCAAATATGCGGTTCAATGCATGAAGGATGATGGGATGGTTTGGTGGGATTCTGTTACCGGACACTTGCCGCAACAACAAAAGGAATCTATTAATTGGACTCAATTTCATCAGGCGGTTCGTAACCAATACTGTTCGGATTTTGATATTGCTAGTATTCGAAGAGAGTTTGTGAATCTTCGATTAAAGGATGACATGACTATTGATGAATTGATTTCACAGTTTACGGATAAGCTTAGGTTCGTTCAACAATGGGTTCCGGATGAGAAAACTCAAATCGAACAATTTGTGGATGCTTTACCAGATAACTACCGTACGGTTGTGAGATTGGCTAAGGATTTATCGCATGCTTTTAACCTCGCGCGGTCTGCCGATAGTGATTTGAGAGGCTTGCGATTATGGCAAGGAAGGGATACTAGTTTCTCTAAGGCAAGAACTGAATCGTCGGGTAGGAATAAATCTAAGTGGCAAGGGAATCGACAAGGTGGTAAGAAATTTGTTGGAAGAAGTAGTTCTTCGGGAAGTTTTAATAGTTCCAACTGGTGTAGTTCGTGTAGGTCTCGGCATGATGGTCCGTGTACGGCTAAGACAAACAAATGTATGAAGTGTGGTGAATTAGGTCATGAGATAAAAAGTTGCCGTTATCCAAATTTTGTTTGTTGGACTTGTAAGAAAGAAGGGCATAGGGTTGGTCAATGTCCGGAGGCAAGGTCGACGGGGTCGGGTTCGGTCGGGAGTTCGGGATCTTCCGGTCAGAAAAGAAAGAACCCTCCTCCAGCAACTAGTAGGGCTTTTCAGATGACGGTTGATGAGGCCGTGCGTACTGAAGATGTTATCACGGGTACATTTCTTATAAACTCTGTACCTGCACGTGTAATGTTTGATTCGGGTGCTAATTGTACTTTCATTTCTGTGCAATTTTGTGATAAGTTGAAATTAGCCCCTACTGTGATAACAAAGCCTATAGAAGTAGAAATAGTTAGTGGTAAGTTAGTTCCTGTTACCACCTCGGTGACTGGAGTTAATATTACTATTGATGATCATGTTTTTCCTATTTCCTTCTTGTTGATGCCAATCCCTAGTTTCGATGTAATAATTGGTATGGATTGGTTGAGTCAGAATAAGGCTAGTATTGATTGTCACCAGAAGTTGGTTAGGATCCCAATCTCCGATGGGTCATATGTTGTGGCTCGAGGAGAACGGGATGGTGTAGTTATTCCTTTGATTTCGTTGATGAAAGCTAGGAAGTCATTGTCAAAAGGTTGCGAGTCATACCTAGCCTATGTAGTCGATGCCAAATTAGAAAGGAAAACTGTTTCGGATGTTCCTGTTGTTTGTGAGTACCCTGAAGTGTTTCCCGATGAGTTGCCTGGGTTACCACCAGTTAGGGAAGTAGAATACAGAATTGACCTTGTTCCGGGCTCGTCGCCGATTGCTAAAGCTCCTTATAGATTAGCTCCTTCGGAGATCCGTGAAATGATGAATCAGATTCAGGAATTGTTGGATAAAGGTTTTATCATACCTAGTTCCTCGCCGTGGGGTGCACCAATGTTATTTGTGAAAAAGAAAGATGGGTCATTGCGGATGTGTATTGATTATAGAGAATTGAACAAGAGAACGGTAAAGAATAAGTACCCTCTTCCGAGAATAGATGACTTGTTTGATCAGTTACAAAGTTCTTCGGTATATTCTAAGATTGATTTGAGGTCGGGTTATCATCAAGTCCGGGTTTGTGAACAAGATATACCTAAAACTGCTTTTCGTACTAGGTACGGTCATTATGAATTTTTGGTTATGCCTTTTGGTTTGACGAATGCTCCAGCGGTATTTATGGATTTGATGAACCGTGTGTGTCGACCATACTTGGATAAATTTGTGATTGTTTTCATTGATGATATACTTATTTATTCGAAATCTGAAACTGAGCATGCCACGCATTTGAGATTGGTTCTTGAAACATTAAGACAAGAACAGTTGTATGCAAAGTTTTCCAAATGTGAATTCTGGATTCGAGAAGTTCAGTTTTTGGGTCATATAATTTGTCGAGATGGTGTGAAAGTGGATCCATCGAAGGTTGCAACTGTGATGAATTGGAATGCGCCGAAATCTGTTTCTGAGATAAGGAGTTTCCTTGGGTTAGCGGGATATTATCGGAAATTTATCAAAGATTTTTCTAAGATAGCCGGTCCGTTAACCAAACTAACACGTAAAGATGAGAAGTATGTGTGGACTGCTCAACAGGAGCAAGCTTTTCAGACATTGAAACAATTGTTGTGTCAGACACCGATATTAGCATTACCAGAGGGTACTAATGATTTTGTGGTTTATTGCGACGCTTCATATTCGGGTCTGGGTTGTGTCTTAATCCAAAGGGATAGAGTTATCGCTTATGCTTCTCGACAGTTGAAACCACATGAGAAGAATTATCCTACGCATGATTTAGAACTCGCAGCAGTTGTATTTGCCCTAAAACTTTGGAGACATTACTTATATGGGACTCGATGTGTTGTTTGTACCGATCACAAGAGTTTACAGTATGTGTTCTCCCAGAAAGAATTGAATATGCGACAGAGGCGATGGTTGGAATTGATAAAAGATTATGATTGTGAAATTAGATACCATCCGGGCAAAGCTAATGTGGTCGCCGATGCGTTAAGTCGAAAGAATACTCCTGATCGAGCTTTCTATTTAAAAGTGAATGTTTCTTCGGATTTGATTGATCAAATTAAAGTTGTACAACTTGAAGCATTGAAAGACCAGAATCTGAAATCTGAAATCATGTTAAAACGCAAGAACGAATTAGTTGATGATTCAAGGGGATTAAAGATTTATCAGTCTCGTGTTTGGATTCCTTCCATTGGTGGTATTCGGGATTTGATTCTGAATGAAGCTCATAAGTCACGAATGTCTATTCATCCGGGTAGTACTAGAATGTATAATGATTTGAAACCGTTGTATTGGTGGCCAACGATGAAAACCGACATTGCAAAGTTTGTGGGATCTTGTCATATTTGTGCTCAGGTCAAGGCGGAACATCAAAAGCCGTATGGGTCGTTAAAACTGTTGGAAATACCTGAGTGGAAATGGGATCACATAACTATGGATTTTGTGACTAAGTTACCGCGTACCGCTCGAGGTAATGATATGATTTGGGTTATAGTGGATCGATTGACTAAGAGCGCGCATTTTCTTGCTACGAGTGAGACCGCTTCGTTGACTAAACTTGCTCAATTGTATGTTAACGAAATCGTTTCTAGACATGGTATTCCCTTATCGATTGTGTCAGATAGAGATACTCGGTTTGCTTCTCGTTTTTGGCAAAGTCTGCAACAAGAGTTGGGTACACGTGTAAACCTTAGCACAGCTTATCATCCTCAGACAGAAGGTCAGTCAGAACGTACAATTCAAACTTTAGAGGATATGCTTCGTGCTTGTATTTTGGAATATGGAGGTTCGTGGGATTCACATCTCCCATTGGTTGAATTTGCTTACAATAATTCGTACCATTCTAGTATTGGGATGCCTCCGTATGAAATGTTGTATGGTCGTCATTGTCGTACACCTACATGTTGGTTAGAGGCAGGTGAGAAACAGTTTGCTGGGCCCGATATTGTACAAATAACCGCGGATAAAGTAGCTATTGCACGTGAGAAGTTGAAAGCCGCAAGAGATAGACAGAAACAGTATGCTGATCCTAAAAGACGACCGGTTGTGTTTACCCAAGGTGAATTAGTATATCTTAAAGTTTCTCCATGGAAAGGTGTGATTAGATTCGGAAAACGTGGAAAGTTAGAGCCGCGGTACATTGGTCCATTCAAGATTCGCCAAGTTGTAAACGATCAGTCAATGGCATTGGATCTTCCTCCAGAGCTCTCTGGTATTCATGATACGTTTAACGTTTGTTACTTGAGAAAGTGTAATATAGAGGATCAGTCACAAATTCTTCCGTTGAAAGATTTAAAAGTTGATCAAACTCGGAAATTGGTTGAAGAACCGGTTGAGATCCTTGATAGAAAGGTGACTAAACTTAGGAAGAAACAAATTCCTATGGTGCTTGTAAAGTGGCGACATAGTTTAGGTTCCGACCTAACTTGGGAGAGTGAGGAGTCGATGAAGTCTAGATATCCTGGATTGTTTGATAGGGCTGAGATTTCGGGGACGAAATCTCCTTAAGGAGGGGAGATTTGTAACATCCTCTCCGATAGCCTGGTATTTTTTAGTTATAATTTCGTATTTAATTGTTTTAAATAATTTTGCGATATAATTGTTTAATTGTAAAATTTGGTGAAATAGGTCTTAGGACTTATTGTGGATAATGAAATGTTGCTTGTTTTAATTTATTAAAGTTGACGGTGTAATAAAATAAGTTTCTCGAATTTAGTAACTAGGTTCCAGACAATAGATTTAGGACGGGTATTAAATACCCAATGTGTTAGGTCGGTGGATAAAAGGGCCGACCCTTTTATTGATCACTTTCCCAATTCTCATTTCTTTCAACTTATACAAAGAAAATATTAACAAAAATCAAAAGCTTGATTCATCAAACTTGAAGTGGGAATTGAGGTGGTGATTACTAGCAATCATCATCATCTTCTATCTTATATCATCTTGATCTTCTACCTATTGTAAGTAAATTTCACTACCTAAACTCAAGTGTTAGGTTAGAAAGGAAATTGATGAATGGATTGGTTCTTGAGTTTATAGAATGATTTATTGTGATATATGATGCTATATGATGATTATTGGTTGATGATGTAGATTAAATTCAAGTTATTAAACTATGATTGAGGTTAGTTGAAAAACCTAAATGGGTTTTATAATTTTGGTGTGAAAGTGACATAATTGATGTTGTTGTTGTTGGTTAATGTTAGTTAGAAGTAATAGCATGTTCCTTAGGTGTTAAAAATCGTGTATAAGCTGTATTGGAGGGTAAAGTTGGGATATTTGGGTATAAGGTTCGTGCAGGAAACAAGAACCCAAACTGCTGCTGCTGCCCAGATGATCAAGCCGGCGGCTTGGCAGCATAGCCGGCGGCTATGTGGGTTTGGCTTGCAAAGCCGGCGGCCAGGAGGCTTAGCCGGCGGCTAAATGCCTAAGGCCGACGGGTCAAAGACCCTAGCCGGCGGGTAAAAATAGCTTTAAAACTCGTTTTATTTCTGGTTGCTCAAAATGACTTAGAGCCGGCGTCTCAGGGTTGGGAACCGGCGGCTGGACGCGGAAGTCGGCGGCTTGGTGGGTTTAGCCGGCGGCTAAGCGGGCTAGCCGGCGGCTAAAGGGTCCAGTTCCACTTTTTCATTTACTTGCAAAAACTTAATATTAATTTGTTGTTATATGTTATATTATGGATAATAATACATGGGAGGGACTTGTAACTTAGATAATTGTTATGCTAAGTCCCTAAAGTGATTAATTGATATGAGTTACATGTTGTTGATTTCAATTACTAACTTGTTTTTGATGTTGATCCTCAGATCCTTTAAAAGACAAAGTAGCAACCGGAATCTGAGTTAGTGAAGGCGAAGGTATTGGTGAGTGGATTCAAAACTCACCGTTTGGCTTAGTTGTAATCATTTGATTACGACGGGTAAACGTAGACTTGATTATTGAGTTGATTAGTTGTTATTGTTGATCATATGCCTATATGTGCTTTGTGTGGCCTTCGGGCATTGTTGTTAATGAGGTCAACGAGTTGATGAACTGTTGGTTGGGCTAGTGTGTTGTTGTGTGAATGGTACAGGGATGTACTTCATTTGTTGTGTGTGCTGAACTGTACCTAAGTATAATAAACACTAGCTATCGGTCTCGTCCGTTATGGCCATACGGATATGTTTGGATAAGTGATCTTGGGGAGCCACCCGGGTTCTAAGGTTATCCCCGGATCCGCCGATCCTCATTAAGTTGTTGTTGATTGTTGTGGTTGCGTATACTTGTTGTAGTTAATTGGTTTAGCTAAGTTAAATGTTGAGTGTTGGATTTACTCACTTAGCTATGTGCTAATCCCTCGTTGTTACTTCCTGCAGACTTTTGTTTATGCATGCGGGTGGGTAGCAGGAAGGTCAAACCTTGGAAGAATGGAATGTTTGATATTCAAGCTACTCTGATTACTTTTGTAACAGCTCAGTTTAGTTTATATAATACCCCGTCATGCTAATCTTTTGAACAAGTATTAAGTTGATGTGTCTTAAACATCTAAACTGTTTTTGGTATTTTCGGAGAATATGTAACAATGTATTGCGTTTTATTTACTTGCGCTTCCGTATTATCTATAATATTATTATTATGGAATGAGGGGTGTTATAACGATGCAATTAATGAAGCTAAACAAATTGCAGAAATTGTTGGAATTGAACCCGAGTTTCCTGTAAAACGTGTATCTTCTAGGAAAAAACAATTTGATGAGATTCCGAATACTGAAAGAGAACAACAATCTGCTAAAGATCAATTTAGAACTGATTACTTTATTGTTTTAGTTGATATGGCTCTTGTACAATTAGAGACTAGATTTAAACAAATGGAATATTTTGAATCTATATTTGGTTTCATGTTTGATGCATCAAAGTTTGCTTATTTAGATAATGCCGACTTGAAAGAATGTTGTATGAATCTTGAACTTGCTTTGACATGTGATAAAGATTCTGATATCGATGGAAATGACTTGTTTATGGAGTTGCAAATTTTGCAGGACATGTTGCCGAAAAGAGCGTACGAGGGAGAAAGACCTTGGACATCAATTCAAATCATGGAGTTTACGAAGAAGATGGATATGTTTCCAAATGTCTTACTTGCATACAAGATTTTGCTAACCGTACCAGTCACTGTAGCATCCGCAGAAAGAAGTTTTTCAAAATTAAAGTTATTGAAGTCCTATTTACGGAGTACAATGAGTCAAGAGAGGCTAAACGGATTAGCAATTTTGAGTATTGAAAATAAGTTTTTAGTTGATGTTGACTATGACAAAATAATTGATGATTTTGCTTCAAAAAACGCTCAGAGACATCGTTTTAGGTGATGTATGAACTAGTAGATCATTCGGAGTTTATCTCCTCGTATTGTAATTTTTTCATTCAATAATAAAAATCGGCGTGGGGATGAGCCGCCTAGCTTGACTAGGTTCCAAACCCCTAAAAGAGACTGTGTTATTTGTTTACAGGGGCTTTTTTTTTTTTTACTCGCCCGAGGCATCAGAAACCCCAGGACCGGCCCTGCTTATCGATATCCAGTCGACAACTTTATAAATTAAGGTTGGTAACTTGGTATTGGGCACAGTACAGGTCTTTAACCATCTAGAGTAGAGCAGTGAACTGGTGCATTACTACGTATGTTTTAGACGTTTAGGAGCTGAAGAGGTTTAAACAGTACCTCATTACTGCTCCATAGATCATTGTCATCAACAAGTGTTTTATATGAAATATATATATGGGTAGATTTAATTGAACCCACAGAGTATAAGATTAAAAGTACAAATCCAATGGAGTCCTAAAAGCATCCAGAGTAACTTGATGTTTCTTCATTTTACATCTTGGCAACTAGACCATTATGACATGCCTTATCAACCAATCCGTTTTCCTTCAATTCCATGTCAGCCAACGAACTTGGGGGGAACATCGACTGCTGGCGAGCAGTTGAAAAATCCATGTGGCTGCAAACCAATGTATCAAAGATTAATCATATGAGTTTCGTGTTGAATGACGCAACTTAAGTGTAATTTATTGTGAATTTTTTTGATAATGAGTTATACAAATATAAGAAAATTAACAATTATTAGTACCACGAGACGGAATCCAATGTGTTCTATTGGCATGACGGGCCAATCTTCCAATCGAGGAACGTGTGTTATTCCGAATACATACCTGTGAGAAATCAACGGTATACTATAAATCAGTATAGGAGCTTATTTTTAGAGCTTATTCCAAAAAAACTCAAGTTTTAATGTTTGAGGAGCTTATTTTTAGAGCTTATTTGCTTATTTGTGAGAAGAAGTTTGAAGTTTGAAGATAAGTTATAAAATTTGAGCTTATTTGCTTATAAGCAATAAGCATCCAAAATAAGCTCCCCAAAGACCTTATATATACTCGTATTTACCAACTTCGGGATTATGGTCTTATGGACTCAAACCCTTTGGACTTTTATTTGCATCATCGGGCCCAGTTAGTAACAGTCTATTGGGCTCAAACCATATGGACTTTATTTGCATTGCTTTTAAGTGTTTTTTTTTATAATAAAATCATACTCTGCGTGAATGGGGATTCCATTTTTCTTCTTACAATCACAAGTATTTTCAAGAAAAACCTACACCCTTTTCTGTACATATATACAATTTACAAGTATATATTACGTCACTCTTTCATGCTTATGTGATATGTCACATCTCTGTAGATGTAATGATCCATTCTTTGATATATAATATTTGCCGGGGTATATCCCTATTACCCGTACGATTTACAAGTATATACATATTGCCTCCAAGAAGGCAAAAACTGCAGTTTACATTACTCTCTTGCGAGTTTATTTTACCCATTTGATCCGTTAATACTAACATATGACTCAAAATTAACTAACATTTACTGATTGATTTGGATACACAAAATCCCTTCTGTTTATCTTTATTTTAGAACTTTTTAGAAAAGGGATAATAATCCGTGTAGCAGAACTGCACAATTACTTCCGTGCTGTTAGCACTATACGAGGAACAAATATTTTGTGCTGTCAACAACACAAATGTTTTGTTGTGTCAACACCACAAATTATAAGCCCTTTGAAAAATGTTTAGATGTATTTTGCAATATATTGATTTAATTAACTGTATATCAAGTAAAAGCAAATATGAAACACACAAAAATCAAATCTAAAAGATGTTTTGAAACAAAATCAACTATATCATTCCCTCCAAATTTACAGTATAACCTCAATTACTACCTCAAAATCTTTTAGAATGAGCTAGATCAGTATGATACATATTGAGATGATATATAGCTTGCCCTACCAGATCTCTTAACTGAGAATGTTGACCAACAATTGACTTATCAGCCCCTTCTAATGCAGTCAAAACTCTTGCCTTCAAAAGAACCTCACTGTTTGCCGCGTGCATTGCGAGATAACACAAAAGCACCAACGCGTGATATTGTGTTCTCTCGTTCCCTCTCAATAATCTCATTAATGACTTAACACCGTCGAATTCAATTATGGTTTTTGAATGCTCGGTACAAAGATAGTTTTCAGGGGACGCGAATTTTGATAAAGCGATTGCTGATTCCATTCCTACATCCGGATTATTGTGACCAAGTTGTTTGACTAATGGAACGATGACACGTGTCTCTCTAGCTGGGAACGTTCGTGCTAATGACCCGATTGATCTAATGGCTGGAATCATGATTTCATAATCTTCGGAATTGTTAATCAATCTCAAGAGTTGTTCCACTACTGCTTTTGCAGCAGGGGAATTAGTCTTGAAAACTGCTCGTCTAAGATCAGTGTTCGATTCAGCTGCATCCGTGATTTCCATCATGGTCATCAAACAATTCATTTGCAATTCGCCAGTTTCAGTTTCAATAAGCTTAGCTAAAATAAGAAACCCTTTTGTATCCGTTAATTTCTTACTATTCGCAAGTTTACCTTTAACAAGCATCCACAACGCTTTCGCACAACATGTTTTCAATTCAAGTTTCAATTCAAACGGCTCATTTTCCCTCTCTTTCCTATTAATCGACCACGTCGTAGAAGACAAAGAATGCTTATTAATCTCGACAAGTGAATAAACGCTCTGTATCTCATCACCAACAAACGTCTCAAACGACAACAAACTTACAAGCGTTCTAATCGTATTCTCTCTACCAAACGCTTCTTGCGAAACCACATCGTTCTCAGCCATCCTAGCAATCAATCTAGCCACCGAAATTTGAACTCTAGTAGACGACTTTTGAAAACAATTCACAATAATCGGAACCCCAAGTTCGTTTGTAACCAACCTAGCTCGATTTTGATCATTAACCAAGTGAAATAAAGTATTTGCAGACGAAATCTGTGCTTCTGGTGATGAATCTTCTTTCATAAGTTTCAACAAAGGTAAAACACCACCTTCTTGTACTATAATTTCTTTGTTTCTATTATTATCGATCGCTAATGAACATAATGCATTAGCTACATCGATTTTAACATGTAACGGATTTGACGAATTATATAAAGATGATATGTAAGACCAAACCCAAGCTATAATAGGATCATTACTTGCAATAGGAGGTAATGAAAGTTCAACATCATTAAATATAGATACTAACCAATTCATGTTAGCAATAGAAGCTTCTAATAATGTAAAGATCTTTTTAAATTCGGTAGTGTAACTTACTATGGAGATGACCCGTAGGAAGAAGGTGGTACGGCATTTGCGGAGTAAGATTAAGGTGCGGGTTAAGGTTTTGGTAACGTCAGCGAAGACACGACGAACGGGGCGGTCGTATAATGATGGCGTTGAGTTAGTGAACCGGACAAAAGACCGGAGGAGTTGAGCGAGAGGGGTGAGGAGATTTGAAAGACGGGCGCGTTCGAGTTGATGGGATATTGAGTTGGTGATGGTGTTATGGATGCGATCGGAGAGGAGGATTGGGGTGGATAAGATGTTGTCGATTGGTGGTGGTTGTTGGTGGTTTTCGACGGTGGTGAAGTTCATTGATCAAATCGTGTTGTTTACGGCGAGGGAGTTTGAGTATTGTAGTTTGGTTTTTGTTATAAGAGGATGTTTTTTTATAGAGTAAATTTCATAGATAGTCCCTGTGGTTTACATTGATTTACAAAAACAGTCCTTGTACTCTTTTTTCAACGTTTTCGATCCAATAACTTTGGATTTGCTCGCAAATGGTCCCTTAAGGGACCATTTGCGAGCAAATCCAAAGTTATTAGGGACCATTTGCGAGCAAATCTAAAGTTAGACGGAGTGACCATTTGCGAGCAAAATCCAAAGTTAAGGGACCATTTGCTAGCAAATCCAAAGTTGTTAGACGGAAAATGTTGAAAAAAGAGTACATGGACTGTTTTCGTAAGTTAATGTAAACCACGAGGACCATTTATGGAATTTACTCTTTTTATAGGTTGATGGAATTTCTAGGAAATTGCGTTTTTTTATTAGTCAAGTCAAAAGTCATTCGAGACAAGCTATACTTTGTGAACGACTTGTATATTTTCCAGGAACTAAATCATATATACTCAATAGTGTGTTTGAAGATTAAACTTATTATTTGATAGATCAATCTTATTCTTTTTACAAGTTAAAAGTTAAAACCATCCGTATAAAAAAGTGTACTAGGAAGGGATTAATTATTGCGTGAGAATGCATTTAATTGAAACCGTATTTTTATAATGTGTATCAATCCTTCAGTTATGGTATATTGTATGTATTTAACTGACGTAACACCCATTAATAATGACATGAAAAATTATATAGTTAGCACCATCATCAAACAAGCATCGAATACTAACAATAAACCAAAAGTGAAAGTTTCATACACATGATGGGCTAAAATAAAGTTTGGTTCACACTATAAAGAATAAGTTAACGTACCTACATTCTCACACACTAATAACTAATTCATGTTGGAAAAGATAAACTTTTAGAAATTAGGTTAGATGAACTCACTTTTCTAAACATACGAGCTTGAACTTTTGAAAACTAAAATTACCTAAACGCCTCTTGTTAGTACTTATCGAGTTTTTTTTCAATCAATTCACATTTTTAAGTATAAGCTAGTAAGCTACAACCACTTTAACAAATACTTGTAAGAATATATAAGTTTCATTTTCTAGCTCCAGATATAAGTTTTAGGCTTTCGGCTGCATCTACTTTCACGCAATACCGAACAATCTAGAAAGTATGAATGCGGGATCAAAAGTTATATGTATCAACTCCATAACTGAGAACGAAAAGATGCATAGTCCAGGAAAATTGCTATCACATCAAACCATATGGTTTTGTCAACCATATTTCTTTTATACCTTATGGCTCAGAGTTCATCAAATATACAAAGAAAGTAAATAAGGCTGCATTATACAATCTTAATGTAGAAGATATCAGTTCATCAATAATACAAAGATAGTAAATAAAGCTACATTATACAACCTTAATGTAGAAGGAAAGCTTAGCACGGGTACACCGGTACAATAATAGTATTGAAAATCATTCATGATATCCTTATCGATATCCAGTCGACAACTTTATAGATTTAAGTTTGGTAACTTGGTATTGGGCACAGTACAGGTCTTTAACCATCTAGAGTAGATCAGTGAAGTAGTGCATTATGTTTTAGAAGCTGAGGATGTTTAACAGTACCTCATTACTGATTTTACTGCTCCATACATCATTGTCATTAAGAAGTGTTTCATATGGAAATATATGGGTAGATTTAAATGAACCCATAGAGTATAGGATTAAAAGTACAAATCAAATGGAATCCTATAAGCATCCAGAGTAACTTACTTGGTGATGTTTCTTCATTTTACATCTTGGCAACTAGACCATTATGACATGCCTTATCTACCAATCCGTTTTCCTTCAATTCCATGTCAGCCAACGAACTTGGAGGAACATCGACTGCTGGCGAGCAGTTGAAAAATCCATGTGGCTGCAAACCAATGTATCAAAGATTAATCATATGAGTTTCGTGTTGAATGATGCAACTTAAGCGTAATTTATTGTGAAATTTTCTAATGAGTTATACAAATATAAAAAAAGTAACAATTATTAGTACCACGAGACGGAATCCAATGTGTTCTACTGGCATGACGGGCCAATCTTCCAGTCGAGGAACGTGTGTTATTCCGAATACATACCTGTGAGAAATCAACGGTATACTATAAATCAGTATAGGAGCGCCGAAGTATCAATGAAAGATGTCGTATTTTAATTAGAGGTAGCAATTTTAAATCATCCACATATAAATGGGTTGACCCAAATTATCTTTTATCACTAACACACAAACAGGTAAGAAACCAACTTCAAATGAAACGGGTCAAGTAGGTCAAACACCGAAAGTCACCCCGAGTTTATTCTTAATGCATAAAACCTCCTAGATCATTTAATCAAAAAATTAGATTATTATTATCAAAAAATAACCATTTATAAACTAGATCTTTGGGCAAAAAGTTTTTCGGGTCAACTTGGCACGTTTTGACTTTACCATACTGACCTGAACCCACTTTGAGTGTAACACAACCCATCCATGTTGCCACATCTTTTATCATTATATTCAAAAAACTAGATTAAAATAAGCTTTTATACTTATAATCGGCTCACTAACATGCTTGACTAAGAAAAAATTTGAGTAAGAAGTTTTTCAAGTCAACCTGACCTGTTTCAACGCAGAGAAAAAATTACTAAATTCGACAAGAAACTCACTTTGACCTGTTACCCAACCCAACACGTCCCATTTTCCACCTCTTACTTCAAAATAAAATAAAACTATGTGGCTACCAAAGAACGAGGTCAGTTTCTTCTAAAGATCGATTCTTCTTAACCCATGTAGCCAATCCCTCTCCTACTCGTGGATTCTGATTAGGAAACTCTCCGCCAGGGAACATCTCTTCTGGTTCATATGGCGTGACCCAAAGATTGTGCATCAAAAAAGCAGCCCTTCTCAAAAACTTGGCTTCTGCACCACCTAACGGTAAACAATTTGATCCAGGTACTAGCTTGTAGCCTGTCAACTGACCAGTTCGGTTTACAGTTCTTGTGTTCCTGATCTGGATCATGGAAGTTGCATTATTCATGAAAGTTCTTTGAAAAAATCAAACCTTCAGCTTTCATTTTTATATGTGCAGTTGTACACCTACATATACATATTTAGCTCCTGAAGTTTAAGAGCGGTTTTTGGTTTTCATTCAGTAAAAGCTCATGTTTGACCATATGGTTTAATGAATGAGACATTTAAATAGAACTCATGCTTTAAGGGTTTGATTTCTTTTGTATATAATAATTTTAAGGGTTTGATTTCTTTTGTATATAATAATTTAGATGTGCGTGAGGGAAAAACTTGACTGAGGAAGAAAAATGTGGCTATTCTAATCGTTGGAAAACTTACAATCCAATGACGAGCGGATGAAGGATTACAATCACGCATGGCTTCAAGTTCAGATTTCAACAGTGTCTCTTCAGCGTAGAACGCGTTGTTGTGCACATTTGCATCTCCCGGTTCTTCAACTTTAACATCCAACTCAACCACCTGTAATTTAATAGATTCTATCTGTTAATAACCATGTGCTTCTAGAGTGAAATGTATTATAAAGGATATCAAATGCAGAAGTAGTAAAACACAGGTAGCACAAGAAAATTAATTGTTGACCTGATTGTGAGATTCACCAGGTTTACAGTCAACAGACATATCCATACGAGCAACAAAGAAGTGTTGGTGAACAGGGGCATAGAGTCCGGGAGCAATCATAGTCCCATATTTTCTAACTTCACCAGGTTGTAAAGCTCCTAAGCTGAGAATTCCGGTTAACTTCACCTCAGCTTCTATTTTTCCATCCTGTAAGAAAATAAATTCTTGATTATTCCTGAATCTTACAAATCAAAACATGTTGGAAAACTTGCACAATTCAACCAATTTTATCACAAGGGGCAAATTGCATAGAAAGATAAACCAGCTTTAGTCGTATATACATTGGCGCTAACCAACTTTTTAACTAAGAAAAACCCACCTGTTTTCATAATCTCAGAAGTTCACCAGAAGAGCCAAGGATAAAAGTTAACGTAGTCAAACTGTCACAGTTACTCTGCTACATCACTATTTTGACTACGTAACCGCATTATACAATCCTAGATCGGATTTTTTAAAACTTGGTTTCCCTGTAATGTAAACTTTGATGCTCAGATCATTTTAGTCGGCAAAAAAGGTTGGTTACCTAAAACAAAATTTGACCAATGCTGGTTACCTTTTTATGCAATTAGCCCTTTTACAAAGCAAAGCAATACAAGCCATGTAGATGTCACTAAAATCTTGGAAGGACAGGAAAATTTAATAGAAATTAATCATGGGTTTAGCTTGCCTGATAAAAATACCAATAGAACCCGTATTCGTAGTTGGCCACAGTACATATAAACGAGACTACTAGCCTTCTTGACCGTCGTACTTCAGCTAAACCTGTTCTCCAGTCCTGATGCTTCCATAAAATTCCATGATCCTCTTCATGCAAGCATATACAATCTTCAATTGTTTCAACACCCCCAGTGAAATTTGTCAAGTGAGCATCAAAATACTTGACATAACCCAAACAATCACAACCCTGAACATAAACACAAATAAAATACCATATCTTATTGACTTAGATGGTTCATGGATAATTATAAGGAAGTGGTAACAAGGGTGGGTCTGGCAGGTAGTGTAACGGGTCAAAACTGGTACTTTTTGTAGGAGTTGATTGTGTCAAGTCAAATCGATAAATTGTTTTGAATTATTAGTGTGTTGAATACGATTGTGACAATTATATTATATCAGTTCTAATCATCCAAATAAAATGGTTAGAATCATTTATGTAATAAAAATACATTGTACAAGAGTTACGACTCGTTCAACCCATTCGACTGATATCCTATTTATTTTTTTGGTTTACCTGTCGACCCCGATGATCCTCATTACAGGATCATAATTGCCACCCTCTAAGATAATATTGATAATAAGATATGAGGTTGAAAAATAACCAACAATCTATGAAGTCATTAGTTGCCTTACCTTTTTAAGAGAGTGGGCATTTTTACCTAGTCCATCTTCCCCTGCATCAAATGCATTCTTCCTGTAATGAGGATCATTGGGGTCACCATAAGGAACCACCATTTCTACAAAGCTTAATCTGTGAGCTACGGGCCTACGACCTCGGCTACCGTCAACATATGCTATAGAATAAATTACCAAACCCTCCCTTGGCGTGAAACCAATACGAAAATTCCACTGTCACATAATAACAGGACAAAATAAAAGTTAATACCGACTTATCAAGCTTGATAACACAACTGGAATTGGTAGATAACACAGGACAGACCTTCTGCCATTGGACAAAATGGTCATTAACACGAAAACTTGGGCCATCAGGTTGAACAATATTTAGCGGTTTCACATCACTTCGATCAACACCTCCTCTTGTTTCGCCAGCTGTGTAATTTCTCAAAGGATCAGCTGGTGGTAGAGGAACAAGTTTACGGTCTTTAAACTCAATCACCACCATATTTTGCATATCGACTAACACATCTATTCCTTCAACTGGACGAGCATAACCATTTTCCATGGGACAGTCACTTTCTGTTCTACAGAATATAAGTGGTTTAGCAAGTCTACGGTTAGGAGCATCAGCTTCACTATGATAACCAACACACCTGGAATACAAAATTGAGAATTTACACATCAGGATAATAATACTAGCAAGTTTATAAGAAATCAAAGTATACGTAAGGACATACCAGGGATCTACCATCACAAGGTCCATATCTTCTATACCCCTTCTCTTCATGGCCTCCCGAAATGGAGGGAAGTCCTTTACAATGGCTTCACATTCAGCATATTCCACAGCATCCTATTATCGAAAAAGGGGGTAATGAATTGAATAGAATAGAATAAAGATGAAGAGGATGAACTCATGGATACGGAATGAAATAGTAATGCAAGTTAGTTTGTAATCTTTCTGGCATAATCAAGAAGACGACTAGTGTTTGAGCCAGAATCCAGTTCTATGAAGTTAAAGGAGCCAATTTCTCAGTATATATGAATATTCAAAGAGATAAGAGAGTATGCTAGTAGGTGTTTCCCAGAGGTCAGGAAGACATTTATCAATCAACCATAAGCGTAATCAAGTGCTAAATATAAGCACATATAAATGATTTAAGGCCAAAGGACACACAAAAAGAGAACAAATATGGTTTAAGAGAAAGTTCCATACCATAGGAGGTTGTACATCAGGAACTACTTTGGATGAAATGACCTTGCCTCTATGATGTCCACCTCGAGTTAGAGCATGAACTTCTGATAGCTCAACAATCCATATGCTTGTTTCATTTGATTTCTTGTTGTAAACAA
Organism: Helichrysum umbraculigerum; assembly: GCA_949592205.1. NCBI lineage: Eukaryota > Viridiplantae > Streptophyta > Magnoliopsida > Asterales > Asteraceae > Helichrysum > Helichrysum umbraculigerum. The sequence goes on from CATIUR010000001.1 coordinate 21,041,316, forward strand.
TAAGTCTAGCTTGTCGTGGTGGAAGTTTTGTTGGGATTATGGGTCCTCCCTTTGTCCTGGGTAACAATGATGGTTGAAAAGGGGGGAAAAAATATGCATCCGCTAATGCAACCACATTTTTTGATGGCTCCACAAGTACAACCTCAATAAATCGCATGCTATCTCTCACCTAAAATCTCAAATTAAGATTCTTTATTATGTTACACACATCTATAATTTTATATGATGAAAGTCAGGAATGCATGACAATAATCAACCTCTGGTGTTGCACCAGCAGCCCTAACAGTTGCCACAGCTATAGAGATTTCAGCAGAAGCTAAAGGATCCAATGGATGACGAGTCTGTGCCTTGACCATACTCGTTGGCCCAGTCCCTAGATACACAAGTTTCAGTCAATAAAATAAATAAGACTATCATAATGCCGTGTTCGTAAGACCTTGGACAATTGAATTTTCTATATAAATCGATCTACTATGGCACGGAGCTAGTATCTGGTAATGAATAAAACCATTTCTACACATCTGAATTTATTAACTGAACATCAACTTCAATTCAAAAACTCAAATTGCATTCCATGAACACTACATAACTGCAATGTCGTCTTGTTCTAAAATAAGTGACAAACCATACATTTTAGGTGACATTATATTTATAATTTACCAACATATTAAGAAACTAATTATCGATTTTGACTGTGGAGACATGATAATATGATACCAAAGATCGTACAAAGGATACCATATTCTACATCATCATAAATATATACTTCAGTAATATTCAAATTTACACTATCTCACATTGCGTTACCATATTCTACAATCTAATTATTGTATTGATTGTATAACAAACCATAGGTGATACTAGGATTCATCTAAATATTAGAAACTAATTATTGAATTTATGACATTATGTTACCATATTCTACATCATCAACAATACATACAATAATACTCCATTCGACTGTAAAAAATGGGTAAATAGATGAGGCCTTCCCTATCCAGGTTACCCGGAGAGGGCGAGTATTTTTACTCAGATGTACACGGCCTAATCAGGGTATCCCGTGAACATTTCCAACCCTTTCCCTGGCCACCCCAATACTCCATTCAACTGTATCTCACATTATGTGGATGTCCTGTGGTCAAACAAAGTGCGTAGGGCATAGCAAGTAGTATGCACAATCACCAATTTGTTTGAATCTATGACATCACTCCCATAATCACCATCAGTAACTACACTTAAAGAACAATATCTAAGAATCTATATCTATATATCTATATAGGTTTTGATCAACACGTGCTAGATAAATTAATTCACAACAAATCGGAGATCATAATCATCAAATTTGTAGCTACACTTAACAAAAACATATATATGTCTCACATTGGGTTTCATACTCATGAACACACGTAATTAACACAAAAGTTATAACTGAAATTACTTTGATTAACAGTTAACTAACTACCTTTAGCTGCAGTGGCAGCAGTGGAAGGTTGAGTAACGACGGGACGAGTTAGGTTATCGACGGAAGCGGCGGTGCCGCGGTGGCGAATCTGATCTCCGACGGAAGGATCAGTGGTCCAGTCCGGTACGACATCGGTGGAGGTGGCGCCGGAAGAGGTAACTTGACGGCGGAGAAGAGCCGCCGGTTTTTCGGAAGTTGATGTCATTGCAGAAGGTTAGTAGTCCACTGACATACAGCAACAGCACAAACACTCTATATATCTATCAATCAATATCAATTTATGTGTATCTATCTATCGATAAAATAATGTGCATAAAGCTGCTTAGTGGAAAAAATATAGTAATAAAAAGGAAGAAACGGACAAAAGAAGTGGCAACAGACAAGAAAATGAAAAAACTTGACGACAAAGCTTACGTGGAACACATTACTCCGTATATTTTATATATTATATATTATATATAGGGTAAGGTTCAAATGAGACTAAAAATTTGTGTGAGAATAGATGAACCAGTGATATGGTGCCACGTGTACAAAGAGAATACAAAACACATTTACCCCTTAAGTTAAATATCTCACAAACGACAAATCGAAGAATTATGAAAATTGCACCATTAGATTCAGCGTTTGATCCTCTTCGATTTGCCATCCATTAAGGCATACTTTCGACGAGTTTTTTTTCCATTATTTTTAGTGGGTTTCACATTATTAACACGTGTGTTACAGTGTTGCGTTTAGGGTTTGGGGTTTAAGGGTTAGGGTTTAGGGTTTAGGGTTGGTAGTTTGGGGTTTCGGAAACCCTAAACCCTAAACGCTTTATAAAACTCTAAACCCTAAATCATACTAAATCCTAAACCCTAAACCCTGCTAAACCCTAACACTAAACCCTGCTAAACCCTAACACTAAACCCTGCTAAACCTTAACTCTAAACCCTAACCCTAAACCCTAAATCAAATGTATAATCAATCACTAACACATGTGTTACTAATATGTAAAACCCACCAAAAAAATGAAAAAAAAAAAGTTCGTCGGAAGTATGCCTTGAAGGACGGCAAATCGAAGAGGATAAAACGCTGAAAAATATGGTGCAATTTTCATGATTTTTCGACTTGTCGTTTGTGAGATATTTAATTTTTAAAAACGTGGATGAGAGAGAAAAAAGTGACACATGGCATATTGTAGTTGGTTCCCCATTCTCACACAAAATAAATGGTCTCAATTGAACTCTTCTCATTATATATATTCCATCATGATGTTTACGTAACTATTTTGGGTTGTTCCAAATAAATGTTCAATGTTATAACCAATCAAATTATATTTTAGTATGTAAATATGTTATTTAATTGGTAAAAGGTAGAGTTGGTGGAGAATCATAAAACTTTACACATAGTTAAAATGGACTATATAACCGGGACAGAGAGAATAGAATAGAAATAAAGAAAATAAGCTTTGATTAGTTAATCTTTGGATTGAAAATATTTGGGTAAACAAGATTGTTATGAAAATTATATTTACCACGTTGATTTATACAAATGGATGGCTGGATACATTAATTTTTAAAATGAGTGTACATGTGACATTGTATAAAAGTATTAGAGAAAATAATTGAATTTTATTTTTTTTAGCTATGAACGGAATGAGAGTAGCGGCATGTTTATAACAGATTATAAGTTCAAGTCTCACTTGAAGTAGTATCTACATATTATCGTAATTTTTTTCTTTGTTGTTGATCACAAATCTCGCAACAAGGCTAATTTTGTTTCGGCCTATTTCTTGTAAGTCTATCTATTCTAACTTATTTTGAACATAACGAGTTTATTCAGGTTCTAATAACTTATATAAAAAGAAAAAAAGAAAAAAAAAACTTAAACAAGAAACGTAGTCGTTTTAATTAAGTCGATTAAATGGCTTAGCCACACTTGTCATTGTCATGACTCATATTATACTTTCTAAGTTAATTAACCGACCTAATTTGTCTTATAAGAGTTATTACTCTACCGATATACGGAGTATTATTTTGAAACAATATAATTATATTTTATTACAAGCGTGAGGTGATTGGAATTAAAATGTGTCAAGGTGTGTATATGGTGTTAAACTGGTGATGATCCCACCACCTACCTACCAAAATTGATCACTCAACTTCAATCGAATGTTACTGACCAACGTGACGTGCTATACGAGATTTCCACCCAAATATCTTAATTAATTACTTACCAACACTTTTATTTAATAAGTACTCTCCCCTTAGCATATGGTAGAGGGGTCATGACACTTTGAACCAATTAAATTTTATGTTAACCATTTAAAAATCATTTTGATTGATTAAAATTTGAGATGTACACATATTTTAAAACAAACCAACATATAAAAGTGGACATTAATTTGGAACGAAGTTAGTATCACTTTTCATGTAATAGAATAAACAACTGCTAGACAATATTAACTCAAAAAAATATTAATTGAATACAATCGATTGATCCGGGTATAATATAATGTTGTACATTTTTATTGTCGATACATATAAGTAGACACTCAAGAGTTAGTGATAGCCACGCTCGCGGGACTTGTTTTACTCGGTTGATTAGGATACATAATTGATTATTAGGATCAACAAATCCAAGTGGTTGAGACATAAGATTTGTCTCGTTTGCAAAAGTATGTCCATCATTGAGAGACTACCAAGCTAAGAGCAACAAAGACTGTAGTATGCTTGATAACTTGACTAAAAGTTTCATCATAATCGATGTCGAGATGCTGATGAAATTGTTTAGCGACTGAACGTGCTATTCGATCACTAACTGCATCATCCTTGTCTTTTTTTCAATCTTTCATACCTTTTTAATGGAGGAAAAGTGATGATGCATGTATTAACTTTGGATTAGAGCTAAATACTCAATTGCCATAACCTAATCATTTTGTTGGCAACAACAATGCCAACAAAGATCAGCAGTCTCGGCCCACTTGAAGATCAAATGCAACCGGGCAGCAATGCAGCATATTCACAAATATTGGGCCTTATATGCAATTCTTTAATACAATTTATTTAACTATTTAAGTGTGCTTTCAAGTAGCCGTGCACAAAAACCGGTTTCAGCAAAACCCGACCGGACCCGACCCGAAACCGGTTTTGGTCAAACTTGGTCAAAACCGGTTTGGCCAAAACCGGTTCGGGTTCAACCCGGTTTTGTCACCCCAAAATCCCAACCCGACCCAAACCGGTTTGGGTAGGGTTCAAACCGGTTTGGGTTCAAAACCGGTTTCAAACCGGTTTTTTTTATAAAATTGGTATTTTCGTTCGAACGTTAAGCGTTTTAAGGAAAAGCAACATTTGGGTCGAATTTTTTTCATTAACTTTGTAGAACATTAGTAATGGAAACATAATTGATCAATACCATAACCAAAATGCTTCTAAATCTTCTTAAAAATGTTTTTGAATCGGAAAAGTCTATATAATTCATAAACGTTCGAGCGTTAAGCGTTAAGCGTTTTAAGGAAAAGCAACGTTTGGGCCAAATTTTTTTCATTAAGTTTGTAGAGCATTAGTAATGAAAACATAATTGATCAATAACATAACCAAAATGCTTCTAAATCTTCTTAAAAATATTATTGAATCGGAAAAGTCTATATAATTCATAAACGTTCGAGCGTTAAGCGTTTTAAGGAAAAACAACGTTTGGGCCAAATTTTTTTCATTAACTTTGTAGAACATTAGTAATGAAAACATAATTGATCAATAACACAACCAAAAGGCTTCTAAATCTTCTTAAAAATATTATTGAATCGGAAAATTCTATATAATTCAAAGTGAGTTGATACTTTCAAGGAATGTTTTACTAAATGCAAGGAAACATGTGCATAAAAAGTGGTACTGTAAGCATAAAGAGTTGTACTTTTCCGTGAATTTAGTAAAAACTTCCTTGCATTTATCAACTCCCAAATCAAAGTAGTTCGAGCCTTAGGCTTTTTAAGGAAAAACAATGTTTGGAGCAAAAATTTTTTATTGAATTCGTAGAAAATTAGTAATACAAACATAATTGAACAATAACTTAAACAAAAGTCTTCTAAGTCTTCTTAAAAATATTATCGAATAGAAAAAAGTCTTCAAAGTCTTCATAATTTTTATAATCTTCAACTTGTATTAATCTTCAAACATCTTCAAAGTCTTCATAATTTTTATAATCTTCAACTTGTATTAATCTTCAAGTCTTCAAACATCTTCAAAGTCTTCAAAAGTCGAAATCTTCTTCAGAGGTAGCCTCGCGCGAAGCTTGATCAAGAGCAATTTCTTCGTCGGAAAGTGATATTGTTACACCTTCTTCCACCTCGATATTGTGTATGTCTTCTTCGTATTCCATTTCACCTTCAAGACTTGATACATTTTGTATGCGTTCCGCGGCGTCCAAGTGATCCTTCAAGCAAATGCACATCTCTAAGGAGGCCGGTGTGAGTCTTATTCTTCGTATAGATAATACCCTGCCACTAAGAGAAAAAGCGGATTCCGAAGCTACCGTAGAAGCTTGGACGGTTAGTAAATCTCAGGCCATGATGGCTAGAACGGGAAATTGAGATTCCCTCTCTTTCCACCAAGCCAAAATATCAAATTGTTCGAACTCATTGGGTAGAATAGTGGACAAAAAATCCGTTCCGGTATATCTCCCATATTCGTTAGTGATGTTTTAATTACCTTCACCCCTTGCCCATTTATTATTTTCTTGCCTTAAACTATTATAAAAGTTTAGCATCACATTGGAAGAAGAAGAAGAAGAAAACATTGAGTTAACCGAACTAGTGGGCACATTTGATGTCGAACCATATTTTTGAAAATATACACCAAATAAATCTTGTAAACATTGTTTAAAAGACGTTTTTGCATTTTGTGAAAACATTGGGTTCTCCATATTCAAATCCAAATTGTGACAAATGTTATCAATACGCATTTCCACCCCGGTAAGGTTCAAACATGGGTTCATTGCGGCGGCACAAGTAATTACCGGTGGTATTTCTTGAAAATATTTTCTTAGTTTTTCTTTCATGGGAGCCATCATTTCTTCAAATAAAAGACCTTCATACATGTAGTCGTTTAATTTTTTAGTCATTAACCAAATTTGATTAAGCACCAAATGACTAGTTGGATAATAAACACCCGATAATAAAGTAGTCACGGTTTTGAAAAGTTTGAGCAATTCGACTATCTTTTTAATATACTCCCAATATGCGATTGGAAATGGTATTGCAAGACCTTTTGTAACAAGATGATCATGAAAAACTTGTAAAGTATCGCGTTGGCGTAAACCACATACAAACATATGGTAGGTCGAATTCCATCTAACGGGCATGTCCCAATTTGTAACACCCTCAAATTTCGGGTTGCGGAAGCGGTCGGGTCGGGTGTTACTAAATCAAATATCACAGCATAAGATACATAATGAACGACTCTAAATGAGACGTTTGAAAATAGTTATTACATTTCCCAAAATAAAATGTATACAAGTTGTGAGTTCGCAAAATAATTTCAATACATAATTCTAATACAAAAGTTATGCAGAGAAATCCAGTGGTGAAAATATGCGACTCGAGCTAGCATAATCTTGTAGCAATCCTAATCCTGCTGGGCACCTGAGAACACATGCTAAAACGAGTCAGCTATAAAGCTGGTGAGTTCATAGGATTGTTAGTTGAAAACATAAAGTATAAAACCTTGTCTGTTTTGAAAAGTTGTTCAAAATCAACGATTTTGATATGTATTAAATTGAAGTTGTAACACTAATGTGTAAACGTCTAACGAGGTATTTCATACCTAAACAGTTTGAGTCACGTACCTAAGTACATATATATGTTTGGCAATCCATGCCTTGATACATATCAGGTAGTAGTTGTGTCTATAAACGTGAGGCGATACATGCCTATAACTATTGATTAATTGTATGACCACGTCATAAGATAACAAATAATTGTAGTTCCACAGAACTATGATTGAATGTTTAGTGCGTCCGTTTGACCAGTTAGTGTAAGCTAACCCGGACATGTTTGAAAATGTTCGTAGTTCCCCAGAACTATAGTTGAAAACGTTTAATGTGTCCGTTTGACCAGTTAGTGTAAGCTAACCCGGACATGATTGAAAATGTTTGTTGTGTCCGTTTAACCAGTTAGCATAAGCTAACCCAGACTTGAATTGAGCTAACGGCCTCGCGTGGAAACTCCACTGACCCGTTAACTTATTGTGAATCCCAAGTATAACTCGCTGATCCATTGATTGATTGTGAGGATCACGAGCATAAGCCCGCCCATCCATTGATTGTATTGTACTTGTGCCCACTGCAATACCGTGGCATCGTTTTGTGCCCACTTTACCGTGGCATCGTTTTGAATCACTTTACCGTGATCTCGCTTTGTGCCTAACTGGCATCGATCGAATTGCTCGCAAGCAAAGTTTGAAATTGAGCCGACTGTACTACGACGAGCCCGACTGGTGAAATGTAGAGCCAGCAATACTAGGACATGCTAGCTAAAGTAATTGAGCCGACAGTATAATGACATGTCCGACTAGGGTAAATGAGAGTCGACAGTACTACGACATGCCCTACTATATTGATTTTATTTGTATGTGTGTACGTAATCTACATACATAGTTAATTGTAGTTGGCACCGAGTGCTCGAGGTGAAGTACAAGCATATATATATATATATATATATATATATATATATATATATATATATATATATATATATATATATATATATATATATATATATATATATATATATATATATAAGTCGAAGTAGTAAACACCTTAAATTGGGCATCATGTAGCACATGAAATTGATTAATTGTAGTTAAGTATGTATATACAGTACTTAACTATTTGTTGTATCACAATAAGCCTAGGTATGACCAATCATCACCTAGTTGTTTGTATTAGTATAAGGTTTCTATACTAACGTATGTTACTAATGTATACTCCTAGCCTCATCCTAGCAAATATATAGAGATCCTGATTTGTATGGACAGTATTAGTTCCTAGATGGAAGGCTAATCCTGTAAAAGTATGGTCGTTGTTCAGCTAGGTAGAACTAACCAGTTCTAGTCCATTCGATAACATTGTCCCGTGACAACATGGTGACAATATGGTCCAAGTATAGTAATAACTTAATCAAGGTATGTATTGGTAATTATTTTCCAACACTCTAATGGTGTACGATTGTAACCTATCTAGGTTAAGTATTGATATTGTTCCAAAACAATATGATGGGTGTAATTCCTAAGTATTACACATTTGTATTACATAACAGTAATATAAGTAAGTGTGAATTATAAAAGTTTATTAATATAATTCGAAAACAATAATTGAGCATGTGTTTCACCCCGAAAACAGTAAAACAGTTGAAAGAGTGGGGCTATGAAACTCACCTGTGAGTTGTCAGCGATCCAAAGATACGCGCGTCGTCCGAATGGTAACCTCCAAGTGTCCTAAACACGTGAGGTTATATGAGTACGAGGTTAAATAGTCTGACTCAGTAAGTCGTTCGAATTTTGTTTGTCGTTTGGTTTTTAAAGACCGTGTACGGGGGTTCGGGGGCAGCGCCCCTGATAGCGGGGTCCAAGGGGCAGAGCCCCTGGTTGGGGTCGAGCTGCCAAGTCAGCTTGGAAATTTTTTATTTCTACTATGTTGCTTTAATGAAAACGCACCTGAAATCCAAGTTCGTAGTAAAATCAAGTGGTAAAATTTGGTTCCGACACTTGGTGAAAATCATAGATTTTTAAGGTTTTGTGACCTGCAACGTTGGGTGCGACGTTGGGGCTTCTGTCGCAGTGCGATTGTACTGCGACGTTGTAGTTTACGTCGCTATATGCGACATCAGGGTCTAGTGCGACATAGGGGTCGACGTCGCTATGTGCGACGTTCGCAATTTCATGCGAAATTGTGGCTTACGTCGCAGCATGCGACATTGAAATGGTTTGCGACGTTGCAGCACTGTTTTTGGTCCCTGCGACATCAGGGTCTGTTCGACGGGTTTTTACCCAAAAACACGATCTAACCCATTTTTAGGCCGAATCGTGTTGATGTAATGTTAATACATGATATATTAAGTGTTTTTATCAAGAAATATCAAAGAAAAGTGGATGATTCCTTACGATTTGAAGATCGAGGGTTTGGGGATGATGATGATTTGGATGATGAAGATGAAGATGATGATGAATGCTTGTTGTTGTTTTTGTTGCTGATGATGATGGCGGCGACGGGGGTAACCGGCGGTGGCGACGGTCGGCGGTGGTGGTGAAGAGAGGAGAGGGTGAGGTTGAGAGAGTTTTGGAGGTGTGTGTGTGTTTTATGAAATGGAAATGAAAGAAAAATGGGAGGTGGAGATGGTTTTATCCATTTCCAAATCCCCACTTTGGGGACTGTGGTTTCCAACTACAGTATAAAATACCTGTGTTTTTGTACCCGAAGGTAAAATAAATTTAATATTTTAATTTCATAATTTTGTTTATGCTTTTCTTAAATATTTTAAATAAGAAGAAAAATATTTCACTGGAGTTACAAAAATGAAACTTGGTTATAATTGCATATAATACTACAATCATTTAAAGTTTAAATTTGGCGCGAAAATTGACTTTTTGACCGGGTGTTACACAATTAGGGGTTAAAAAAATAGAATTCGTATCCTTGCACAATTTCATATAAGATTTGTATCTAGCTTTACCCTTTTGAAAAACGTCTTGCAACATAGATTTAAACCTCATTTTTACTTCGTCTACATCTTCAACCGCTAGTCCGGCTTACACAACCAAGTTAATGATGTGTGCAACAAATCGACTATGATAAAAAATGCCCTTCAATAGTGGTACGTATTTTAGTATTAATTTTGAGACGGCAAGTGTATTATTACTCGCGTTGTCAAAGGAGATTGAAAAAACCTTTTCTTCCAATTTAAACGTTTTAATCACACTTCGTAACATGTAAAATAAATTTTGACCCGTGTGAGGATACTCAAAGTCTTCAAAAGCAATGGTACGTTTCATCATTTGCCAAGTTGCGGGATCAACCCAATGTGCGGTAACACAAAGGTACGAACCGGGCAAACCATGAGGAGCCGACCAAACGTCGGTTGTTAATGATACACTTGTATTTAAATTTTCAAAACCGATTTTTAGTTGCTTTTTAGTTTCTTTTCACAATTTAAGGGCATCGCGTTTAAGAGTAGTACGACTTACATTGTTATATCGCGGTTGAAGAGTGTTTTGAATCACACTAGTAAGCCGAGGGTTGTCGAAGTGGTTGAACGACAAAGCTTCTTGAATTACAAAACCCGCAAAAGCTTCTCGACACCGTTGCTCATCGTATGTAAAAATCGTTCCATCTCGTGCCATTGAAGATTGACCACTTGCTTCCGGATTACCTTTGAGTGCCTCACAATGCTTTTCGGTATGATTTTTAAACGTTGTGTTAGAGTCGGGTTTGAAGAATTCCCGACAACGTTTACAATGTGCTTTTGTCGTACCATCCGACAACAACACTTTGTCGAAACCACCCCAAATCTCCGGATTTCTTTTGTTGGGCAATTGTTTCACAATCGTTGGTGCATTTGAAGAACCAACACCATGGGAAGCCGAAGAAGAATGAGTTGCCATGAGAATATACTATGCGTTTTTGAGTTTTTGTATATAAGTATGAGTGTATGATTGTTTATGAATGAAACTAAATCAAAGCTTCTATATATAGTTGAATAAGGATGGCAAAATGGTAAAAAAAATGCAGAAAAGAGGGCTAGAAACCCCCTCCCAACGGCTTTAAACGGTCAAAAAAAAAAAAAACCGGTTTCAAACCGGTTTTCCAAACCGGGTTGCTCCAAACCGTTTACAAACCGGGTCCAACGGCTAGGATTCCAAACCGGTTTCAAACCGCCGGGTTAGGTCAAACCCGAACCGGTTTTGGTCAAAACCGGTTTTGACCGGGTCAGTTTCGGGTTGAAATCGGGTCGGGTTGGGGAAACCGGTTTTTTTGCCCACCTCTATTTTCAAGTAGGCGTGAACAAAATCCGGTTTTTCCCCAACCCGAACCGAACCCGGAACCCGAACCGGTTTTTGGTCCCCAAATGAGAAACCGGTTTTTCCCCTACCCGAACCGGGTTTTTTGACCCACGAATACCGGTTTTAAACCGGGTTTTTCCGGGTTTTCCAACCCGACCCGTAGTGTACCCGGTTCCAACTTGATTTTGAGTTTCAAAAACCCAACCCGGGTCCCTACCCGCCGGGTACTAAAAAAACCCGAACCGGTTTCAGGTTCGGTTCCGGGTTCGGGTTTTTTATTCATGACTACTTTCGAGTTATTATTGGCACAATAGTTATTAAGCTCCGGAAATAATTAAAAGTGTATTGTTTACAGAGCCGTGTTTTAATAAGCTTATATAATTATTGGGCTAGGTAACATTTTTTTTTTTCTTCAAAAAAAGGTCCAAAATAGAAAAGCCCACTAGGTTACTTCATCTTCACGGAATCACGGCTTCACCTACGCACTTCATCTTCTTCCATCTACAACCTCCTTTTTCTTTTTTCTTTTGTTATTTACCAAACAAAAATTAAAAAACTGGAAAAACAGGAAAAGAAAAATGATGCTCACAACCGACGCGTTCCTTTTCCCGTCGCCAAACCGATGCTCAAAACCAATAAATTCATTAAAGTTTCTAAAATTCCCTATTTTTAATTTATCACGTTTTGAAGAACGATCGTATGTCATGCTTACGATTTGCTAGCTCCCGGCTTTATCGTTTTCTAATAAAGAATTTTAAGATATTATTTTGAATTAAATTATGTCGAAAAGAGACAAAAAGATGAATAAAAATTACAGATCACTGTTCATGGTGTCATTTGAAAACATTTTCATTGGACCCGTTACTATTCTATATGTATAATATTAATAATATAATGTAGGTATAGTAGTTTTCTTTAAGAAAGTAAAAATAAAAATTACTTTTGTACCTAGCTATCTATATACATAGTAATAATAGTAATAACATCGCTTAGACAAAACAAATAACACAAATACACACAAGAAACATGTTATCATAGTGAAGTTTCACTTATAATGAAATAGAGAATCTATCCATATTACTCATAATATCCATCGATAAATATTTACATTTTTGTCAATTCGGAGAAAATTCTTAATTAATCCCTGTAAGTAAAACATATTATTAATCACTACTTATAATGATAATACAACGGATATCAAATCCTAACGGACTCTAGGTCTAAAATTGAATTTGAGCCAGCTAACCTAAACTATCGTCTAATAAAAAATGCTTCTACAAGTTTTACATTCACAAAGTTTATACTTAAAAGTTAAAAATTTGTAATTATCATGAAATTTCAAGTAGAAAAAGCCAAAAAATATATACGATACATATGCTGTATATGATCTAAAATGCAAGAAGTGTCCTTATTTCCTTCCCTCCAGAACATTACAGTCTCTGCTCTGGTCATATACAATGGAAACCAGCCCCACAAATGACATAATACAACCGCTTCATTCTACCAATGATATCGACATCGGTGACATCTCTCCGATCACCAGTGTTAAAGATTTTTTGACTCAATTCGCAGTCGAGTCTAAAAAACTTTGGTACCTTTCTGCTCCAGCTATTTTCACATCTGTTTCACAGTATTCGCTTGGTGCAATTACTCAGACGTTTGCTGGTCATGTTGGAACTCTTGATCTTGCCGTCTTTTCGGTCGAAAACTCTGTCATTGCTGGTTTCTCATTCGGCATCATGGTAACTTAATTAGTATCTCTGAGACTTTCTAAAAGCTTTTTACTACATTTTAAATTTTTAGATGATTCTGTAAACCATCTCTTAGATGACCTATTGCTAAGGTATTAGAAGAGATAAATGGTCAATCTTTGCTCGGTAAATATCTTGGGATGACCAGAGAAAAAGTTTGAAAATAGCCACGCGAATACTATTTAGACCAGGTGTATCTGAGCCAAAAAGGCTCGACTTTCCCTGGGTAGCATGAACATGGATCCCTCCATCCACCTATTCGTTTAAATCTGAAAACGGACAATAATCGATATATATTTTTATTACGTTTATTTACGGAAGTTTGAATTACTGAAAAGTATAAGACTTGTTGGTTGTACTAATGAATTAGTTTTAATCTATTTTTTGTGTAATTTAAATAGCTTGGAATGGGGAGTGCATTGGAGACGTTATGCGGACAAGCATATGGAGCGGGTCAACTGGATATGTTAGGAACATACATGCAAAGATCATGGGTTATACTTTTAGTTACCGCTTTATTTTTGATGTTCTTTTACATCTTCGCGACGCCATTGTTGAAATTAATTGGACAAACAGAGGATATATCAAATGCGGCAGGGCAACTAGCGTTATGGATGATACCACAACTATTTGCTTACGCAATGAACTTCCCAATATCTAAGTTTTTGCAATCGCAAAGTAAAATGATGGTGATGGCATGTATTTCAGTAGTGGTGTTAGCTTTGCATACTGTTTTTAGTTGGTTGTTTATGTTGAAATTGGGATGGGGCTCACTGGTGGAGCTGTGATGTTGAATTTGTCTTGGTGGCTTATTGTGGTAGCTCAGTTGATTTATATTTTTAGTGGGATGTGTGGTCGAGCATGGTCTGGATTTAGCTGGGCTGCGTTTTATAATCTATGGAGCTTTGTTAGGCTATCACTCGCGTCTGCAATTATGCTTTGGTAGTATTGCATTTTCTTTAACGCTTGTGTGTTCTATTCTATTCGGTAGCTTAGCTTAGTTTTTTAGATGTTAGGTTCTACTTTTTTACACAACCATGTGTATGTATAGGAACTTCTTTGCTATGTGATTTTGATCATCCTGCAAAAGTATAATTTATTGAAATTTATATACATGAATGCAGCTTGGAGATATGGTATTTCATGGCTTTAGTACTATTTGCGGGATATTTAAAAAATGCTTAAAGCTTTTCCATCCAAACAAAGCTATTAAATTAATGGGAGCTTTTGATTCAAAAACGAAAAGCTAAAGCTCCGTAAAGCTTCCAAAAGCTCCTTGGCACATACAACCTCCTTTTTCTTTTGTTATTTACCAAACAAAAATTAAAAAAACTGGAAAAAAAAAGGAAAAGAAAAATGATGCTAACAACCGACGCGTCCCTTCTACCGTTGCCAAATCGATGCTCAAAACCAATAAATTCATTAAGGTTTATAAAGAACTCTATTTTCAATTTGCCATGCTTTGAAGAACGATTCTAAATCATGTTTACCATTTGCTAGCTCCCGGCGTTATCCAGAATTTTAAGATATCATTTTGAATTAAATTATGTCAAAATGAGACAAAAGATAAATAAAATTACAGATCACTGTTCATGGTGTCATTTGAAAACATTTTCATTGGACCCCGTTACTATTCTATATACATAGTAATTACGTCGCTTAGACAAAACAAATAACACAAATACACACAAGATTCATGTTATGGATGCATAGTGAAGTTTCACTTATAATGAAATAGAGAATCTATCGATATTACTCATAATATCCATCGATAAATATTTCACCTGCTAATTATTGGGTGCGTTTAGTTATAGAAAACTCCTCAATTTTCTAGAAAAATTCTTTAAGAAAACAAGAAAATTAGAAAACGTTATCAAATTCGAGTTTTCTAAAAAACTTTTCTAAGAAAAGGAAAATCCTTGTTTTCCTTTTTATAACTACGAAGTTGATAAGTACTTTTGATGGTTTTCTTTAGTTACAGAAAAATTTCTCCATTTTTCTTTTTCCATTTTTCTAGAGAATGAGAAGTGTTTTATGTCACACCCCCAATTTAATGCTTTGCGGAAGCGACTGTTTTGAGGCGTGACTAATCAATAATCAAACCCAAAGTACAAGCAAACGACTCTAAATGAGACGTTGTGGAATATGTTACATTAATACATAAGTTTTCAAAAGTAATACATCATTGTTGAGTTCGCAACTTGTTTTGTTAGATTTTAAGTACATAATCATTATACAAAAGATAATGCAAGTAAAATCTTCATATGTGTAATTGCATGCGACTCGAGCTACTAAAGCATATCCTGCTGGGCCATCCGTACAGATCAACCCTACTGTTGCTGTGTACCTGAGAATGCATTACTAAAACAGGTCAACCAAAAGGTTGGTGAATCTCACAGGTTTATAGTAAGTAACAGTTTGAACACATTAGCTTGTAAAATCATTGAGTAAATATTGCACAGTCGCAATAGTTTCCGTATATATTGTCATGAGCACCATAGTCGAAGCTTAACAATCAGTGATTTTGCCCTCGTGAATGCTAATCCAGAACATTCATATGTAACGAGTAAGAAACACCCATTTATACCTGTATGTTCGGGGTAGTGCGTGCTACCCTGGGTGAGGATTGTCAGTCATAATGGATCCATTTACTAGTACTCGCGCTTAAGACCATAACTGACGACTATGATTAAAGGGACTTCATTGGATTAAGTAACCTCATGCAATCGATATACCAGTAAATCAGTTTGAAATCAAGTAAGTAAGTACATGTGTTCGAGTAAAAACAAGTAATGCATCTCCCCCAAAGTAAAGCAGTGAAATGGGGCCATGAGACTCACCTGATGAGCAAGCAATCCTAAGGTGAGCGCGTGAACCAACGTAATCTCCTAGTGTCCTAAACACGCGAGATTGTATAAGTGTAAGTGAATACTTTAATTAATCGTTCGTATACTTGTTTGTTTGATTAATTGAGTCCAAAGTATTCGCCTCGTATTTACGTTTGAAGTTTATAAAAATGTACGGCTCGTTGGTGACGGTTTGTAATAATAATTTCAAACTATTATTATTATACATGATTTG
Organism: Helichrysum umbraculigerum; assembly: GCA_949592205.1. NCBI lineage: Eukaryota > Viridiplantae > Streptophyta > Magnoliopsida > Asterales > Asteraceae > Helichrysum > Helichrysum umbraculigerum. Next base: position 21,057,641 of record CATIUR010000001.1, read on the forward strand.
TTGTGTTTATAAAAGTACACGTGCTTCGTATATAAGTCGTATCATATAAGTTTAGATGTTACTCAAGTTTATTATATCCGTTACACTTTATTTCATAAGTTACAGAATTTGACACGAGTCCGAAAATCGAAATATGCCATTTTCGACCCCTAGACGACCCCGGATGGCCTAAAACTGGCTAGGCTAAGGTACTTAGCCTTGACCATTGGGTTGTTTTTGAATGACCGTGCGAATTTGAATCCAATCCGTTACAATAAATTTTTCATCGAGAAGCTACCCTGAAATATGTTGTGAAATCGTCGACGTTTTCGAAAATTTATTTGTTCTGTTTTAGCTAGAATCCGCCGGATCAGTTTGTTGATCCTCCGGATCATGAAATATAACGGGGGATCCGCCGGATCATGTGTTGATCCGCCGGATCACGTATGATTTTGATGGATCCGCCGGATCACTAAGTGGATCCGCCGGATTGGGCATGATTTTGAGGGATCCGCCGGATCACTAAGTGGATCCGCCGGATTGGGCAAATTTGAAGAGGATCCGCCGGATCCAAGACTTGATCCGCCGGATCAAAGTCTGGTTCCAGCGTCTGTTCGTGCAGGTTTTGACATATACGAGTTCTAACTAAATTTTAACCAATTTTCCGCATGTACAATGTTGTTATAAGCTATTATAAACATATTAATCATAAAACCAAAGTAATTTAGTAAACGTTCTTACAATTTTAAAAATGGAGTCGTGGAGATGATGATGATCAAGACGAAGAAGAAGATGGTGATGATGATGTTGATGAGCTAGATGATGATGATACTGATGATTGTTGTTGTTGTTGTGTTTGATGATCCGAAAATCCAAAGAGAAGAGAGCCGAGAGAGTGAAACGAGACAGAGTGTGTGTGCGTGTATTATTGAGGTCGGGTTACATATAACCGGCCTCAATTATTGAAGGTTGATGGTATTTTTCGCCCCGTGTTTGCGTACCCGATCGTTATATAATGTAATATTTAAAAATGATAATTTTCTAAATATTATTTCGTATATGTTTTTAATTGAAATATTTTATAAAAATACTTCCAATGAGATATAAAAATATATCTTAGTTTAACTTGAAATACACGGATAGTTTTATGTATCTAAAACGTATTTAAATAATTTTCGGAGTACGTAGATATTATTCTCAATAATAATACTTTGTTTGAAAATGTTTTTCACCAAATCTTATTGTGGGTTTCTGCGTTCTACCAGATTTGTGTACGTGTGATTATTATCGTTTCGGGTTATTTAATACTTGGTAATTAAAGTTCAAATTAGGACGGTAATTTGGGTCATTTTTGACCGGGTGTCACATTCTCCCCTTGTTAGGAGAATTTCGTCCCGAAATTTGTTCGTAGTAATTATCGTTGTATTCAAGTTGTAGTTCGCGTGTTATCTATGTAGGTCTGACAACACCTATCTAGAGTTGTCTACCTCCCCTTGTTGAACTAGTGCCCTTCCGGCAACTAATGAATTCGAAATGAAACTTTGAGATGTTTTGACTATATTGCCTACATGATCAGTCCTGTCGATCACTAGGGGGTAGCTACAATGTGTACTAGTAGCCTAAAGTAATTCAGTGAATCCTTGATTGTTTTGTCGGTAGGACAAAGTTTGTCGTTTAGCCAATTGCTTGAGTACAACTACTTTTGCACTAGTAGTCCACCTTAGACTCTATCAGTCTCATACAGAAACGAAGTGGTTTAGCACATTTCAGGTCTATGTGGGATGTTACCCAAAATACAGTTTTATGTGAGTCGTCACCCAAAAATTTTGTTTTACTCGGGACGTTACCCAGTATATAAAAGTCAACCGGTATGTTTTCCGGTATACTACAGCGTAGGATATGTTATTCCTATACCTTTGTGCTAAAACTAGTTTCATATATAGAGACTATAGATCTAAATTGTTATTTTCCCCTAACCCTATTGTGCACTTAGAATCTAGGGAAAACATAACAAGTATCAAGTAGCAAGTAAGGTTTTATCCAGTAAGTAGTATGAAAGCAGATAGGTTGCTAGCGAGTTACCATGATCGCATCCCTATTCAGATTCTGGTAGGTTTTGTTCCTATAACAGCAAGGAAGTCATTGTGTACTGTGTAATTTTGTTGACCCTTCAGGGTTTGAAATTTTGTATAAAGTTGTGTACAGTAAGCAAGTTTGAACGGTTTTGGAGTTTTGAAAATTCTTTAAAACATTTCGTAAGAAACTTTGCAACATGTTTGTTAAAAGTACATTTGTCAGAAAATTTCGATAGTGAAAGTCGGTTGAAAACTTTGAAGTCTGATGAAAACATTAGTCGATAGATAGTTCGGTTGAAATTTTTTTGTCAGCGACAAAGTTTTGAAATCTTGTTTAACAAAATCTATTCAAAATAGAATTTATGAAAAAGTTAGGGGTAAAAGCATGTTAAAATTGCTAAAAATGATTTTCCTGGGTTCACCTAACAGTAAAACGGTGTACATTGTAGACATAAAATTTTGTGGACGGTAGCATTTTAAAATAGAGTCCCGATCTTCGTATCAATGGACGTTGAAGTAAGTATGTTTGTTCGTTGTAGTGGTGTAGACGGTCTCAAAAGTATCATCGAGTAAAGGCCTATTCCTATACGTTCCGTATATAATAGCCTAGTGAGTAGTACGTAGTTGAGGCCTATGTATGTATATATACCAATATCCCATAATAGCCTAATCATACTTGTATGTATTACCGGTTCCATCGGTTTCATAATGTCTACCTGAAATAGTTCGTCCATTTCCTTATTCTATTTGTACTTAGAATCTAAGGAAACACATAAAGTACTAAACAGTAATTAGAACCTGTCAAAGTAAGTAGTACAGATGAAATTTTTGTTTATCCGGGAGTGAACGTACCTGAGTTGAGTAAGTCAATAAGTCTAGGGTTCTGGTGATTACCTTCAGCATTGAGTACATAGAACCTGCCCTTAGCAGTGTTGTTGTTTTTGCCCTTCAGTTTTGGGCAATCTCTTTTAAAATGCCCGGTACCATTGCACTCATAGCAGGTTTTGGGTGCAGAGGTGTCGGTACCAGTGGTGGTTTCTTTACAGTCCTTGGTCAGATGTCCAAATCGCTTGCATTTGGTGCAAGGACATAGACCATCATGATGAAGCTTGCACTTAGAACAATAGGGCTTTCTTCCCTTATACTCTTTCTTGTCATCAGTTTCAGTAGTGTTGGCCTGAGCAGTTGCAGGCTTCTTGTTAGCTTGGCTCTGACTTCCAGAGCTTCCATCGGCTTTCCTCTTGCTATCTCCTGAGTTGTTTCCAGTATTTTTGTCGCCAACTGTTCCTTGGCGAACAATTTGCGCCATCAACTTATGCGCCATACGCACAGTGCCATGGAATGTAGAAGAATCGGCCGAAGTAACCATTCCTTGAATTTGTGGAAGAAGTCCCCAAAGATAGCGCTCAATTCGCTTGGATTCTGTATCGACCATTGATGGGCACAGGTGTGCTAACTGATTGAATCTAGAAGAATAACCAGCAATGTCGTTGCCTTGAGTGGTGAGGCTCCAGAATTCTGCCTCAAGCTGTTGGATCTCATCCCTAGGACAATACTCATCCTTGAGCATTTTCTTCAGCTCATCCCAAGGAGTTTCCAGAGCAATGTCTTGGCCTATGGAGTCAGCATAAGTGTTCCACCATGTCAGAGCATCGTCCATGAAAGTGTAGGTGGAGAACTTGACCTTACAGTTCTCAGGGCAACTACAGATGCGAAAGACTGCCTCTGTCTTCTCCAGCCATCGCAACAACCCAATGGCACCTTCTGTGCCTTTGAAGCTCAAAGGATTGCAGTTAAGGAAGTCTTTGTAGGTGCAGGGTTTCACTACAGGGGTATTTGGTGTTGTTTCAGCACTTTCAGATCGTTGTCGCTCGGCAAGTACTGCGTCAGCAACCAGTCGATCAACCTGAGCTTGAGTGAACTTTTGGCGTCGTGGAGGCATGTTCCTTCAATGAAGATAAGGGACATGTCAGAGTTTCGTATAAGAATATGATCATCGTAGTTGCATATATAACAGTAATATATCACAACACAAGTGACAATCAATAGCGTAGAATAACAATGATTGTAATCATCCAACTTGCGAGTTCAAATGATTACGAGGATTAAGGTTTTCAAAAGTGAAAAGGGATATTACATCCGTACATGTATCAGCAGTTTTGCGGAATGTGATAGGAAAGTAGAAAAGATTTGTACTTAGAGAAATACTGGATTCGAACGTTTAAATTGATGGGCGAGTGAAGGATGGTCCTCTGATGACCAGTTGTGCAGAATAAGGTGTCGAAGTTCTTAATCTCTACCTATGGTAAGTCTATTTCGAAGAGATGACCCTCTCTGTCAGGGCACATCCCAGTACTATTTTCCTGATTCGATCAACTTACCACATGCCTATTCTAAAGTGTGTTTGTACAGTGAGTGTGTTACCAAATACCGGAGGATCTTAATAAGCCTAATCATATAGGTGTAACCTATATATATACTTATTATCCACCTAGTTGTGTCTATCACAGAACAAGTACAAGTCACGGTTCTCTCGTGGTCAGAGTCAACTAGTGCATTCCTGTTCAACATAACCCCTTTCAGATCTTACATCATCTTCATTTAATTGTACATAGTTGATCAGGTTATGTTAAATTAAACTCGTATGACGAAATCCCTGAACCAGTTATATCTAATGAGGAATACTGCCTAACGGTCATAGTCTAGGCCCACTAAATGCAACCTAGTTCGCTATAACCTTAGGCTCTGATACCAATCTGTCACACCCCCAATTTAATGCTTTGCGGAAGCGACTGTTTTGAGGCGTGACTAATCAATAATCAAACCCAAAGTACAAGCAAACGACTCTAAATGAGACGTTGTGGAATATGTTACATTAATACATAAGTTTTCAAAAGTAATACATCATTGTTGAGTTCGCAACTTGTTTTGTTAGATTTTAAGTACATAATCATTATACAAAAGATAATGCAAGTAAAATCTTCATATGTGTAATTGCATGCGACTCGAGCTACTAAAGCATATCCTGCTGGGCCATCCGTACAGATCAACCCTACTGTTGTAATGCATCTCCCCCCAAAGTAAAAACAGTAAAAAGGGGCCATGAGACTCACCTGATGAGCAAGCAATCCTAAGGTGAGCGCGTGAACCAACGTAATCTCCTAGTGTCCTAAACACGCGAGATTGTATAAGTGTAAGTGAATACTTTAATTAATCGTTCGTATACTTGTTTGTTTGATTAATTGAGTCCAAAGTATTCGCCTCGTATTTACGTTTGAAGTTTATAAAAATGTACGGCTCGTTGGTGACGGTTTGTAATAATAATTTCAAACTATTATTATTATACATGATTTGTTGTGTTTATAAAAGTACACGTGCTTCGTATATAAGTCGTATCATATAAGTTTAGATGTTACTCAAGTTTATTATATCCGTTACACTTTATTTCATAAGTTACAGAATTTGACACGAGTCCGAAAATCGAAATATGCCATTTTCGACCCCTAGACGACCCCGGATGGCCTAAAACTGGCTAGGCTAAGGTACTTAGCCTTGACCATTGGGTTGTTTTTGAATGACCGTGCGAATTTGAATCCAATCCGTTACAATAAATTTTTCATCGAGAAGCTACCCTGAAATATGTTGTGAAATCGTCGACGTTTTCGAAAATTTATTTGTTCTGTTTTAGCTAGAATCCGCCGGATCAGTTTGTTGATCCTCCGGATCATGAAATATAACGGGGGATCCGCCGGATCATGTGTTGATCCGCCGGATCACGTATGATTTTGATGGATCCGCCGGATCACTAAGTGGATCCGCCGGATTGGGCATGATTTTGAGGGATCCGCCGGATCACTAAGTGGATCCGCCGGATTGGGCAAATTTGAAGAGGATCCGCCGGATCCAAGACTTGATCCGCCGGATCAAAGTCTGGTTCCAGCGTCTGTTCGTGCAGGTTTTGACATATACGAGTTCTAACTAAATTTTAACCAATTTTCCGCATGTACAATGTTGTTATAAGCTATTATAAACATATTAATCATAAAACCAAAGTAATTTAGTAAACGTTCTTACAATTTTAAAAATGGAGTCGTGGAGATGATGATGATCAAGACGAAGAAGAAGATGGTGATGATGATGTTGATGAGCTAGATGATGATGATACTGATGATTGTTGTTGTTGTTGTGTTTGATGATCCGAAAATCCAAAGAGAAGAGAGCCGAGAGAGTGAAACGAGACAGAGTGTGTGTGCGTGTATTATTGAGGTCGGGTTACATATAACCGGCCTCAATTATTGAAGGTTGGTGGTATTTTTCGCCCCGTGTTTGCGTACCCGATCGTTATATAATGTAATATTTAAAAATGATAATTTTCTAAATATTATTTCGTATATGTTTTTAATTGAAATATTTTATAAAAATACTTCCAATGAGATATAAAAATATATCTTAGTTTAACTTGAAATACACGGATAGTTTTCTGTATCTAAAACGTATTTAAATAATTTTCGGAGTACGTAGATATTATTCTCAATAATAATACTTTGTTTGAAAATGTTTTTCACCAAATCTTATTGTGGGTTTCTGCGTTCTACCAGATTTGTGTACGTGTGATTATTATATAATCGTTTCGGGTTATTTAATACTTGGTAATTAAAGTTCAAATTAGGACGGTAATTTGGGTCATTTTTGACCGGGTGTCACATTTTACCTCTCTAGAAAATCATGGAAAATCTAGAAAACGTGTTTAGTTGCAAGGGGTGGAGTTTTCCTTTTCCAAGGAAGGGTAGAGATAAAAAACTTAGAAAACCATTAAAAGTAGTTTTCAACTTTGTAATTATAAAAAGGAAACAAGAATTTTCCTTTTCTTAGAAATGTTTTTTTAGAAAACTCGAATTTGAACACGTTTTCTAATTTTCTTGTTTTCTTAGAGAATTTTTCTGGAAAAGTGAGGAATTTTCTGTAACTAAACGCACCCTAAGTTTTCCATCTCTACTATTCTTTGGAAAATGAAAACTCCACCTCTTGCAACTAAACACGTTTTCTAGATTTTTTATGCTTTTCTAGAGAAGTAAAACACTACTCATTTTCTAGATAAATGGAAAAAGAAAAATAGAAAAACATTTATCTAAGTAAAACATATTAATATAATAACATATTATTAATCACTACTTATAATGATAATACAACGGATATCAAATCCTAACGGACTCTAGGTCTAAAATTGAATTTGAGCCATCGTTCTAAACTATCGTCTAATAAAAAATGCTTCTACAAGTTTTACATTCACAAAGTTTATACCTAAAAGTTAAAAATTTGTAATTATCATGAAATTTCAAGTAGAAAAAGCCAAAAAATATATACGATACATATGCTGTATATGATCTAAAATGCAAGAAGCGTCCTTATTTCCTTCCCTCCAGAACATCACAGTCTCTGCTCTGGTCATATACAATGGAAACCAGCCCCACAAATGACATAATACAACCGCTTCATTCTACCAATGATATCGACATCGGTGACATCTCTCCGATCACCGGTGTTAAAGATTTTTTGACTCAATTCGCAGTCGAGTCTAGAAAGCTTTGGTACCTTTCTGCTCCAGCTATCTTCACATCCGTTTCGCAGTATTCGCTTGGTGCAATTACTCAGACGTTCGCTGGTCATGTTGGAACTCTTGATCTTGCCGCTTTTTCGGTCGAAAACTCTGTCATTGCTGGTTTCTCATTCGGCATCATGGTAACTTAATTAGTATCTCTGAGACTTTCTAAAAGCTTTTTACTACATTTTAAATTTTTAGATGATTTTGTAAACCATCTCTTAGATGACCTATTGCTAAGGTATTAGAAGAGATAAATGGTCAATCTTTGCTCGGTAAATATCTTGGGATGACCAGAGAAAAAGTTTGAAAATAGCCACGCGAATACTGATTAGACCAGGTGTATCTGAGCCAAAAAGGCTCGACTTTCCCCGGGTAGCATGAACATGGATCCCTCCATTTACCTATTCGTTTAAATCTGAAAACGTACAATGATAGATATATATTTTTATTACGTTTATTTACGGAAGTTTGAATTACTGAAAAGTATATATAATACTTGTTGGTTGTACTAATTAATTAGTTTTAATCTATTTTTTATGTAATTTAAATAGCTTGGAATGGGGAGTGCATTGGAGACGTTATGCGGACAAGCATATGGAGCAGGTCAACTGGATATGTTAGGAATATACATGCAAAGATCATGGGTTATACTTTTAGTTACCGCTTTATTTTTTATGTTCTTTTACATCTTCGCGACGCCATTGTTGAAATTAATTGGACAAACAGAGGATATATCAAATTCAGCAGGACAACTAGCGTTTTGGATGATACCACAACTATTTGCTTACGCGATGAACTTCCCAATATCTAAGTTTTTGCAATCGCAAAGTAAAATGATGGTGATGGCATGTATTTCAGCAGTGGTGTTAGCTTTGCATACTGTTTTTAGTTGGTTGTTTATGTTGAAATTGGGATGGGGGCTCGCGGGTGGAGCTGTGATGTTGAATTTGTCTTGGTGGCTTATTGTGGTAGCTCAGTTGATTTATATTTTTAGTGGGACGTGTGGTCGAGCATGGTCTGGATTTAGCAGGGCTGCGTTTCATAATCTATGGAGCTTTGTTAGGCTATCACTCGCGTCTGCAATTATGCTTTGGTAGTATTGCATTTTCTCTAACGCTCGTGTGTTATATTCAATTCGGTAGCTTAGCTCAGTTTTTTCGATGTTAGGTTCTACTTTTTTACACAACCATGTGTATGTATAGGAACTCTTTTGCTATGTGATTTTGATCATCCTGCAAAAGTATATAATTTATTGAAATTTATGTATGTGAATGCAGCTTGGAGATATGGTATTTTATGGCTTTAGTACTGTTTGCGGGATATTTAAAAAATGCTGAAATTGCTGTGGATGCACTTTCAATATGGTAAGCACCAAACCTCCATTAGTATCCTTACAATTCTTTCTTAAACGAATGAGGTTTTCCCTATTCAAATTACTAGAGAAGGACGAGTATTTTTATCCAGATGGATGTGACCTAACCAGAGTGACCGTTTCCGACTCTTGCTTACAATTCTTTGTTATGTTTTGCATTTATCTATCCATGAACCTTTTTATATCTATGACTTATTAGTGTGTTACATTGAACATTTTGTGGCACACCTGTCATGCGACATGTGTGGTGTATGTGAACCAAATCTATGTGGGTAGAATAATGCAAGTGTCTTCTATTAGTTCTGTTACACTCTATGCTTTATTAACATTTGGTTTAATTTGTATGGATTCTTTTTATATAATAGATGGTTAAGTGTTATAAATGCTACATAATGTAAAAAAAATAACAACAACTAATATAAATTTTTCTGTTTTACAGTACAAATATTCTGGGATGGGTAGTAATGGTAGCTATTGGATTCAATGCAGCTATCAGGTAAACTGTAATTCCTTTACTTTCAAAAGTTGAAACTTTGTGAAAATATCATATATCCCCAATTTATTAGTTATTTTACGTTGTGTAAAACATGAGATATTGATTTTGTATGCAGTGTAAGGGTGTCAAACGAATTAGGTGCTGCACACCCAAGAACTGCAAGATTTTCGGTCGTGGTGGTAGTCGTCTCATCATTCCTTATCGGCCTTTTGCTCGCTGTTCTTCTTATTATCTGTAGGCATCAGTATCCAAGTTTATTTTCAAATAATGCACAAGTTCAAAGCACGGTTTACAAACTTACACCTCTCCTAGCAACTTGCATTGTCATTAACAATATTCAACCTGCACTCTCAGGTATATGTATATTCCTTATTAGAGATTAGTGCGTTGGGTGACAAGTCAATATGATATAACGTCAATACATACGTTTTTTATGTTATAGTTAGAAAGTGTCAATTTGGGCCTACACGTCAAAGTTTTCCTTATCTTTTAATAGCTAACGTGTTAAATACGATAACAGAAAGTATACACTTCTACAATTCAAATAAAAACATAATTATTCGTTATGTCTTTTCCTTTTCATTTTAACTAGATCAACTTATTAGACATGTGTGACGTTGATTTTAATTGATTATTTGATTATGTGTACAATTTGAATTGACCCGTTTCCATATAAATTGACTGATTTCATCATCATCTAACAAGACGAACAAAAATAAATGCAGGTGTGGCTATAGGGGCTGGATGGCAAGCTATAGTTGCTTATGTGAACATTGCATGTTATTACATATTCGGCATACCTTTAGGACTCACTTTAGGTTTCGTAGTCAACATAGGCGTACAGGTTAGTTCTATATCGTTCTTAGTCCTTTTTGTGAATGCATTTGTATCCACATCATGGAATTCGAATACATTAATTTAAAATTCCCTTACGGGCCAGGGCATTTTGCAAGATACAAGAATATACCAACTTACACATTAATACGTGGAAGTATAAATTTTCAGGGAATATGGATTGGGATGATGACAGGGACAATGGTGCAGACAACGATTTTGTTTTGGTTTGTTTACTCAACAAATTGGAATAAAGAGGTATTGCATTATTACCACTATTTTACATTTAATGATTAAACCATTTTGTTGGATGTTAAGGAAGATAATGTTACTCTAACTCAAACGGTGTGTGTATTTGAAATGCAGGCTGCGATTGCTGGAAGGCGAATCAAAGAGTAGGGAGGACATCAAACGGCTGCACCAACGGAGATAGAAAATTATAGCTTCAGATTGATCGAGTAGTAAACTAGTAATATTGAATCTTATATTTTTGGCTGGAAATTTAGAAAAACTGTCGAAGGTGACATAATCTTGTGATGTTAATCGGTTAATGAATCAGAAAGAACTTCAAGACTTGAGGTGTGGATTAAAACAGTTGAATTATTATCAAAATAGCAAGTGACAAAGTGTACGTTTCTTCAAAAAACTGCATTTTATCTCTAGCGAAACACAAATAAATCACTTTTTTGCAGCAGACTTTTCTAATTATCATAACTACGTAAAGATATGTCGTACTAATTATGCGATAATCGACAACTATGACAAACTTAAGTTTAAGGTCGGGATAGGATGAATATTCATTCGGTGTTTTTTATGGTTATTTATGATCTTTTATTTTTGGTGATTATTTTTAGTTATTAATTTGTTTCCTAGTTTAATTAGGATTCTATAAATTAGAAAAATTTATGTCTTTCCCTCCAAGAACACTTCATCAATATATTGTCCTCCAATAAATTTTCTACAATTTAAGATATTGTATGTATTTATAAATTTTGACCTTATATTTAAGGAAAGTTTGACTAAAACTATTTAGGAAAAGATTTATTGATAGTAATGAATGAGGGTAGTTATGGAATTTTTGGATATTTTATAGTTATCTTTGATAAGTGGATATTTTTTTTTTTTTGGCACATACAAAAATAGTAAGGTGGACAATAAAATTGGGAGAGGGAATAGGATTTTAGGTATCATTATTTAGCTTTAACTTTTTTGAATAATTTATGAGTTAAAGAAGAATCTCTCACCGGAAATTTGTTTATTGGTTCTTTGCTATGTGTTTGTGTGTGAACGTCCATTTAATTATATTGACCCTTCTTCAAATTATTTACATGTTGTGAACGCAATAATCAAATAATCTCTTCAAAACGCAATCCTAAACACCCCCGATATATCAATATGCAAGTACTTAAAGTGTGCTGCATGAGATGCTCTTTTGATCGAGTAACCAAACCTGCTACTCGCTGAAGTTAGCTTGCACTCGTAAAAAGTCGTGCTAAACAAAATCTGGTAACATGGTTGAACCGTGGGTGGAAGCCTGACTTAGTCAACACGGTATCGAACCAATCTATACTGGTTCGTTTTCAATCGATTTTGGTAAAAATGGTAATGTTTACTTAAGATTGTCCGTGAATTAAATACAATGGTTTTCCAATTGACTCACTTATTAGCTATCAGTGATTATAAAAATACATAAGAAGGATACATGTATAAAATTTTTACTTTAAAGTTTAAACCACTTGTATAGTTGCATCTCTTTCCTATATTTAGTAAAGTAATAAAAAATTGGGATGGTGCATTAAAGGTTGAAGAAGTACATGTCTAGGTGGCTAAAAGTAGCATAAGAGAGTCAATAGCAATTGATTAATCGATATAAAATTGTTTTTTTTAACAGCAAAGAAAATGAATATTATTAACCACAAAAAAGAGCAAGCTCTAAGAGCACAAGGTGTGGTACACGGTGTTCTGGACAGTGTTCTGGAGAATGTTGAAAGTGAGGATTCTGTGGTGTGGTGAAACTGAATTCACAGTGTTCTGGACAGTGTTCTTCAGTTCTTTATTATTTGTATTATTTGTTTTTTTTTAATGATGATAATTGTATATATTAATATTTAAAAACAAATAAATGAAATAAAACAACATTTAACTTATTTATAAAAAATTTTAATTAACAAAAAAGATTATTTGATACTTACAATTTTAATTAAAAAAATATATATTAAAATGCTTGGCCCAATAACCAATTTATATTGACAAGCAAAATAAATTTAAAAAGCCCACCAAAATTATGAAGCTTAAACCCATTTACATATTTATTATTATTTTTTTAAAAAAAAAAAAGAAAAAAAACCCTACTATTTTACTCTACCAGCCGTCATCTTCTTCATCATATTTCTTTTCTCCTTCTTCACTTGCATCACTCCATCATCTTTCTTTTCTCCTCCTTCATTTGCATCACTCCACCAATTTTATAATTTCATAATTTCAAAAGCAAGGAAAAAAGAAAAAGGAAAAAAGAAAGTAGAACTTCGTCGTCTGTATCGGGACGCCGGAGCCAAAAATTGATGGGAACGCCGGCACGGTGCGGCAGAACGCCGTGTCACGGCGTTCTCGTCTCTGAACGTTGATGCCACGGAGGACGATACCGTGTACTCTAAGGAAGAGCCAAACCAAAAATGTACAAAAACCAAACAAGACCAAAAGGGCAAACAACCCCGAAAATTGTATCGATGGTCCAATTTAGTGTTATAGCTGATCAAAATATACTTCTAGAGATGTTATTTGATCAGTGAAGATGATAATTAGTAGATATTTTTTTAAACCGTGTTTATAGTCAAAGTGAATAGTTTGATTCTGACAGAAAAGGTAATAAACTAATTTTACTACAACCGGTAATTAAGGAGTCAAATAGATATTTAGAACTTAAGTTTGTGTACAAGTATTGATGAATCTCTGATTAACATCCCTTAAAGTTGACATTATCATTTTTTTTCATTCTTTAGACCATTAGGAAAAGGAATATTTTTTTTAATTTTTCTGACCAATACATTATTTTATTATTATTATTATTTTTTTTGAATTAGCGATTGGTTAATTATATTACCAACTGCATTCCCATCATTCATCACTTTCGTTATAAAATAAGGGTGGTAAAAATTCGAAGAGGGCAGACGTCCGGGGCAACAGTTGTATCGATACTTTATCAGCAGAAACACGTTGTCTGAGAAGACATTCGATTTCTTGGAAGGAGATGTTACCATTAGATAATTTTAGAAGAATATATAAAAAAATAGAAAATAAATTTCAAAGTTAAGATTTGACAAAGTAATATGAGCTTTAGTTACTTGCAACAACGTATAAAATCTAAGGATTCATTATATAAGCCCTTCTAAAAGTAAGATAACACCATGGTACTTCTCTGACTCGATAAACAATTTTCAAAGCATAAATTGAAGTTAGTTAATATCGATCACCTTAATATATTGACCACAAAATTGATCAGAATAGACACACCTTGTTCTACCGCGTTTGGACATGCATGTCACAAATCGGTTTTGTTCGATCAAAGATTGTAAGTTTAGAAGCAACGCCTGCTTGACCAAAATAACCTGCAAAAGAAGATTCACAAATTCGATTCGGAATAATACTTACAAAAGTCATATCAAAATATAGTATGTGAGGAAAATAATTCACCGCCATGTCTGGATGTGACTACAGGAGTGAATTCCAATGCCACAAGAGATATTTTCTGACCCATCAGACGGATAAAATATTAGTATCGGAAAGGAAAACAACAATTAGACATTGTACAAATATCTAATATCGCTATGTAGCAAGTAATAAAGGCAGTTCTTGTACCAAGGAGGGGGCGGTGTGGGCAGCTACCCCTTTTACCTATTATCGAGTTATTGCTATTTTTCTAGGTAGACATGTACATAGAACTTTTAAGTATGGGTTAAAGTAAGACTACAAGTCAGAAAATAAAGAGAACACCAAAATAGTACTTACACTTAATAATACAGAGTATCCTATAGATGCATATCTTACCAAGATATATGATTGAAAGAACAAAGAAACAAGAACGAATCTTAGATGATTCAAGATAACTAACGAATAATACAACCCTACTTAACTCGTTCATAAGTAATTGGGTTGAAATTGTCTCCTCTAAATTCAAATATAACCAAGCTATAGAATCGTGTACTTAAGTTGCCACCCACTCTAAATTCAAATGTATTTTTAATGTATACAACCACCTAATCACTTTATGTTGGAAAATATATTGATTTTATATGAATATAATTTGATGATCATTAAACTAACCATTAATATAGGTACCTATTTTGACTTGAACATACTAAGAGATGTGACCCTCCCTGCCCCTTTTTCCACACTGAGTTTATATATGTAAAGCTAACATACCTGATGATATAGATACTTTTTTTTACGTCTAACATGATTATTGCTCACCCATTGGATTTATTCAGGACAATCGTTTAAAGTTTTCTGGCTTTTTTCAAGCTTAGGCCTTATAGAAGAGCAAGATCAGTGACAATATAGCCCAAAGATACATGGTGCTGAAGAATCCAATTTGAATAAAGGTTGAGTATAGCTGTGACACTTGACCCAAAAACATGTTCACAAATGGGGCAACATTGCAAACTATGTCACCTAGATCTTTTGCATATCTATTAAAAACAGATCCATAGGAGCCCTCAAATATGGAGTTATGCATAAGATTGTGTAACTTTCGAGCATCCTAAAGACGTGCCATGATCAACCAATAATTTTCCAGAAGTCACCAAAACCCGATATCCATGTAGTGCATTTGTAAGTGTATATTCCTTTACAATGTAAAGAAGAAAAACAGGGAATGTGATTTTACAAACTTGACTAAAACATACTTTTAGTCACGGGTAGTTGTTGAATACTGCAATTGTATATTTTGCAGCATATAGTATTGTTCAAGAGAGTTCGATGATAGTGTACCTATGAGCTGCAAGAGGACTTTTGGTAATACAAGTCAACCTAAACTATTTGTTAAAATATAAATGGTTAAGATAAATAATCATTTGAGGTCATCATCGTTTATGGAGAGTTTAAGCAGTCAAGGATCTATGGGTAAGAATCACATTGAGTCTGTTTCGGCTCGGATGAATGAATAGTATGCCGAGGAGGCTGAGACAGAAAGCACCTCTTGAGTGTTCCAAGATATGTTAACAGGTAAAATTTTCGGGAGATTTTATACATATACATACACATATTTGAAAAGCTATATATATATATATATATATAGTGGGAGGATCCAGGGGGAAGCACTTTTTTTGGAGGAAGTAGGGAAGTGTAATATTCATCACGGAGCATCTTAACTTCGTCAATACATTTGTCGAAAATTAAAAAGTGAAAATTAATTAATGTTGATCAGAATGGATGCAATGAATGTTAAGCTTCCATGATAACTTCTTTTTGTAGGCTATAACATTAATTAATGAATTTTATATCCCAAATCGTTAATGTTCGTCGTGGACTTAACATTCATCACGATGAATGTTAAAAGAAAATTAATGTTATTTTTTAACATTCTTCGTGATGAATGTTAAGTTAACATTCACCACGATGAATATTAACGTTTTATTGAATAATTTTCATAAAATAATATTATGACTTAAAATTGACTTTCATCTGTTAATATATTATTTATAGCATCGATCTTGATTACTATATACGAGTAAATTTAATTTTACCTTTGATATTTGTATTGGCAAAGTTAAGATGCTCCGTGATGAATATTACACTTCCCTACTTCCCCCAAAAAATTGTTTCCCTCTTGATCCTTCCCCTATAGGGGGAAGATCAAGAGGGAAGTAAAAAAATGAGGAAGGAGGAAAGCTATTCTCAGCCACACATTCTGGTCAACTCAAAAGTCAACGCGGTGGCATTTTTATAAATAACTTGAAATCACCTCCCAACACGTTAACATGCATTTCAAAAGCATGTTAATCAAATTACAATTTAATATACATAAACCTTCATTTATCATGAATAGTAACTTATATATATGTTATTTATATTAATGAATATCATAACTTAACATTCATTACTGTATAATAATATATATTAGTTAAGATTCATCTTGAAAAATGTTAATATCTTACTTCTTTTTCTTAGTTTTTAAGATTCACTGGTGATGAATGTTAGCTTTATGTGTTATTGACAATGATGAACACTTTAATATTCATTTACAATGCATATTAACTTATACAGCACATGCATGGTATTATACACAATGATAAATATAACATTCATTTACGATGAATGTAACTCGTATACATTATTATACACTAATGAATGTTATGTTATCACATTCAAAGGTGTGTAATAGCATATAAACGTTAATATTCATCATAAATGAATATTTAGAACTATGAAGTTGTAATTTTGATAACATGCTTTTCAGATGAATGTTAACGTTACGGGAATTTTTTGAGTTTGTGAAATTCCATTGTAATGACGACCATAATCCGATTAATTACTGGTTTATATGTTTTTTACAAAGAAATTCGTTTAATTCTATTATTTTTCATCACCAAATCAAAATTTTCTCAAAAAACCCAAAAGTTACACCAAATTTTATAAGTTTGGATAAATCCGAATTATGATGAACTGAAGATGTGTATGAATGTGTTTGATGGATCTGAAGATTTACAATATTTTTGATTGAAGG
The DNA here is from genome assembly GCA_949592205.1 of Helichrysum umbraculigerum. Taxonomy (NCBI): domain Eukaryota; kingdom Viridiplantae; phylum Streptophyta; class Magnoliopsida; order Asterales; family Asteraceae; genus Helichrysum; species Helichrysum umbraculigerum. The sequence goes on from CATIUR010000001.1 coordinate 21,074,720, forward strand.
AATCATTGAACTACATGCGTTAATTTTGGATTTTAGGCATAAATTGAGAAAATGGGTATTGTAGATGATGTGAGAAAATAAGTGGTTGTGGTTTACTTCCCTCCTTCCCCCAATTTAAGAGCTTCCCTCTTGATCCTTCCCCTATATATATATATATATATATATATATATATATATATATATATATATATATATAGTTATTATGATACTTCTAAATGAGGACAAGAGAAGAAACTTATACCGTGTGAAATTCTTTCTAATCAACTTCTACCAAGTGTCAATTCACAATGAAGGCTTCCATAAGTGCAATTCACAATGCACTTAAACATAAATTAAACTTCCCAGCTCATGTTGAGATATGATGATATTTATTGGCAGTTAATATTATAAAGACTTTATGATCATAGCGGTATAATAGTGTTTTCAGCCCAGCCCCACTCGACCCAGTTTGACACTTGCACAATAATGATTTATTAAAACCCATATATGTTTTCACGTTACTTAAGCTGCCTATCTTGCCTAATTATCTATTCGTTGGGAAAACATAATGTATAAAATCAAATTAACACAAAGATAAAAGAAATATCAATATATAATATAGCTTTTCAAACTATGATCTCTAACCAAAAAAGTAACATTCATACCTTTCCTTTCTTGTTTCAATTGGCTGGTAGCACAAAGAATGGAAAACCTAGCCAGTTCCGAAACTGTCTTCACCACAAACTGAATATAATCCAAAATTAAGTTAAGTTACCAAAGAATATTAGAATTGGGTTAGCTTGTTTTCTGAAGACTTCCTTAACCCATACTTATAGTTGTATTGTATCTGTAAGAGTATCTAGAAAAACTTCAGGGACAAAAGTTTAGATCCAAAAGTCTTGCTAATCAATCATGAGATCTAACTAACGAACAACATTCTTTCCAGGTAGTAATGGTTTCCCGATAAATATTTCGGCAAATAAGGATCGAATGCCCCATATATCAATTCTAGGGGTATATTGATATCCAAAATGTCTTGCAAAGAGATCATATCTCCATATGCAAACACTTCATGTAGCAGACTTAATCAACATTAACATCAGCTTTTGGCACAATAAAAACATATTTCAACAAAGGGACTAAAGTGAGAGTCCAAAAATTAAAGAAAATACCAATATAGTAACACTTAATAAGATACAATATCCGATAGATGCATATCTTACCAATATATATATATGATTGAAATCAAAGAGAATCAAGAAATAATCTTACATGATTTAAGATATGTCGCGAATAATACAGCCCAACTTGACTCGTTCATAAGTATTGGGTTGACATTACCACCTTTAAGTGCAAATATAACCCAAGCTATAGTAGCGTGTACTTATTAAGTAGCAACCTTTGAGTTGAAATATAACCAAGAATAGTTCGTCCGTAATATCTTCATTTACTGGACGTTCACCCAACCTGACTTCTTTTCAGCTGTACTAAGACTTTCACAATTTTGACTTAAGCTTCCTTTGACCTGTTAACCACCCCCTACCATTTTGACTTATATGCTCATGGTGATTAAATTAAAAAAATATTATCAACAAATTATCCAGAAGCTTAAATCTTGGAGACTTCAACCTACACAACAAAGGATCCCACGCTTACACACAATAAAGTAAGTCGGACTAATGAATAAACCATGATAATTAAGTTAACAAAATAAAAAACTCTGTCAAGTAGATCACACCATTTTGCTAAAGATCAACTTCCTTAAATACTACATTACCTCTATATTCAAAAATTTATCTACACAGACATCATCAAAAACTCATAGAAAGTAACAAACCTTCAGAATGTCCATTTGCACGACCTAAAACATTTCCCTTCACCAATGCAACAGATGACAAGATCCATTGGAAAACCATCAAATAAAAATAACACACACAATAGCTTCCCAGTAGATACAGCAAGACAGGTGGGTTGAAGCAATGTCGGAAGCAATCTGAAACGGACTTTAAGTAAATGGCCAAATTTGCCACCTTAACTTCCTAGTGTAAGCCCCAAGAGAACCAAAACAAATCTCTGGAATAAAGAGCACCTCCATGCTAAAACATGTTAAAAATATATTATTTTGCAAAATACACAAATCAATTTAATAAAGATGCTGATGTCCAGATAACGATGGCAATCTATGAAAAGCGGGATACCAATAACTCAATAAGAAAGATAACACCTTGCTGCTTACCACAATCAAAAATTTGAGTAACATCCTCATAGCTTGTGACGTGATCTTTAGACAAATACTCCACCTACAAGCTGTCTTTAGTATCTGTTTCAATATAAATCGTCCCATTACAACTTCATGAACCAACTGGTTTGAAGCATTTGATCACTTGAGCCATCTATTTGTACAGTCCAATTGAAAAAATTAATATGTATTTAAACAAATAAGCTTTTCAAATTAACTCAAAAAACAAACTAATCGAGAATCAGTTAGTCCAAATTGGACCAAAACGATTAGCTAAAATCCAATCTGAAAGGCTTTAATTGATCTGGTAACAAACACCACTTAATATTGAAATAAATAAGAAACCAAAGTAAAAGCAACACCACATGTAAGAAACTCTCAGTGACATTTTATCAAACATCTAGAATGCACTAAGAAAATAGTACTATAATTTCTATGAGTAGTATTTTAACCAAAAATTGCAATAGCTATTGATGATGATTGAAAAATATTGAAATTCATGATGAACAAAACTGAATTCGGCATGTATATTGACACAATACCTTCAACTGCGTTGAAGAATCCCGCGTCTCTCAAATCTATTGAAAAGAGGTATTCATATCCCTGTAAATTCATATCCGATCTGTGATGAAGATTCCGAGTCAATTGATCATGTTTAAATCCATTGCTCATGGGTTAAAATTAATTAGTGGAATTAATCATTGGTTATCAACAGCAGCAGCTAGAGGGTAACAAACAAATTTTAATAAGAAAAATTGATACGTACATGAAGAAAATGGTTATGGATCAGTTACTTTGAAACCCGAAATCCATGATAGAAATTACGATTCTGAATAATGGGCAATCCTAAAATGAATTTTGAACCCTAATTTTGTAATCCTGAATGTACTCTTCCAATTGCTGATTTGATTTTTGGTATTGGATTCTGGATTTTGAATACAAAGCACGGGTTAATTTCAAGGTAAGGATAATTTAGTAATTTAGTAATTAAGTAATAGGAAGGGTTATTTTTTGGCAAATCAAGTTACTAATTTTTGATCAATCCTAATTAAGTTTTCTTTCTCATTGAAGGGTCAAGATTAGCCCATTGAAAATGATTTGTATTTTGATTACATAAACATCGGCCTATTTCAATAGTAAAAAAGGGATTTTATTGACTACAAGTCTATACCTACTTCCAAATAACATTAATTACAAACTAAATTTCCTTATTTGTCATTTGGTCTCTTTCACTGTGTTCTCGAGTTAGTTTCAGGGTGGGAAAGAAAGGAAGTGAAATGATTGAAAAACCAAATAGTGTTCTTGAGTTTTTTTATACAAGGAAAGGAAAGGAAGGAGAAGGAAGAGGAGGGAAAGACTCAAGTGTATTTTTGGGTCAAGTCTTTCCTCCCATTTTTGGGATGATTATGAGGCACAACTTTCCTTCCTTTCTCTTCCCTTCAACTTAAGAACACAACTCACTAACTTATCTTCCTTCATCTTCCTTTCTTTTCTTTTCTTTTCATCTTTGTTCATTTCCCTTCTTTTCCACTAAAATTTAAACTCAAGAACACAATATTTGTCTCTTTCATCTATTCCTGGTCTAGTCTGCTCTGTAGCTGTATCAAAATGCAAATGAGATCAACTGAACACTTTCTTTCAACCAATGCCGGTGATATCCCTCCGATCACTGGCATCAAAGTATTCTTGACTCAGTTCGTAGTCGAGTCCAAAATACTTTGGTACCTTTTCTGCTCCAGCCATCTTCACATCCGTTTCTCAGTATTCGCTTGGAGCTATCACTCAAACGTTTTCTGGACATGTTGGACCACTTTATCTTACTACTTTCTTAGTTGAAAACTCCATCATTAGTAATTTTGCATTCGGTTTCATGGTCAGTATCTATCAGTTAAGCACACCACCTTTTTTATATTTAGCTTGCACAACTAAAAAAAAAAAGTTACATAGAAACAGCATAAATTAAAGTATTACCACTACAACAAATGTTGCGTTTATACACACTTTATTCTACACACTTTTTGAAAAGTGTGTAAAGTTTATTCATATGTACGCACCTATAATCATGTAAAAACTCTATACACTTATAATTGCGTGAAATGATAATGATCTTCGCACTTAAAATTGTAAAGACAAACGTCTACACTTATATGTGCGTACAAATTGCAATTTCTACGCACTTATAAATGTAGAGATCAATTCTACACACACGATTTCTTTGCGCATGCTATTTTTTTGTGGTGCGAATAAATCGTGTGTGTAGAATTGATCTCTACATCTATAAGTGCGTAGAAATTGCAATTTGAAAATTTGTCTATCTATGCTGGATTTGAATATCTTGGAATGGGGAGTGCATTAGAGACGTTATGTGGACAAGCGTATGGAGTGGGTCAATTAGATATGTTAGGAATATACATGGAAAGATCATGGGTTATACTCTTTGTAACCACTCTGTATTTAATGTTCTTTTATATCTTCGCGACACCATTGTTAAAATTAATTGGTCAAACAGAAGATATATCAAATGCAGCGGGTGAATTGGCATTATGGATGATACCACAACTATTTGCTAACGTGATGAACTTCCCAATTGCTAAGTTTTTGCAATCACAAAGCAAAATGATGGTGATGGCATATATTTCAGCGATAGCGTTAGCTTTGCATACATTTTTTAGTTGGTTGTTTATGTTGAAATTGGGATGGGGGCTCGCGGGAGGAGCTATAGTGTTGAACTTGTCTCGGTGGTTCATTGTGGTTACTTAGTTGATTTATATTTTTAGTGGGATGTGTGGTCAAGCATGGTCTGGGTTTAGTTGGTCCGCGTTTCATAATCTGTGGGCTTTTTGTTAGGCTATCACTCGCTTCAGCGGTTATGCTTTGGTAATAATATAATTTGATTTCGATCCATGTTTGTTAGCTGTATTTAAATCCTTTGCTTTTTATTCTAATCATTTAACGAAAGCATAATTTATTCCGTTTATGTACTGATTGTAGCTTAGAAGTATGGTATTATGTGGCTTTAGTACTATTTGCTGGTTATGTAAAAAGGGTTGAAATTGCTGTGGATGCATTTTCGATATGGTAATTTTCCTTCTCCCCATATAACCTGAACAAGGAAAAACCTCATTGATTTAGTATATGATTTCAGCTCATTAAATGTAACCCGGTTTGATCCAGGTTGATACGTACAGAGTACTTAAGAGTTAAGACGTACAACTTGCTCGTTAAAGTGAGGAATCTTCTAACTATATTATAATCATCATAATTTGTATCTTTATAATCTTGACTACAAGTCTACAACTACTCGCAAATAACATTAATTACAAACTAAATATCCTAATCTGTCATTTGGTCTCTTTATCTCTTTCATCTATTCATGGTCTAGTCTGCTCTGCAGCTTGTATCAAAATGCAAATGAGATCGACTGAACACTTTATCTCTACCAATGCCGGTGATAACTCTCAGATCAACGACATCAATGTTTTCTTGACTCAGTTCGTAGTCGAGTTGAAAAAACTTTGGTACCTTTCTGCTCCAGCTATCTTCACATCTGTTTCAGTATTCGCTTGGAGCTATCACTCAAACGTTTGCTAGACATCTTGGACCACTTTATCTTGCTGCTTTCTCAGTTAAAAACTCCGTCATTAGTTATTTTGCATTCGGTTTCATGGTCAGTATCTCTCAGTTTAGCACACCACCTTTTTTTAAGTCATTTCACTACCTTAATCTAATTAACCAAATTGGTAGTAATATTGAGTCACACATTAATCAGACATCACTTAATTCTTTATAAGAAGAAACATAAGTACTAACTCATTTTTATTTAATTTATATTATGCTAACCCAATGACAAGCTTGTTAGTTGTGCTTATTAATATTAATCTATCTATGTTGAATTTGAATATATATAGCTTGGAATGGGGAGTGCATTAGAGACGTTATGTGGACAAGCGTATGGAGCGGGTCAATTGGATATGTTAGGAATATACATGCAAAGATCATGGGTTAAACTCTTTGTAACCGCTCTGTTTTTAATGTTATTTTATATCTTCGCGACACCATTGTTAAAACTGATTGGTCAAACGGAAGATATATCAAACGCAGCGGGTGAATTGGCAATATAGATGATACCACAACTATTCTGGTCGGGCCGGTCAGATCGGTTGGTAGGACGTGAGTTGTTAAACTCTGAAAACAGAATATATACATGAAGTAAAAGACATACAAAATCATGTTCACCAAACAATTTAACAATCTAACAACAATTTAACAAGTAAACTTTGTTCAAAGACATTCAATTTTATAAGTAAACAACATTCTTAACGATAGGATGTTGTCATTATATTTTATATTACACCATAACAATTAATAACGCATTGTATATCTATAAGTTAACATTTAGTAACGCCTTGTATATTCAATACATCATCAAATAATACATAGTGCCTCATAAGATATATATAATATCAACTAACTATAATTTACATTGTGTTCTAGAGTTGATAATTGAGTGGAAAGGAAAGGAATTGAAGGGAATTAAAAAGAAAGTTGCGGTTTTAAGTTATTTTAGGAAAGGGTAGGGAAGGAAATGAAAGGAAGTGAAAGGAAGTGGAGGGGGAGCTCCCTATACATTTTTTCTTCTAAGCCTTTCATCTCCTTTTTATTAAATAACACGAATACATAATTAGCTTTGCATACATTTTTTAGTTGGTTGTTTATGTTGATATTGGGATGGGGCCTCGCAAGAGGAGCTTTAGTGTTGAACTTGTCTTGGTTTTTCATTGTGGTGGCTGAGTTGATTTATATTTTTTGTGGGACGTGTGGTCAAGCATGGTCTAGGTTTAGTTGGTCTGTGTTTCATAATCTGTGGGCTTTTGTTAGGCTATCACTTACTTCAGCGGTTTTGCTTTGGTAATGATATAATCTGATTTTGATCCATGTTGGTTAGCTGTATTCCCCTTCTTTGATTTTTTATTCTAATCATCTAACGAAAGCATAATTTATTCAGTTTATGTACTGATTGCAACTTAGAAGTATGGTATTATGTGGCTTTAGTACTATTTGTTGGATATGTAAAAAGGGATGAGATTGTTGCGGATGCATTTTCGATATGGTAAGTATCATCCTTCAATTAGTCCCCCTACCATGTTTATATCTATGAATCAATTATTATGTACTTCTATTTTATGCATTTTAAGCCAATAACAGTAATAATTATATTTATTTCTATTTTTCTTTTGTAGTGCAAACATCGTAGGATGGGTAGCGATGGTAGCTGTTGGATTCAATGCATCTGTTAGGTAAATTGTAAGTCTATATCTTAAAAGTTAAAACATCATATAGAGTTAAGGTATCATCAACGATTTATGTAGTTTCTTGATTCTAAACCATGTAATGTTGATTTTGAATGTAGTGTAAGGGTGTCAAACGAATTAGGTGTTGCAAACCCGCGAACCGCAAAATTCTCTGTGGTGGTGGTTGTGTTTTCATCTTTTGTAATTGGCATATTTCTCGCTATCCTTATTATTATCTTCCGGCACCAGTACCCAACTTTTTTTTGCAGATAATGCAGAAGTTCAAAGCACTGTCTACAAACTTACTCTTCTCCTAGCAACTTGCATTGTCATTAACAATATTCAACCAGCACTCTCAGGTAAATATATGTACATAAATTATCAGAGGTATCATAACTAATGAGTTGGGTAACGAGTCAAAGTAGGATAGTGTTGGATATTATAATTTGTATCCGTTGTTCAGCCATCCCAATTATTATATTAGTAAAACCTTAGTAGACTTGTTTAACCAGATAAAACTCACTCCTCTACTAAAAACTTACATTCTCAAACAGTCAGATAATAAGTAAACTTTGTTCAAAGACATTCAATTTTACAAGTAAACAACATTCTTAACGATAGGATGTTGTCATTGTATTTTATATTACACCATAACAATTAATAATGCATTGTATATCTATAAGTTAACATTTAATAACGCCTTGTATATTCAATACAGCATTAAATAATACATAGTGCCTCATAAGATATATATGATATCAACAAACTATAATTTACATTGTGTTCTCGAGTTGATAATTGAGTGGAAAGGAAATGAATTAAAAAGAAAGTTGTGGTCTTAAGTTATTTTAGGAAAGGATAGGGAAGGAAATGAAAGGAAGTGGAGGGGGAGCTCCCTATACATTTTTTCTTCTAAGCCTTTCATTTCCTTTTTATTAAATAACATGAATACATAATTAGTCTTCCTTTCCTTTCTCTTCGTTTCTTTTATATATTATTTCTTCCTTTCTCTTCTATTCCACTCGGTTTTAAACTCGAGAATACAGTGTTAATAACACACCTATAATTTTCGAGTATAGTATACATATCATGAGTAATGCGATATATGTAATAAATATATTTAGAGTATATAATTAAAATAAGTTAAATGTTAGATTAGTTGGTTAACAAGTTACTATTTGTTTAAAACTTTAACTTTAATTTGTTCTACATTTTTTTTCGTTTGGCGAAACACAAGAATTAAATTAATAAACTCTATTCAACAAAAGTTGAAGAGAGTCAAGCTAGTACAAACAAGACTTTTGGAGCCATTATTTTGATGCATACAACTTCCTAACCAAGTAAGTACTTGAGTAAACAAGAGTACATTGTCCCACAAAGAATATAAAACAATCCCAACGCAAGAATATCATATATCCACGACTTATTTGGTTATTTTAGTATAAAGTGTAAACCATGAGATATTGATTTGAGATGCAGTGTAAGGGTGTCAAACGAATTAGGTGCTGCACACCCAAGAACAACAAGATTTTCGGTCGTTGTGGTTGTGGTTTCATCATTCATAATCGGCCTTTTGCTTGTTATTCTTCTCCTCGTCTTCAGACATCAGTATCCAAGCTTATTTTCAGATAACACAGAAGTTCAAGGCACTGTTTACAAACTTACACTCTCCTAGCAACTTGCATTGTCATTAACAATATTCAACCTGCACTCTTAGGTATATATACATTCCTTATTAGAGATGGATGGTTGGGAGACAAGTCAAATGGATTGGTGTTAAAACATACATTTTTTTTTAATGCTAGGCTTAAAGAATGTCAATTTGGGCTTACACGTTAAAGTTTTCCTTTTCTTTTATAACAGAATGTATACAATTCAAACAGTAATATATTTTTTTGTTCTGTTTTGTCCTTTTCATTTTAACAAGATCCCCTTATTAGACATGTTTGACGTTGACTTTGACTGATTATATATATGTACATCTTGAATTGACCCGTTTCAATATAAATCAACCGAATTCGTCGTCATCTAACAAGACGAGCAAAAATAAATGCCGGTGTGGTGATTGGGGTGGCATGGCAAGCTATTGTTGCTTATGTGAACATTGCATGTTATTATATATGGGGCATACCTCTAGGACTCTCTTTAGGTTTTGTAGTCAACATAGGCGTACAAGTTAGTCTTTATTGCTCTTATATCTTTTTGTGACTGCATTTGTAAGCGCATCAAGACATTCGAAATACATTGATTTAAAATTTATATTTGGGGAATTTGTTGCGAGATACAAGAATAGACCAAGTTACACATTAATACGTGATTACAAGATGTTAACGGGAGTATAATTTTCAGGGAATATGGATTGGGATGATGACTGGGACAATGGTGCAGACTAAGATTTTGTTCTGGTTTGTTTACGCAGCAAATTGGAATAAAGAGCTATTGCATTAACACCACTATTTTACATTCAATGATAAGACCATTGTGGAGGATGTTAAGGAAGATAATGTTACTCAAATTCAAATGGTGTGTGTATTTGAAATGCAAGCTCTGATTGCTGGAAGGCCAATTAAAGAATGGGGAGGACATCAAACGGCTGTACCAACGGAGATAGAAAATTAAAGCATTGGATTCGAGTAGTAAACTAGTAATATTGAATCTTATATTTTTGGTAGGAGATTTAGAAAAACCATCGAAGGTGACATAAACTTGTGATGTTAATTGGTTAATGATATCGGAAAGATCTTCAAGACATGAGGTATGGATTAAAACAGTTGAATTATTCAGAAATGATGATATGATGTTGGTTAAAATCTACATTTCATTTTTGGATTGATAAATTCAGGATGTTTGGATTGCATTTTCAAAAACAGATTTTGTGCTTACAAAATGACATTATGAAAAAGCAAATGACAACCTGCTTTTACAACTGCATTTTATCTCTAGCAAAATACAAATATTCACTTTTTGTAGAACACTTTTCTAATTATGATGCTGGGAAGCATCATAACTACGTAAAGATACGTCGTACTAATTATGTGGACATCGATAACTATGACGAACTTAAGTTTCAGGTTGGGATTATGTGAATATCCATTCAAGATATTCTATGGTTATTTAGGATCTTTTATTTTTGGCGATTATTTTTAGTTATTAGAGTAAATTACATTCCGGTCCATGTAGTATGTCATATATTTCACTCATAGTCTCTGGGTCGGGTTTTTATCGTATTCAGTTCCTTGAACCGGATTTTCGTTTCACTCCCGGTGCCTCCAATGGTAAAAAGTCTTAAAATTTTAAGGGTATCTTAGTTAGGGATGAGGGAGTGAAAACGAAATGAAAATTCGGGTCAAAAGACTAACCCGCAAAAAAAACTCGACTCAGGGACTCTGGGAGTGAAATATATGACATATCATAGGGATGGAGAATGTACTCTGGTTATTAATTTGTTTCCCAGTTTAATTAGGAAAAGTGGTTGTGTGGTTTGTCTAGTATCTAACTTGGATAGAAACCACGTCGTTTTACTCTAAAACAGATAATTATAATTATCTCTCCCTCCGAACCTACACTATTGAAGTATGAGTCTCACTATTCATCATCTTCATCACGTCTCTACCTTGATCCATAACCGCTCTTAGAATTGAAATCAAACATCACAATAATAGGTTACTGCTGTGACACCCGGTCAAAAATGACCCAAATTTCAGTACAAATTTAAACCTTAATTACAAAGTATTATATAACCCAAAACGATTATATAATAATCACACGTACACAAGTCTGGTTGAACGCAGAAACCCAAAATAGAATTTGGTGAAAAACATTTTAAACAAAGTATTATTATTGAGAATAAAAACTACGTACTCCCAAAATTATTTAAATATATTTTAGATATAGAAAACTATCCGTGTATTTTGAGCTAAACTAAGATATATTTTTATATCTCATTGAAAGTATTTTTATAGAATGTTTCAATTAAAAACGTATACGAAATAATATTTAGAAAATTATCATTTTAAAATATTTTTACTATATAACGATCGGGTACGCGAACACGGGTCCAAAATCACCAACCACCATCAATTATTGGAGCCGGTTTAAACCGACTCCAATAATGCATCAAACACACACACACGCACATAACACTAGTCTCTGATCTCTCTCTTTCGGTTCTCCCTCTCTTCACGGTTTCATCATCATCTCAAACAACAAGATCAAGAGCAGCAGCAGCTAGCATCTATCATCATCATCACCTTCTTCATAATCATCATCTTCATCGTTCATCATCATCACCATCCATTCGGTCTCCATTTTATTTCGTAAGAACACACACCGATTTCCTTAAACTTTGTGTTTATAATATGTAATATATCATGTATAAGTGTTATATAAACTGATTATGTTGAAAGATTGGATTAAAAATGGGTTTGGGAATGATCTGATACGAACAGACCTTGAAAATGGCCTTGATCCGGCGGATCAGCTATGATCCGGCGGATCACCTACGGATTACCCACGGATCCGGCGGATCACCCACGGATCCGGCGGATCACCCACGAATCACCCACGATCCGGCGGATCACCCACGGATCCGGCGGATCACCCACGAATCACCCACGATCCGGCGGATCACCCACGGATCCGGCGGATCACCCACGGATTCCCCACGGATCACCTACGGATCCGTTTCAAAAATTCAGTTTTTATAAAATACGTATCAAATTCATTCCTCACGAATATATATTTATACAATACGGATATAAACAAAGTATATTTATACAAAACTAACTAAATTATATTTTTTGGAATATAATTTCAATCCGTCACCAACGGACCGTACATTTTACAAAACTTCAAACGTAAATACGAGGCGAATACTTTGGACTCAATTAATCAAACAAACAACTATACGAACGATTAATTAAAGTATTCACTTACACTTATACAATCTCGCGTGTTTAGGACACTAGGAGATTACGTTGGTGCACGCGCACACTTTAGGATTGCTTGCTCTACAGGTGAGTCTTACGGCCCCTTTTTACTGTTTTACTATTTTGGGGGAGATGCATTACTTGTTTTACTCGAACACATGTATTTACCCACTTGATTACAAACTGATTTACTGGTATATCGATTGCATGAGGTTTACTTAATCCAATGAAGTCCCTTTAATCATAGTCGTCAGTTATGGTCTTAAGCGCGAGTACTAGTAAATGGATCCATTAGGACTGATAATCCTCACCCAGGGTAGCACGCACTACCCCGAACATACAGGTATAAATGGGTGTTTCTTACTCGTTACATATGAATGTTCTGGATTAGCATTCACGAGGGCAAAATCACTGATTGTTAAGCTTCGACTATGGTGCTCATGGCAATATATACGGAAACTATTGCGACTGTGCAATATTTACTTACTTTTACAAACTGATGTGTTCAAAACTGTTACTTACTATAAACCTGTGAGATTCACCAACCTTTTGGTTGACCTGTTTTAGTAATGCATTCTCAGGTACACAGCAACAGTAGGGTTGCTCAGTAAGGATGGCCGCAGGATATGCTAAGCTAGACGAGTCGCATGCATACACTCTTACGAAGATTTTATTTGCATTATCTTTTGTACTTTGGTTATGTATTTAAAATCTTCAGAATCATTTTGCGAACTCGCTAATGATGTATACTTATGACTTAAAACCTTGTACTACTTTTGGAAATGTATTGTATTTTCTAAAACGTCTCATATAGAGTCGTTTGCTATTAATCTTGGTGTTTGATATTTGATTAGTGGCACCCAAAACTCGCTTCCGCAAAGCATTAAATTTGGGGGTGTCACAACTGCCCTTCAAATCAAAGCATTTCCTCCATCTCGTGAAAAAGTTATTTTCAAATACATCTGATTTCTCAAGTATAGAGATCATATAAGTGAGTCTAACCCAATGTAACTAGTATTATACTCGGACGTTGCCCAGTTAAATTGGCACCATATAAGCATGTATTATATTGAACACACTATAAAATCGATCATATATTTAAAATAAGGGGATAACACAAATAATGGTAACATTACGTAAGTTCAATAATGTGACTAAAAAGTAGCAAAATTAATTAAGGTATAAGCACAAACTTCCTAACATGTACAGAAATGGTCCCTCCTTTACGTTAACAATTTATATAACTTGTGTAGTTAATAAAGCAGGAATGGAAGGAATAATGGAGCGATTAAGGCAGTGATGAACAATTTCTTGTTCTTCCAACATTCCTGCATTCTGGCCTTCCTTTTTGCTGCTCTTGTCTTTCTTCCTTTCCATCTTTTCATCACTCTCTCAACAAACATATTGGTATAATAATGAGACACGAAAACCAAATCTCTTCTATCTTTAAAACGCCTTCTTCAATGTTAATTTCAAGTTCAACTTCCGCAACTAAATTTTCTGCCAATATTAATTGTCGATGAATGTTAAATGGGTCAAGCGGATTGAAAGTCGCCCAAAGCCTATTCCGGTTGCATACCTCGTAAGTTGTTTTATTCACAGATTTTAGATTATTGTTGTAACAATCTTTTTATAAAATAGTGATTGCGAAAAACCTATAATTGAAAATTGGCAAAAAAAAATGTTTACCAGGCCAATCAACCCATCTCGACCCATCACGCAATCAGTTTCGTCATTGAAAGCCATTCATGATAGGATAAATAAAATGAAGAAGATGAATAGAATATAACCTTGCATTATACCTGAACTCTAGCAACTCTTTGTCCAAGATCTTGCCATTTATGTTGAAAGCATTTCGACTTCTTCACTGGGCTTTCGAGCATTCAAAGCTTCTCTTGTAGCTACTGTTTCATCTAAAAATGAAGACAAATGACAACCTTAAATTAGTGGAATAAACCAACATAGCATGTATTCCTAAACTTTGTAATATACAGATTCCTTAACTCATAGATCCCCTTGCATTATTTCACACATCAATACTCGAAATGCATAATAAGTGCCTACTATAAATTACTAAATAAGCATAAAAAGGTATAAGTCTCAGTGATTATTGACTTATCCATTCGTATATAATTGTATACAACTTGAAACTTTCTATATAATGCACTTATTTGCATAATAGTAACTTATCCGTTCGTATATAATTGTATACAACTTGAAACTTTCTATATAAGGCACTTATTTGCTGATGCGTGTGAAAGCGTCTAGTTTATTAATTTATAAAATGGAAATACCTTATATATACTTCTCACACAACCAGGCAAGAATACCCGATCGAATGTTAGGATAGACTTGGTAAGTCCGAGTCGAACACGAGGAACGGATGTCAATATTAAATAAATTGGAAATTGATACAAATAATTAAAACAGTAAATTTAGGGGGGCGTTTTAGTTCCGATCGAACAATTGACTAACAATTATGAAAAGTGATTGATTAAATAAAACTTAAAAGAAAATAATTAATAAACAATTAATCAAATAAAATTACTTGATTCAAATGATAGAACAAATGCATTTGCTTAGACTACTTTTCTTAGAATCTGGTTATCACTTTATTGAATTACTAGAACATGGATTTTATTGCGATATAACTATTAAGATAATCCCCTTTCCGAGGTAGATTAATCTAACACAATTAAGAAAGACACATAGGTTGTTTTCAACACGCTAACAGTTCAATTTAACGTTGCCCACCGAATTATGTTCTAAATTAAACCTACAGCGTCTATGTGATTTACTTTCGCGACTTGAATCAACAAATCTATAACTTATTTGCAGTTATCATGTTCATTAACAATTACTCATAATTATTTACCCCAGCCTATCAAACTCAATTTATCTAGCAATAATTATCAATATAAATCAACAATCATCAATAATTCTCTACTAACAAGGAAATCAATCTCAAATTAATAGAAAACCACGCTAGGTAACTATGGATAATCAATTAATAACCATGGATCAACAAGTAAACACATAGACATTCATAAAATTCAACATACTTCGCAATTCAATAATCAAACCATAATCTAAGTATCATCATCTAAACAAATGCAATAGAAATCTAGCCAATCATATTCTTACAGAAAATCAGATCCATAAACATAACCGAAATCATAATCAAATGAAAAGGATTAAAGTATTCGAACCGAAAAACCGAAAGAATGATTGAACAATTGAAAGGGCTTCGATTCCTCTTCGTTTCTACCTTCAAAAGTGCTCTGAAATGGGGGGAAAAACCCCCTCTGGTCGTTTGTAATCGTCTTAGGGTTTGTGTGTTGAAGTTCTACCTTGAAAACCCTAAAATCGGATTTAAATAGCTGATTTTTCATTTTAGCCGCCGGCTAAATACTTTAGCCGCCGGCTAAACTTGATCCGTAGCCAATTTAGCTGATTTTTTATTTAGCCGCCGGCTAAATGCTTTAGCCGCGGGCTAAATCTTTGTCCAAAAGATCTGAATTTTTTATATGTTGTAGCTCTCTCTGTTAGCTAAATTCTCCAACTTGAATCACCCCAATCGGAGTTCGTACGAGGAAGTTATGGCCAAAATACTAACAGCATGTCTGAAAACTCAGCTTTTACACTTTTCTTCATTTTCAGCTCATCTTTCATTCTTTTTCCGATTCGAGCTTCATTTACACTTCGAGCTAATCCAATGTTACCTATCTTCACTCTTTTAGCTACTTTTATTCGAAATAAGCTCATTTTCCGTTCCTTTCCGATCCAAGCTCCAATTTAACTCTTAAATGCAAATATGAACGAAATAAGTATCTTATTCATACAAAATGCATTAGAAAGCTATTGAATAAAGGGGTAATTAGTACTGTAGTACATTTTGGCGTTCATCAAACATCCCCCACTTGAATCCTACTTGTCCTCAAGTAGACCATCAGTTGAAAATTCAAAACTTTAAATATGAACAGCAAACAAAAGTGCAAAAGGACTTACATACTACACAACATTCGGCAAACCAAATTGCTAACTTAAAATCGATTCTACCTTAAAGCTTAGCAATCAAGAAACTCTCTAGGGAAAACAACTTCTAATACATTATTATTATGCATAAAAGATAATCCACTTAGATTACCGATATTGTTGTCCACTTAAACAATCTAAACTTCAGAAATTGAGCTTAACTCATTATTATTCTAGCAGGCTTTACCCTAGATTCACAGATAGCAAAATACTCTTATATCAATAACGTGTCACAATTCTCCAAATAATGAACATCCAAATAAATCAATCATTTTTCAAACCAAGACATTGGTGACAGGTCTGTACCTCAGTACAACAGAGCGACATAACTTGGCTTTGGTTTTTCAATTTATGAGTCCTTTGTACTCATTTATTTTTATCTATTTTGATATCAAATATACTTACGGAAACCAGGTCTGTACTTTAGTACAACAGAGGAGACAACACATAGTATATTCCCAAATGATGATAATTAGGATCCCAAAATTATGGATTATAACACACTATCATACAAGAATTAAGACTAAGGTCATACATTGCTAAAAGATCCTCATAGGATAAATCCCTACTTAATGCATTAAATTTCTTAATAGCTCAACAACCTTCATATAGATTGCCTATCGATACATCACAAGATGAACTATCTAATATTTAAAAATTAAATTCATTTCATTCTTTGCATTCCCAAAATATGTTACAAGATTCGCTAAACTTTAACGCAGAAAACAATTTTAAAAGAAAAATTTGGGCTGAAAAATGACTAACACGTAGAATGCCCTTTAGCTTTTTAATTTGCCAATATTTACCATTCATATCTTAAGGACAAATAGACTTACTTCTTTTCTCCCATCCTCCACTTAAAAGTATGCAATGTCCCCATTGCAAAAGAAAACAATAATATAGGGAATAGAAAAGAAGTGAAACAGAAAAACTCCCCTGATTAAGAAGAAAAATTCATGAATGAACTGGTTCTGAAATAAAATACAACGGCACACTTCCGTAGGTATCACGGTTGCATTTAGCGTATGCAACAAGCCTTTAAACCCCTCAGTATCCTGAGTGGACGAGTTGTAGTCTCGTGAGGGTTTCCAGGGAACACATCCACAAAGTTCAAACCTGCAAGCAAAAACAATAAAACAAAATAACAAAATAACGGGTTGTCTCCCGAAAGCGCTTTTGTTTATCAAGTCGGTAAGCTCGACATCTTGCTTCACAACTTAACTCAAATTCATCTCCAAATCACGCTTGGAGTTCCTTGCATCACCATAGTATCTCTTCAAACGACTTCCATTAACCTTGAAATTTTTTCCAGAATGACCTTGCAGATCAACAGCACCAAAAGGATAAACTTTCTCTACCACAAAAGGTCCTGTCCAGCATGTCTTCAACTTACCAGGAAGCAAATGCATACGAGAACTGTATAGGAGAACCTTATCACCTTTTTCAAATAAACAATTTGATTTAAAGCGTGAATCATGCCATTTCTTGGTGCACTCCATATATAGTCGAGCGTTAACATAATCATTCATCCCTAACACTTTTTCCAATTGTGCATTCGTAAAATGCGTTTCACTATCACTGATAAAACCTTCGGCGTTCCAAATCGTGAAAACAATCGCTTACGGAACTTCACCACATCCCGTGCATCTTTTATAGGTAATGCCTTCGCCTTCAACATCTTTTGTGACGTGTAATTAGGTCCCTTATGCCCTCTAGTAGGACCATTGTGACAATGACTTAGAATTCGCGTCTCCGTTTTGATCGAGATTCCATTTGTCAAGATTGACTATTTACTCTCCTTTAGCTTGACGCCTTCGTTTTCTAACTCCTCATCGCAAGTTGTCTCTATCTCCTCGATTATCGAATTCTTCGATGTCACGGATTTCCTCGAAGCTTCCCGTCCATCCTTCAAGAATCATTGGGTCTAAATCTTCGTCATCCTTCAAACTTTGCAAACTCTCGTCAACCTTAGATAATTCTCTCATGCTAGCAAAGTAACAAGTCTCATCCACTGATTCCGGATATTGCATAGATTCATTCACATTGAATACAACCTTCTCATCCCCTAATCTCATGGTTATTTTCCTATCAAAAACATCGATCAACGCTCTGGAAGTGGCTAGGAAGGGTCTACCTAGAATAATAGGCACCTTAGGATCCTCTACCATGTCAAGAATCACAAAGTCACAGGGAAACACAAACTTATCAACCTAGACTAAAATGTTCTCAACGATCCCTCTAGGGTATTAAACAGAGTGATCAGCCAACTCGATGCACATTCGGATGGACTTAGGTTTTCCTAGCCCAAGTCTAGCGTACATAGTATAAGGCATAATAGATATGCTAGCCCCGAGATCCGCTAGTGCATTTGCGATGTCTAACTTACCAATTAAACATGGAATAGTGATACTCCCCGGATCCTTCATTTTTGGTGGTAACTTGTTTTGTATCACGGCCGAGCATCGCTCGTTCATTGTTACAGTGGTTGCCTCAGCCAACTTGCTTTTATTAGTCAAGAGCTCCTTCAAGTATTTCACATACTTAGGAATTTGGGCAATGGCTTCCACAAACGGAATGTTGATATGAAGCTGCTTCAGATTCTCTAGAAATTGATGATAATGAGCTTCATATTTTCCTCTCCTCAAAGCTGCTGGGTAAGGTGGTGGTGGCGCATGATCCTTCGCATATTGCTTATCCCTAGCAATTTGATCAGCTTTTGTGTCCACCCTTGAATTTATGGCAACCTCAGCTTCCTTCTCCTTTTCAGGCAAAAGCTTCGACACATGATTCTTTTGAAACTTAAAGTTTTCATGAACCTTTCTACTTCTGGTAGTCACTACCTTTGCGTGATCTCGTGGGTTGGTTTCGGTGCATCCTGGTAAAGTTCCCGGGACTCTCTCTTGGAGAACTTTAGCTATGTTGGAAATGGTTCCCTCAATTTGCTTAATCGCGGCACCCTGATTTCGAACTAGTGCTTCAATGGTGTCCATCCGCTGTCCAGACCTAGCAATAAATTTCTCGTTAGCGATCAAAAATTTCCCCATCATTACTTCAAAATTGGATTTCTTCTCGGGGAAGGTTTCCGAGGGTTGTTCCCTAGTGAAAAACTCTGGCTGAGCCTGGCAGAACTGGCGACCTCCTTCCTGGTATGGTCTTGGGAAAAATTTCCCTCTGTCTTGGCACTAGGTCCCGTGAGTTTCCACATATTTAACTTCCTCTCTCACTCTTCCAGAATTCATTTCGGGACAATCCTTGACTAAATGCGTTCCTCCACAATTGTCACACCCTACTTGGATTGCATGGACAGTCTCGGTCATCCTTTTTATTTCCAGAATTCATTTCGGGACAATCCTTGACTAAATGCGTTCCTCCACAATTGTCACACCCTACTTGGATTGCATGGACAGTCTCGGTCACCCTTTTTATGTCTCTTCCCATGCTGTCCAGCTTGGCAGTTATGGCGGTGAGTCCATCGTCATTGCTAATTGACCTCTTTCTCCTAGAGGTATCATCATCCCATAACCGAGAATGCTTTGCTTGGTCGCGTATAGCAGCTAAGGCGTCCCTAGGAATCTTCTTCGTAATATGTCCTTGAGCATCAAATTGCTGTCTTGTAGCACGATCCACTCCCCTGTAGAATACCATTATAATTTGCTGGTCGTTTAGGTCGTGCTGTGGACATTTATGCATCAAGTCCTGGTACCTTTCCCACGCTTGGTGTAGCGACTCATCAACTTCTTGCTTGAAATTCCTGATCTCGTCGATCATCTTCGACGTTTTGGATGGCGGGCAGTACATCTTTAGAAACTTTATGCGGAGATCTTCCCACGTGGTGATGGATCCAGCTGGTTCATTAGTAATCCATCTTTTTGCGGCTCCCTTGAGTGTTCTTGGGAACACGCGGAGCATGACTTGATCGCTTGTAATGTTAGGGATGCTGAACATATCGGCAATCTCCTCAATCTTTTCCACGTGCTCGTTAGCATCTTCTCTCTCCTCTCCTCGAAACGGGTTTTCCCTAAGCTCTTTTAGGAATTGTCCCTTTATCTCGAACTCGACGTTTTCTGCAATTGCGGGCCTCACAACTCCTGGGCCAAGGTCGTTACGCCTTCTGCTCGAATATTCCTCGAGAGTCATGTTGGCGATGTCGTCTGCCATTTCTAAATCTGGTTCCGATTGATCACTTGGGTATTTGATTGGAGATCTAGTGCGATACCCTCTGTATTCGCTTTCGTAATCTGAATGGTAGTTGAAAGTCACCGGATTGTAAAAATTATTATTAAACACCTCGTACTCGTCTTCAGGAAATGGTCTATGTAATGGTGAATTAGGCGGTGCGGAAGCGGAACGTCTTTTCTGACGAAAGACTCTTAAATATAAAACTACTTATCAACTAATCCCTAACACAAGATAATACAATTAAAAAGGAAAACAAAACTAAATTCAAACTAAAAATATACAGAAAACAAATTCCAATTTATCAAATTGAATCAAACCGCTCCCCGGCAGCGGTGCCAAAAACTTGATGCATGTGAAAGCGTCTAGTTTATTAATTTATAAAATGGAAATACCTTATATATACTTCTCACACAACCAGGCAAGAATACCCGATCGAATGTTAGTATAGACTTGGTAAGTCCGAGTCGAACACGAGGAACGGATGTCAATATTAAATAAATTGGAAATTGATACAAATAATTAAAACAGTAAATTTTGGGGGGCGTTTTAGTTCCGATCGAACAATTGACTAACAATTATGAAAAGTGATTGATTAAATAAAACTTAAAAGAAAATAATTAATAAACAATTAATCAAATAAAATTACTTGATTCAAATGATAGAACAAATGCATTTGCTTAGACTACTTTTCTTAGAATCTGGTTATCACTTTATTGAATTACTAGAACATGGATTTTATTGCGATATAACTATTAAGATAATCCCCTTTCCGAGGTAGATTAATCTAACACAATTAAGAAAGACACATAGGTTGTTTTCAACACGCTAACAATTCAATTTAACGTTGCCCACCGAATTATGTTCTAAATTAAACCTACGCCGTCTATGTGATTTACTTTCGCGACTTGAATCAACAAATCTATAACTTATTTGCAGTTATCATGTTCATTAACAATTACTCATAATTATTTACCCCAGCCTATCAAACTCAATTTATCTAGCAATAATTATCAATATAAATCAACAATCATCAATAATTCTCTACTAACAAGGAAATCAATCTCAAATTAATATAAACCACGCTAGGTAACTATGGATAATCAATTAATAACCAATGATCAACAAGTAAACACATAGACATTCATAAAATTAAACATACTTCGCAATTCAATAATGAAACCATCATCTAAGTATCATCATCTAAACAAATGCAATAGAAATCTAGCCAATCATATTCTTACAGAAAATCAGATCCATAAACATAACCGAAATCATAATCAAATGAAAAGGATTAAAGTATTTGAACCGAAAAACCGAAAGAATGATTGAACAATTGAAAGGGCTTCGATTCCTCTTCGTTTCTACCTTCAAAAGTGCTCTGAAATGGGGGAAAAACCCCCCTCTGGTCGTTTGTAATCGTCTTAGGGTTTGTGTGTTGAAGTTCTACCTTGAAAACCCTAAAATCGGATTTAAATAGCTGATTTTTCATTTTAGCCGCGGGCTAAATGCTTTAGCCGCCGGCTAAACTTGATTCGTAGCCAATTTAGCTGATTTTTTATTTAGCCGCCGGCTAAATGCTTTAGCCGCGGGCTAAATCTTTGTCCAAAAGATCTGAATTTTTTATATGTTGTAGCCCTCTCTATTAGCTAAATTCTCCAACTTGAATCACCCCAATCGGAGTTCGTATGAGGAAGTTATGGCCAAAATACTAACAGCATGTCCGAAAACTCAGCTTTTACACTTTTCTTCATTTTCAGCTCATCTTTCATTCTTTTTCCGATTCGAGCTTCATTTACACTTCGATCTAATCCAATATTACCTATCTTCACTCTTTTAGCTACTTTTATTCGAAATAAGCTCGTTTTCCGTTCCTTTCCGATCCAAGCTCCAATTTAACTCCTAAATGCAAATATGAACGAAATAAGTATCTTATTCATACAAAATGCATTAGAAAGCTATTGAATAAAGGGGTAATTAGTACTATAATGTAGTACATTTTGGCGTTCATCATTTGCATAATAGTAAATAATAACGTATTCATGAATTGCAAATGACTTGCACGAGTAACTAAAACTACTATTAATAATATGTTAAAAATTGAATAAAAAGGCAAGATAACTTATAAATTTATACATGCCATTAGTTTACTAAAAAGGGAACCAACAGACTAATACCAAACAACATTACTATATCAACTAACGCATAAACGATATAGCAGATACTACAATATTCAGAAAAATAAAATATTGCATTTACTAAGCAAGAAGCATCATAACTAATAGTTAATCTTATATTGTATCACTTTAGTGTACCTAAGGAAATTGTCTTAGTGATGATCAATACCCTCTTGCCCATCACTTAATTACCTCTTTAATTTGAAAGTAGCTACACACGACAGAAACTAACGTAACAGGTCTCAATAATATGCTTACAATTAAAGTATGTTTCCGTAGCATCCCTTTTTGAATGAGCACATGTAGCAGCATTGAGAATTTAAGGTGACTTAGCAACCAAAAATTTGTAACTTCATGTCACTTCTAAAAAAACAGGTAAATATTAAATGGGTAAAGTGTGATCTTCATCATTAGAAAAAACAAACACTTGAACCACTTTGGGGACTTACAAAAAACACCATGAATGCAACTTCCCAGTGATGAAAACCCCCATCTTTCAACTCCTGCAAAAGTTTTTACATAAATACAAAAGTAATATGTTCGGTGTGGCTAAGAAAACTTGATCACAGTAGAATTGTGAGAATTGATTCATATGGACTATAATTGGGATAATATATAATGTAACAGATTTACCAATAAATATCAAAGAAAACAAAGAACATTGGACAAAGTATTTGGGAGCAACCTAACTTGACCCGTCAGGTTATCAGCTTGACCGTGACCCATTTTGATGATTATCCAACCTGCAAGACCTGTCCATTTTGCTAACTCTAGTCAACCACACACCAAAACTAAACGAAAAAATTGGCTACAAGTGAAGTCAGAAAATGAATCCTACTTAACAAAATCATTAACAACACTAAGATGAACCTTACCACAAGAGCAGCACCAACCCCTGAATTGCCCATTTAAATCACTGAACATTGAGACACACTCCAGGCAACATGGCATGCTATAAAATTATTTAACATGCCAAAAGGTATCCAAAAACGGGAGCCATCCAAGCAACGGACCACAACATCAAACATCCAAGACCCAACACCATGAAACCTCTGCAAAACTGATATAACAAATATGAAAGGGGACGGGTCAAACAGTTTGACAAACATTTTTGTATAATCTCTAAGGCCTTTGTATATCTTTAGTTGCTATGTTACATCAAAATGTTATAATAAATAGTACTCTAGAAACAAAATAAGCTTAGAAGGCCTAACATTAACTCGCAATAACCAAATTGAACCTGTCATTCACCATCCTTTGAAATCAGTTAACCCTAGAAAATATTAAAACCTTTGAAATCGGTTAACCATAAATTGAACCTGCCATTCACCATCCTTTTATAAATTGTAAACTGAAAATGAGTCAGTCATCCAATCAGTATCTAATCAGTATGTAACCAACACCAATATAACTACGAATGTTTAAAAATTGTGCCAAAGAAAAAGACACCAATATGACTACGAATGTTTAATACTATCAAACTTCATAAAAATAAAGTAAATTAACTTACTACCTTTCTCAAAAAATAATTTGCTGAACAGTTGAGATTTCCATTTCAATAGACCCAAAAACAAAGGAGGGATTTTTCCAAAGTAGGATGCACTAAAATAAAATCATAGCTTTTTTAAGTATATAGAATCGAAGTTAGAAGAAAACAACATGATACCTCAATGAATACTGTGGTGAAATGACTTTTTCTAAATTTGTTTATTTTGATTATATTTAGATTTGTGGCTTGAAAGTAATTTGCTAGATTTGATTTGATCTAGTTGTTTATAAAAAATGGCAATCTCATTTTTTATTCAATTAAGAATTTGAATTTTTTTTAATTCCATGTTGACAATTAGACTCCGTGAGCTCTGCCTATTTATTAAAATGATCTTCTTTCTCATTTTTATTACTTTTTAATGTTTTTTACTATAATTAATCGAGTAAATTACAATGCCCATCCTTGTGGTTTACAGGTTATTACAAAGCCAGTCCCCGGGTCGGGTATTCCTCGGAGCCAGTCCCTTGACCCAGAAATTTGTTTCACTCCTGGTCCCTACGTCAAACGGGTGTTAAATACGCTTGTTATCTCATCCTACGTGAGTTGCACATGGCCGCGTAATTACATTGCCCGTCCCTGTGGTTGTTCGTATATTACGGTCCCAGTCCTCGAGTCGGGTATTGTGTGGACAACCACAGGAACGGGCAATGTAATTTACGGGCAACCACAGGGACGTGCAATGTAATTCACGGACAACCACATGGACGGGTAATGTAGTCTACTCGGTCATGTGCAAGTCACGTGGGATGAGATAACAAGCATATTTAACGCCCGTTTGAAGTAGGGATCGGGAGTGAAACAAATTTCCGGGTCAAGGGACTGGCTCCGAGGAATACCCGACCCGAGGACCGGCTTTGTAATAACGTGCAAACCACAGGGACGGACAATGTAATTTACTCTAATTAATTATCCATATTCCCAATGGTTTTCCGGGTTAAAGAATGAGAAAATTATAATATCAAGTTTAAGGTATGCCAACAACTCTTTCTGTCGATACTTGTATATACTTCTTTAAGGATACGCCTGTACCATCTAATCACAAACATCTGACTTCCTCACACACACACACACACACACTCTCCCGAAATTTCGCACACAAACACACAGACTCTTTCAACTTCTATCTCTCTCTCACACACACACACACACACACACACACACACACACACGCACACACTGTTCATCTTTCCATTTCCCTAAATTGAAGATTAGGTTTTCATCTTCCATTTTCCCAAATTTACAATGGTTAAACCTTCATCTTCAAAATCGCATCAACTGAAAATTGTTCCGGTGAACCCCCGATTAATAACAAACCGGAACAACATCGGGCCACAAATGTTCACGATTCAGTATCTAATGCAGATGCTGCTCTTAGGGTTAGGCGACGTATAAGGTTTGCAGATGAACCTGTTTATCAATCTCTTAATGAGGTTTTTACTGGTTAGTTATTATTATTATTATCATTATCACCACCACCACCACCACCACCACCACCACCACCACCACCACCACCACTACATGTGTCTTTATTATGTTGATTCAAAGTATCCTGTTGTTAATGTTGTTCCTAATATAGTTCCGCATTTGGTGAAAATGGATGATTGAAATGTTTTTGTTATATGTTTACAAGTTTACCTTCATAGTATTCTGTCTCGTGGCTGGCAAGGAGTCATGTTTTGCTTATGGTTCTTCGGTTTTACCTTTACTTGTATATCTATTTTCACATGTGCAGGTTCTCTGAACTACTTGCTTATGGTTCTTTACTTTTACCTTGACTTGTATATCTATTTTCACATAATAATAATAATTAATAATAATAATAATAATAAGTGCATCTCAAAAAAAGTAACACCGGCTGAATGCATGAACAAAACATTAAGTTTAAAGATAAATGAACATAAACGAACGATCCACTATAGTGTGATGTTTCGGGATCATTCAAATGTTCTTCTTCTGTGGTAGCTATCGGTTGTTCTTCTTCTGTGGTAGCTACCGGTTCAGAATAATTATGTCGATTTTTTTTGTAGCTACTGCGGTGTGATGTTCTTCTTCTGTTACACAGAAAGGGAAAGGGGGTTAATTCTGTTGATTTTCATAAGAGCAAATTAAAATTTAAAATCTCTACTGCGCGTCTTGATGAACATATTTAAAGTAATAATACGTATGTCTCGAAAAAAAGTAACACCAGCTGAATGCATGAACAAAACACTAAGTTTAAATATAAATGAACATAAACGAACGAACCACTATGGTGTGATGTTTGGGGATCATTCAAATGTTCTTCTGTGGTAGCTATCGGATGGTTCTTCTTCTGTTACACAGAAATGAAAATAAGAGCAAATTAAAAGTTGAAACCTAGACTGCACATCTTAGTAAACATATATAAAGTAAGAATAATAATAATAAGTGCATCTCAAAAAAAGTAACACCGGCTGAATGCATGAACAAAACACTAAGTATAAGGATAAATGAACATAAACGAACGAACCACTGTCCGATGTTCCGGGATGTTCCTGTGCAATCACAGTTTTTTCTACTAAGATGTCCAACATGTTCTGGGAATGCTCATAGAGAGTGTTTAGAACTTGCAAGTTTGGCTTAGTTGAGTTAAGATGATCTAATATTTTGTTGATGTTCTGAGTTACTTTCCGGAGCTGGTTAGCCTACTGGAAATCATCTTTCAATAAGTAGATAAAAAACTGTTAATTGATGTTTTAACGGTTTAAAAGTTGCAATGCTGTTATGTGAAGAGGAACTAGAATAAAAAGATGGACATTTGCAGTTTGTTTCTGTTTAACGGCTATTATAAGCTGCCTCTACTAATATCTAAAACACACATAATGAAGTAAATTAACATTAAAGATGAACCGTACCATTAACTCCGAATTAAGGTCAGTGCTTTTCTTTGCTGCGAGTTCTATCTCAGGCTCAATGCCCTTCACTTTCTTCGGATAACATAACTACACATATACAGAAAATATAACTACATAAACATAAACTACAACGACGAAAACACTAAATCTGGCCTCCTACTTTAATTAATAAAACTAACCTGCATGAAAACCATCGAGCCGACTAAATTGTATTCAGTTGTTGCGCGCCGGTTTTGTTAAGCTTGGATTCCGGCTACCAAAGTTTCCATGGCTAATTGTGCCCATGGCCTCATATGCAGACGCATAACATCTTCAAGATACCCTAAATATTTAACAGGCAACTTACCCCCTCGAGCTGAGGGACAAATGATATATTTCACGGCCGCAATAACAAAGGCTCTCTTAGCATCATCGTCATTGTTGGCTAGTATAGTTTTGACAGATTCCATAGACACAACATTTTGTTTTCCGGCAGTAAAGTTTGATAACATTCTCTCATAAACTTGCGATAGCTGGTTATCATTTCCACTGTAATTCCTAGGATATCGATAAAGTCATTTTCATCTACTGTGTACTCAATATCATCCACCGTAAACGAAAATTTAACTTTGTCGTCAACCAATTTGTTGCACTTATCTGCTAATCTTGTTACAAATTCTTTATTTATCTTATAATCTTTTAACTTTGAAAGAACATAAAATGGACTTGTTTTTAACATTTCATCATCGCACAATTTCATAATCTCTCTTAACTCCGAAGTGATACAGGCCATCTTCACGGGAACCCCTTTGGGACCTGCAAACGCAATTCTTTGAGCGTCTTCCATAGTACTCCATACTTTTTTGGCACTACCTTGAAACCCCGCCAGCTTTGCTGCCTTTTGAAAGTTGGTCCAGCCATTAGGCGCTAAATCCATACCACCGAGCTTAGCAAGGGCCATCGACATGACTTCTTGGGGGTCCATTTCTAAATTTCAAGAGGCATTAAAAAATGTAATAAGCAAAACATTTAACATAATATGCAAATGAAACTATAAATCAAAACCTGAACGTGAACGTATCAACCCAATAATGGCTTGAAAGTATTAGAAACACGATATTTTCTTGAAAGTATTCTATCAAAGTTATTCTTAACAGAGCCTTACAATGGTTTTCAACATTAATAACTTCGAAAGAATACTTTGAAGAAAATATCGTGTTTCTAATACTTTCAAGCCATTATTGGGTTGATACGTTCACATTCATGTTTTGATTTATAGTTTCATTTGCATATTATGTTAAATGTTTTTCTTATTATATTTTTTAATGCCTTTAGAAATTTAGAAATGGACCTCCAAGAAGTCATCTCGATGGCCCTTGCTAAGCTCGGTGGTATGGATTTAGCGCCTAATGGCTGGACCAACTTTCAAAAGGCAGCAAAGCTGGCGGGGTTTCAAGGTAGTGCCAAAGAAGTATGGAGCACTATGGAAGACGCTCAAAGAATTGCGTTTGCAGGTCCCAAAGGGGTTCCCGTGAAGATGGCCTGTAGCACTTCGGAGTTAAGAGAGATTATGAAATTGTGCGATGATGAAATGTTAAAAACAAGTCCATTTTATGTTCTTTCAAAGTTAAAAGATTATAAGATAAATAAAGAATTTGTAACAATATTAGCAGATAAGTGCAACAAATTGGTTGACGACAAAGTTAAATTTTCGTCTACGGTGGATGATATTGAGTACACAATAGATGAAAATGACTTTATCGATATCCTAGGAATTCCCAGTGGAAATGATAACCAGCTATCGCAAGTTTATGAGAGAATGATAGCAAACTTTACTGCCGAAAAACAAAATGTTGTGTCTATGGAATCTGTCAAAACTATACTTGTGACACTCCTCCAAATTAGGTATATAATTATACTTAATTACATGCATTCTTACGCTAATTCCCTGCATTTGTTTTAAACTAAACCTATGATGTGATATGAGTCTAGCGAGCCCAAAACACTAATACAAAAAGTATCACACGATACGTAGTTATTTATAAATTACGTACGAACGTATCGGAACGAAGCCGACAAAAATAATTAACCAGATTTGGTTATATGAAATAATTAATAATTCGATTATTAATTTCGAGAAATTATATATCTATAACATATAGATAAAATGGTTTAATTATACGTTTAACATAAAACGTATTATATAACGAACAGAAACAATTCTAAAAGGTACCTAAAAGGTCAAAATCTGAAAAGTGTTATTTTTCTAATACGTTTTCAAGTATTTAGAACATTACCTCAAAATATGAATTCGAAATTCAACTGAAATTTGGAGCTCAAATGGACGTGCGCAGTAAAATGTACAAAAATGTACAACTATAAAAAATAATGATAATCTCATTATTCTGAGAACATATTACGAACCAGGGAAGCATCTACAAAATAAAAATATAAAATGTTAAATTTTATATTGATAAAATTATACCCGTACTTGAAATTGAGGTACCAAAAATGAGCTACCAACCTCAATTATTTGAGGTTACAGCAACCCATACTCGTTTAAATTATATACTCCCTCCTTCCCTTCGTCTGATCAACAACACCCACACACATCACCACCATTTTCTTTCTATTTTTCTTCTTTCTTTCTTTTCTTTGATTTGGAGGAACTCAAACAAGATCAGAAGCAAGAAACAGAGGCACAACATCATCATCATCCTCGTATCTTCATCATCATCGATCATCACCACCTTCACATTTCTCATTGTAAGGAAACTTTCATTTCCTTGATTTCTTTGCTAAAATTTCGTTATACAACTTGTTTATACATCATAATCTAGCTACATAACATCACAAACTCGAAGATTGATGATTGATTCTTGAAATGGGTTTTAAAAACCAAAACTATAAACCAAGAATCAACAAATGAAAACTTGTTAAAAATGTGGTAATAAGTTGATAAAATGACATAACTAGTTGATATAAACGTTTGGTACTATGATCTAAACAAGTTGGAAACAAAATCATCGAGTTTATTTATGCTCTGCACAAACAGAATCTGCAAAACCTTTGAATCCGACGGATTCAAGCGAATCCGGCGGATTCCCAGCCGAAGCTCAGATGAATCCGGCGTATTCACGGGAATACGGCGGATTCCCATTACTAAACCAGTCGAATACGGCGTATTCCTTCGAATACGGCGTATTCCCACCTTTGACCCGCACACAAACTTTCGGCTAAAACGATGAACGAGTAAAAGACACGGGTGAATACGGCGGATTCAAATGAATCCGGCGTATTCACAAACCTTCACACGAAATACCTGTGAACACAAACGAATACGGCGGATTCATTTAAATCCGGCGTATTCCCGAACAAAAACGAAACCGTATGAAAACTAGGATGAATACGGCGGGATTCACCCGAATCCGGCGTATTCCGACTTCTGACTTGAATCCGGCGGATTCCACTGAATACGGCGGATTCCCGTGTCTAGTCAACAATCTGACTTTTATAAACGCTTCCGTTCACGATTCCAATTATACGATACATTTACGAGACATTGTAAACTATTAATAAACGGTATACTACTTATGTATCGGAGATACGTTAATGGTACAAAATGTTACGACAAGGGACTTAGAACTAGACAGACATATTATTGAGACATGTTGAATACGGACAAGTAGAACACAACAAAACTTAATACGATAACGAATAATATATATATACTAACGGACAATGTATATATATACAAACTATACGACAAACGTAAACGACAACCAAGTTTTATTCGCGATAATTAACAACGACGACAACTAATATATATATTAGAATATATATATATTCAACTAATATATATATACGAGAATATATGTATTCACCTATATAAGTATATGTATATATATACTTACACCTTTCGGACAACTCAACAAACGAACAATACTTGGATAATATTATATATTTCCAACAACAATCATCAACGAAATACACAAACCTAAGAAACTGAAAATTTCTTCAAACGAATGAACTATTAACATAAGTAAACAAAGTACTTATAGTTAATACATTGATGTGTATAGGTTGACTACGTTTGGGCTTCGTTATCTTATCTCGCTAGCATTCACATCCGAGCACTCACAGTGAGTTCACAAACCCCTTTTCAATGTTTTAATGTTTTAAAACTCGGGGTGGAAAACATAGAAATCGTATGTATAACTGCATGCGACAACTGCTTTAAATACTGTAAGTATTTGCTTGAACTGTTTATGAAGGGGTACTTCATACTTGAACTGTTTGTGAAAGGGTATTTCACACAACTATTTGAACTGTGTTTTATGAAAGGTTTTTCATAACTATTTTGGGAATTTAGGCAACGAATCTTGGTACAGATCTAGGCTGAACGATGTAGTGCATAAAAGACCTTATGGCTACAGACTATAACCATTAGCTAGGTGACTCTAGCCACTGAGTATACGGATAGTACTATCGCCGTGACGACCCTCCTACGGATTTGGGAGCGTATACTTAAATGTCCTACTTGGCACAACAACAACAGATTAGGGTCGTGGTTTGGTTATAGGGTTAGATCGGGTTACCTTACTTGACAGGTTTAGCTCACCTTTCAAGGGATCACCGTCTAAATATTCCCACTAAACTAATGATTAGGAAAGGATTTCCTACGTACACTGATTTGGAAATGTTAATCTTTATTTAGGTTAACTTGTGTTTCCTACTGATAACTGATTTGGGAAATGTTATTTGTTAATAACTTGTGTTTCCTACATAACAAACAAACTTGTGAATTCACTCAACAATTTTGTTGACGTTTTACTCTATGTTTTTCAGGGAATTAGCAGCGTAAGTAAGATCTGCATGCATCATCAGGACGGACTACCCTGGACTTGTTAGGATGCCACTACTTTTGGGACACTTGGATTTCCTCTGTATAACTGCAACTACTGCAGTCATACCTATGAAATCTACTTTTGATATTATGTATTTTATGAAATACTGATTTCAACTACTACTATTACTGTTACTACTTTCCAAGTGGTAACCTTTTGTAAAACTTTAACTAATGGCATCTTAATCTATTTCGTTCTGCGATAACCATATGCTCTGAGTATGTATGTATCTGTTGGTTGTGTTTTACTGCTCGCACCCCCGCCACGTCACTAAGCTTCCGCAAATCACTCTACGTAATTGTAATTACCGTTTGGTGGGGTGTGACAGACTTGGTATCAGAGCCATTGGTTATAGCGAACTAGAAGTCTTTAGGTGACTGAAAACCTTAGAGACCTAGACTATAGCCTTGGCTAGAACATTTGTGCATTCATGCATACATACTTTGCATACAACTAACATACGACTGACACGCCACACTCAATTTCTTTTGTCACAGTATGTCTAGTCAATCACATTACCATGTTTACGCTTCGGATGAAGAGCCGACCGAGGCTACTTTTGAGGGTCCCGCGATTACAGTAAGGGATGAGTCATCAGTTCATGTGAGAGCTATGTCTGATGACACTAGTGATGCTTACTTAGTACCACCTCCGACCGCACCTGTGGTCACTCCTACCCCTACACCACCTGTTGCGAGTACCTCTCGTGTGCCTGTACCTCGGATGACAGCTAGGATCTGTGTTCGGGATTTTCCCAGGGGACCACTCGCGTCGCGCGATAAGGCGCCAGTGACTGAGTCTGAGGTTCCAGTTGTCGAGCCGCCTCAGAAGAGGTTCCGACCTTCTCATCTGGACTGGATGCCTCGAGTATTGAGAGAGTGGAGATCACTAGAGGGTATTTGTAACACCCCCAAATTTTACAGTTGCGGAAGCGATGTTTTGGGTGTTACTAATCAATAATCACAAGCACAAAGGATACAGTGAACGACTCTAAATGAGACGTTCGAAAAGTTATTACATTAGTACATAAGTAGTTTCAAAATACAAGCTCGAGTTCAGTAATTTCCTAGAGATTCTAATACATAACAACTAGTACAAAAGTAATGTAGTAAAATCTCCAAGCTTGTAATGCATGCGACTCGAGCTAAGTAAGCTTATCCTGCTGGGCATCCCTACTGATGCTGTGTACCTGAGAAGCATTACTAAAACGGTCAACCAAAAGGTTGGTGAATCTCACAGGTTTGTAAGTAAGTAAACAGTTTGAACACACAAGTAGTATTTGTAAATCTCAGCTAGCCAGTATGTAACGATCACAAGTCATGCACATCGTTCACATAAGTTTTAATAAGTGGGTGGTCGCAAGTCATGCAAACCGTTTGATACAATCGCCATGAGCCACCATAGTTGATGCTTAACGTACAGTAAATATCGGTACCCCCTCATGAATGTAATCCAAAACATTCATACGGAACGAGTAAGAAACGCCCGTTTCTACAGGAACGGTTCGTGGTAGTGCTTGCTACCCCGGGCGGGGATTGTCAGTCCCATATGGATCCATATACTAAAACTCGCGCTTATCACATAACTAACAACTATGGTTCAG
This sequence comes from Helichrysum umbraculigerum, assembly GCA_949592205.1. Classification (NCBI taxonomy): domain Eukaryota; kingdom Viridiplantae; phylum Streptophyta; class Magnoliopsida; order Asterales; family Asteraceae; genus Helichrysum; species Helichrysum umbraculigerum. The sequence continues at coordinate 21,108,456 of CATIUR010000001.1, forward strand.
GAGGATTTCATTGGATTAGTCGTAAACCCATGCAATTGGCGTATCGTTAATCTCGTACAGTAAGTAAATCATGGCAGCAAGTAAGTTTTGTGTGTTCATGTAAAACAGTAATGCATCTCACCCCTGAGTATAAAACAGTAAAGTAGGGGCTGTAAGACTCACCTGAGTCTTGCAGATAATGCAGTAAGTAAGCAAGGAGTATCCGGAACTAGCAACCCTTAGCGTCCTAATACGCATAAGGTTTAGTAAGTAAATGGAATACTTGTAAAGTATCCACGCTAGTTGTTCCCAAACTAGTTAATGTCCATTAGTTTGTTTGTAAGTTTGTAATCGTTTGTAAATCGTAGTTTGTATAAAAGTTGTACTGTCCGTTTGTTATCGGTGTATAATAATAATTCCATCCATTATTATTATGTGTTTCATAGTAGTGGTACAGTTGTAAAGTATGCTCGTATAATCGTTTGTTCGTATTACAACTTGTATCGTTTGTGTACGTTCCAATGGGCTCAGTCCCCAAAGGGTACGAGTGAAACCTCGTAAGTATGCGTATGTATGTTCGTATCAGTTAACGTGTAATCCAGCACGTAACTAGTAAGTGAACTCGTAAGTTCGTATCGGGTGCAATCCCGTGTAGTGTACAAGTGTAAGCTCGTTGGAGTGTAATCTCCTAAGTAATTCGAGTGTAATTTCGTACGCGTGTGTGAGTGAAATCTCACGTTTAGTTTAGTATAGTCCTGTACGTATTCGGGTATCGTTGTATACTTTCAAAATTATATTGTTTTCATGTATAAGTCGTATCGTATTCGTTTTAGTAATTGAAAAGTGGTTCCAACACTTAGAAAATATTTAGTTTTCTGTTCTGGGCATTATGCGACACTATAATGCGACACTAGGGTAGTGTCGCAGACAATATGCGACACAAGGGAAGTGTCGTATGACTTGGTTCTGGTTTGGAGTTTATGCGACACAAGGGCTGTGTCGCAGACATGGGTACGACACTGTATACGACATAGTCGTAGTGTCGCAATCAAGCGAAAATATGCGACACAAGAGAAGTGTCGTGGAAACAAGGTGCGACATAAGAGCTGTGTCGCAGTCAAGCGACGGGTACGACACAACCATGCGACACTATGGTAGTGTCGCATAAAGATGTGTCCAGATGCGACACAAAGGGGCTGTTTTGGTGTTTGCTCGGTTTTGAGGTCAAACGTTCGAGTCTTGACCCGAGGCTTTTACCTAAGTCATATTATGGCTAATAATCACTTTATCAACTGAGTTTTCGGTTCTAGAGGTCCTCGAGGTGTCGGTTTTTAGTTAATCTTTTCCAAAGTTTTGACACAAAATATATATGTTTGTAAATTGATTTTTATAGAAAAACGAGGGCGTTTCTGGGCTAAACCTTCTTCACGAAAGTTGTAGCCGACGAAAAGACGAAGATTTTATGTTTAGGAAGTTTTCGCTAGTTTCAAACGTATGATTTTATAAAAATTCGAGAAGTGGACTGATCTCAGTTTAGTGGTTTCCTGTTTCAGATTCTTGGCTCGGTTCCAACCCTCGATTTAACCCATTTGTAGTCCATTTCAAGCCTAACGAAAAATCACACATATTCTCATATATCTAAAGTTCATTTCTGCATTTTATGGTATTTTCTTATGTCCGTTTACTATTTTAAACAAAAATAAAAGTGAAGTGTGGTCAGATTTGGTTCCAAACAGAACTAAGTCCAAAGTTCTAGTATTAGCCGGAGATGGGTGTATTTCTGGGCAAAACGCCCTTCATGAAAGTCGTAGGCGACGAAGAGACGAAGATTTCTTATTTAGAAAGTTTTCGTTGATTTTGAACACACGATTTTATAAAAATTCTGGAAGTGGACTGTTTTCAGTGGTGGTTCTCGGTTTAAGTTTTCGAGTTCCAAAAACGAGTTTTAACGTATAATTTGGACATTATAAAGCTAGGGAAACATTAATCTAGCAAAATAAAAGTAATCGGAAAAGTTTCGGGTCGCCGGAAAACTTACAAAGTTGTCGAAACGAAAATCCGAAAAGATGCGTTTGTAGCCCTCGTTCTCGTGATCGCTTTTCTCCAAACGAGCCTATGCTTTTGTGGTGATTTAGTGGTAGTTTTAAGGTGTTTTGAGAGTGATTTTAGAGAGAGATAGAGAGAGAGCCGATTGGGGAGAGAGAGGGAGAGAAATGATGGAGAATGGGTGATGTTGAGTGTGTAAGTGGAGAGGATGGTGAGGGCTTAATGCCCCCTCACCTTGGGCCGGTTTTGGTGGGGCCACAATGTGTGGTCTCACCAACTTTTGCTCCTCCGTGTTTGCGCTCCGTGCGGTGTTCGTTTCCCCGGTCGTTTAATCGTTAAAAATCATTTTGTACGCGATTTAATATAAGTTTTAAAATACGCAATATTACTCGATAATTAAGTTGTAGTATTTTACCAAAATACTAGTTTTCAAGTTATAAACATAACTTAGTTTTGTTTTGTCGGTTGGTCGAGTTTTCGGAGAGTTCGGTGACGTTTTAGTTAAATCGTACGTTTTCGTTATATTATAAACATAATATAAAGTAATAATCAAAGTAATTAAATAATTTCACATTATTTAATAATTGTTTTATCAGTGTACGCAAGTTTGTACAGTTGTTGTTTTATACGATATTTGTTCGAATCGTGTACGCGTATATATACATATATTCCATCCATATACATATATATAAGTAAGTAATGTATATAATCCTATTTCATATTATATACAAGTAATAAACACGTAATTAGGAAAATTTTAAATTTACCCTAAATTTGGGGTTGTTACATTCTCCCCTTGTTAATTAAATTTCGTCCCGAAATTTGTTCGAAGTGGTAATCGGTAGTTTGATATTCGTTAGGTAGCTACATTACGTACCAGTAGCCTACCGTAGTAGGGTATATTCTACAGTGTTTGAAATTAAGAAATTGTCAGGTGGTAACGTACCCTAATTTTTGTTGTCTGGAGGTAGTGGGCATTGGGCCTTGAGATGGCCAGCACTCCCACAGTTGAAGCAGAGTTTCGCTTTGGGAGGGTTCGTACTTTTTGGGTCGGACTTGCATCGACTGGTGGGTGTGGTACACGGGTTGTCATGATGTCGGGTGCATCGAGCACAGTAAGGTCTATTTCCCCTGTAAACTTTCACCCTTTTTGCTGGAGGTGGTGTAAAATCAGCGTCGGTATCCTTTTCAGTAGGATTACTTTGTGAAGTTGGTGGTGGAGTAGGGTTTTCTAAGGCTGTCAAACGTAGCTCGTACTCACGCATACGCAGGTCGTTTTGGAAAGCAATTCGTCGCAGGTCATCAATGTCCTCCCGTGCTTTAGTCAGTTGTTTTAGCAGCGAATCAATAGTTTGGTTACGGTGGCTGACTGATTCAGCAGTCAAGGTCTCATCAACTGATGCTTTTGCAGCAGTTGGAGCAGCAGGAACAGCAGGTGCCATTTCTGATTCAGCGGAGTGTTCTGTATCACACTCGAGTTCGAGAAGGTAAGGAAACATAGTTGGTTCCTCACTGAGCAGTTCATCATCCAAGGTAGGGTTGTTGACGGAGTAAGTTGTCATTTCCTACGAAATAAGTGTTCTATTTAAGAATTTGCCTCAAGTAAGTGAAGTTATATTAATTTATCTGTTTAAAGTAACGAATAGCAAGTGAGTCCCCGGTCTCAACCAGTGTGAGATAATTGGGAATGGAATTTGGTTACTTTGTATAGAGTGCCAGGCAAATTATGTTGTCAGAATTCTAAGTAGTCGGTCGTTTCCTAATCCTATTGTGTACTTAGGATCATAGAAAACACACAGAATGAAACACAGTTATACACAAATAGTTTAAGCGAGAGATTTATGAGAAAAATAGATTTGGGTAGTCAAGGAATGAGCGTACCCGGGTTGAGTAAATCACAGAGTCTCGGATTCGGGTCATCTTCCCTAGCGTTAATCACATAAGCTCTGCTCCTCGTATTGTTGGTTCGGAGTTTCAGTTTTGGGCAGTCCTTCCTGAAGTGCCCGGTACCATTGCACTCATAGCAAGTTTTGGGTGCAGGAGCTTCAGTACCAGTGGGGTTGGTTCGGCAATCTTGGGCCAGGTGCCCGAATTTCTTGCATTTTGTACAGGGACAAGAGCCGTTATGATGACGACTACATTTGGAGCAGAAAGGTTTGCTCCCCTTGTAAGCCTTTGAGTCATTTGCGTTGACAATTGCAGGCTTTTTGTCAGAAGTCGGGTTGGGTGAGTGGGGAATCACTTCCCATTTACGTTTGTTATTTGCAGATGGGGTTGAAGTTGAGCCACGGCGGACAGAATTGGCCGTCAACTCATGAGCCATACGAATGGCGCTCTGAATGGTTCCCGGTTTGGACGAAGTTACTAAATCTTGAAGTCGTTCGGGAAGTCCATCAACGTATTTTTCGATCCTTTTGTACTCAGGATCAACCATGGATGGGCACAGAAGTGCCAGCTGGTGAAATCGGTTGGTGTAACCGGTGATGTCGTCACCCTGCATCTTGTGATTCCAAAATTCTAACTCTAGTTGCTTCAGCTCATCTCTTGGGCAGTACTCGCCCCTCAACATATTCTTCAGTTCATCCCACGGTAGTTTGTAAGCATCGGCAATGCTCACCGTTTGAGCATAAGTGTTCCACCAGGTTAAGGCAATTTCAGAAAAGGTGCTGGCGGCGAATTTGACTTTATCCTCTTCCTTGCAGTTGCAGATGAGGAACACTGATTCAATTTTCTCGGTCCAACGAATCAGACCAATCGCTCCTTCAGTTCCTGCAAAGTTCAGCGGCTTGCAGTTATGGAAATCCTTGTAGGTGCAGGTTTTGGGTTGGGGTCCGTTGTTAGCGGTATCTTCGCTACCAGGTGCTGAAGTTCGGGTAGCTAGAGCTTGAGCCACACTACGGGCAATTAGGCCCGCGACTTCGGCTTCAGTAAGCATGATTTGTCGTCGAGGAGGCATGTTCCTTGAAACAATAATAAAGAACATGTGAGGATTTGAATAAGAATTATGACGGTGGTGATTTAGTAAGTTCAAAGAAATTTCGTCAAGGATTGTAATTTGTTTAAAGTTTATACAATTTCGAAATTTTGAAAATTTATAAAACATTTTGTAAGGAATTTTGTAACATGTTTGATAAAAATACATTTGTTATAAAACTTTGATAGTAAAAGTCGATTGTATAATTTGAAATCTGACGGAGACTTGAGTTGGAAATGATTTTTAGTATTATATGTCTATCGGTGCGGTGGGGTACGTTGTAGAATGTTATAAACGTCGAATTAGGTATGAATAGCAAATGGAAACAAGGTCTCGATCTTTTTATCGAAGAACGTTCAAGTAACTATGGTTGTCAGTTATAACGGTGTAGAAGTCTTCGGACGTAAGCCGGTAGTCGTGAATTCGTAAAAAGTCGAATAAGGACGAAACGACGAGAATCGAGTTGTCGTTTGTTTGATAAAATTTGAAAGTGAATTTCGTAGTAGTCGAGAGAGAGTATCGTATCGGTGAAAGAGGCCTATGTATATATATATATATAACACATAACCGCCTAGTGTGTGTCTAGCACAATCAAGTAAAAGTCCCGGTTCTCTCGAGGTCAGAGTCAGCTAATGCATTCCGGTTCAACATAACCCCTTTCAGAACTCACATCATCTTCATTTAATTGTACATAGTTGATCAGGCTATGTTAAATTAAACTCGTATGCTGTAATTCCTGAACCAGTTATACCTAATGAGGAATACTGCCTAACGGTCATAGTCTAGGCCCACTAAATGCAACCTAGTTCACTATAACCTTAGGCTTTGATACCAATCTGTAACACCCCCAAATTTTACAGTTGCGGAAGCGATGTTTTGGGTGTTACTAATCAATAATCACAAGCACAAAGGATACAGTGAACGACTCTAAATGAGACGTTCGAAAAGTTATTACATTAGTACATAAGTAGTTTCAAAATACAAGCTCGAGTTCAGTAATTTCCTAGAGATTCTAATACATAACAACTAGTACAAAAGTAATGTAGTAAAATCTCCAAGCTTGTAATGCATGCGACTCGAGCTAAGTAAGCTTATCCTGCTGGGCATCCCTACTGATGCTGTGTACCTGAGAAGCATTACTAAAACGGTCAACCAAAAGGTTGGTGAATCTCACAGGTTTGTAAGTAAGTAAACAGTTTGAACACACAAGTAGTATTTGTAAATCTCAGCTAGCCAGTATGTAACGATCACAAGTCATGCACATCGTTCACATAAGTTTTAATAAGTGGGTGGTCGCAAGTCATGCAAACCGTTTGATACAATCGCCATGAGCCACCATAGTTGATGCTTAACGTACAGTAAATATCGGTACCCCCTCATGAATGTAATCCAAAACATTCATACGGAACGAGTAAGAAACGCCCGTTTCTACAGGAACGGTTCGTGGTAGTGCTTGCTACCCCGGGCGGGGATTGTCAGTCCCATATGGATCCATATACTAAAACTCGCGCTTATCACATAACTAACAACTATGGTTCAGGAGGATTTCATTGGATTAGTCGTAAACCCATGCAATTGGCGTATCGTTAATCTCGTACAGTAAGTAAATCATGGCAGCAAGTAAGTTTTGTGTGTTCATGTAAAACAGTAATGCATCTCACCCCTGAGTATAAAACAGTAAAGTAGGGGCTGTAAGACTCACCTGAGTCTTGCAGATAATGCAGTAAGTAAGCAAGGAGTATCCGGAACTAGCAACCCTTAGCGTCCTAATACGCATAAGGTTTAGTAAGTAAATGGAATACTTGTAAAGTATCCACGCTAGTTGTTCCCAAACTAGTTAATGTCCATTAGTTTGTTTGTAAGTTTGTAATCGTTTGTAAATCGTAGTTTGTATAAAAGTTGTACTGTCCGTTTGTTATCGGTGTATAATAATAATTCCATCCATTATTATTATGTGTTTCATAGTAGTGGTACAGTTGTAAAGTATGCTCGTATAATCGTTTGTTCGTATTACAACTTGTATCGTTTGTGTACGTTCCAATGGGCTCAGTCCCCAAAGGGTACGAGTGAAACCTCGTAAGTATGCGTATGTATGTTCGTATCAGTTAACGTGTAATCCAGCACGTAACTAGTAAGTGAACTCGTAAGTTCGTATCGGGTGCAATCCCGTGTAGTGTACAAGTGTAAGCTCGTTGGAGTGTAATCTCCTAAGTAATTCGAGTGTAATTTCGTACGCGTGTGTGAGTGAAATCTCACGTTTAGTTTAGTATAGTCCTGTACGTATTCGGGTATCGTTGTATACTTTCAAAATTATATTGTTTTCATGTATAAGTCGTATCGTATTCGTTTTAGTAATTGAAAAGTGGTTCCAACACTTAGAAAATATTTAGTTTTCTGTTCTGGGCATTATGCGACACTATAATGCGACACTAGGGTAGTGTCGCAGACAATATGCGACACAAGGGAAGTGTCGTATGACTTGGTTCTGGTTTGGAGTTTATGCGACACAAGGGCTGTGTCGCAGACATGGGTACGACACTGTATACGACATAGTCGTAGTGTCGCAATCAAGCGAAAATATGCGACACAAGAGAAGTGTCGTGGAAACAAGGTGCGACATAAGAGCTGTGTCGCAGTCAAGCGACGGGTACGACACAACCATGCGACACTATGGTAGTGTCGCATAAAGATGTGTCCAGATGCGACACAAAGGGGCTGTTTTGGTGTTTGCTCGGTTTTGAGGTCAAACGTTCGAGTCTTGACCCGAGGCTTTTACCTAAGTCATATTATGGCTAATAATCACTTTATCAACTGAGTTTTCGGTTCTAGAGGTCCTCGAGGTGTCGGTTTTTAGTTAATCTTTTCCAAAGTTTTGACACAAAATATATATGTTTGTAAATTGATTTTTATAGAAAAACGAGGGCGTTTCTGGGCTAAACCTTCTTCACGAAAGTTGTAGCCGACGAAAAGACGAAGATTTTATGTTTAGGAAGTTTTCGCTAGTTTCAAACGTATGATTTTATAAAAATTCGAGAAGTGGACTGATCTCAGTTTAGTGGTTTCCTGTTTCAGATTCTTGGCTCGGTTCCAACCCTCGATTTAACCCATTTGTAGTCCATTTCAAGCCTAACGAAAAATCACACATATTCTCATATATCTAAAGTTCATTTCTGCATTTTATGGTATTTTCTTATGTCCGTTTACTATTTTAAACAAAAATAAAAGTGAAGTGTGGTCAGATTTGGTTCCAAACAGAACTAAGTCCAAAGTTCTAGTATTAGCCGGAGATGGGTGTATTTCTGGGCAAAACGCCCTTCATGAAAGTCGTAGGCGACGAAGAGACGAAGATTTCTTATTTAGAAAGTTTTCGTTGATTTTGAACACACGATTTTATAAAAATTCTGGAAGTGGACTGTTTTCAGTGGTGGTTCTCGGTTTAAGTTTTCGAGTTCCAAAAACGAGTTTTAACGTATAATTTGGACATTATAAAGCTAGGGAAACATTAATCTAGCAAAATAAAAGTAATCGGAAAAGTTTCGGGTCGCCGGAAAACTTACAAAGTTGTCGAAACGAAAATCCGAAAAGATGCGTTTGTAGCCCTCGTTCTCGTGATCGCTTTTCTCCAAACGAGCCTATGCTTTTGTGGTGATTTAGTGGTAGTTTTAAGGTGTTTTGAGAGTGATTTTAGAGAGAGATAGAGAGAGAGCCGATTGGGGAGAGAGAGGGAGAGAAATGATGGAGAATGGGTGATGTTGAGTGTGTAAGTGGAGAGGATGGTGAGGGCTTAATGCCCCCTCACCTTGGGCCGGTTTTGGTGGGGCCACAATGTGTGGTCTCACCAACTTTTGCTCCTCCGTGTTTGCGCTCCGTGCGGTGTTCGTTTCCCCGGTCGTTTAATCGTTAAAAATCATTTTGTACGCGATTTAATATAAGTTTTAAAATACGCAATATTACTCGATAATTAAGTTGTAGTATTTTACCAAAATACTAGTTTTCAAGTTATAAACATAACTTAGTTTTGTTTTGTCGGTTGGTCGAGTTTTCGGAGAGTTCGGTGACGTTTTAGTTAAATCGTACGTTTTCGTTATATTATAAACATAATATAAAGTAATAATCAAAGTAATTAAATAATTTCACATTATTTAATAATTGTTTTATCAGTGTACGCAAGTTTGTACAGTTGTTGTTTTATACGATATTTGTTCGAATCGTGTACGCGTATATATACATATATTCCATCCATATACATATATATAAGTAAGTAATGTATATAATCCTATTTCATATTATATACAAGTAATAAACACGTAATTAGGAAAATTTTAAATTTACCCTAAATTTGGGGTTGTTACAGTATTCCCTCGACCTTTGAGTTTGGAGAGTCCTCCCACTCACCACCATCTGCATATCTCACTAGTGAGCCTCTGGAGCTCACTGTGCCTAGTCTTGTGGCTGTGGTCCACACCATGTTTAGGATATCATCTAGCAGGAGCAGAGATTTGATGGAGCTACTGAGTGATGCCTCCCGCACTGACATGGATATGGCTATGCTCCATCAGAGGATGGATTTTGTGGAGACTCACCGTCAGACAGACTGGCAGAGTCTAGCATCCACCCGTGCACGCGTTGCAGCTTTAGAGAGGCGTGCTAGGGTGTCAGAGATTGTAGCTAGTGTTTGTGTGATGACTGCAGCAGTGATGGTTGCGGTTAGGATGTATTTACCATGGTTCCGTTAGGCCTGTGTATGGCGGTTGTGCCTACACCATATTAGACTATTACTTTTGGGGAAATATATGTATGTATTAATTATGGACTAGCTGTATGTTGGATGGAACTTTGTTAGTAGAATGGGTATATGTATAGGAAACCCATCATCTTTTGTATAACGCTAACCATCGATGGGTATATTAGAAATCCCATCTCATTTTGTACTAAACTCATGTAACAGCGTTATGATCTTTAATATATAATGTATGCTTGGTTTACGTCTCGTATTCATTATGCTTATTATCAACCATGTTATTTCCTCTTACAACTGTCGACTTGTGATTAAACCTATACTTTATCGACACTTTGTGACCAACTCTTGTAAACCCTGAAACATTTTACAGCTTGATGATTGATTATTCTTGAGAACCTCTGAAATTTACAGTGTTAAACGACAATGAAAAGAAATATGTATTGGACATTATATAATGACGCCTGGCCAACGTGATTATATTATGCTAGGTACATGTGGGTGTTTCAAAGTTGTAAGGCACTTGTTGTAAAACTCTGTTCATTCATCTTTTCATGTCATTCATTTCTATCAAATGTGAATTCTTGATCTATTCACATTCAGTATCTCAACATTAACACTCTGCATTTTATTCATCGCAGAGCTGAATCATGCCTCCCAAACGACGAGTCACTAGAAACAGTCAAAAGACTACTACGCCTCCACCACCACCACCCACTGAAACCACCGAACAAATGATCGCACGAAGAATAGCTGAAGGTATTGCTGAATATGAGGCAAGCCGTAATCGCGAACCCGTAGTTAACAACAGTGGATCTACCCCTGTTAATACTGAGACAACCGTGAATGCTGGCCGAGGGTGTTCATACAAAACATTTCAGGCTTGTAAGCCGATTTCTTTCCGTGGCACCGAGGGTGCAATTGGTATGATTCATTGGATAGAGAAAACTGAGTCGGTATTGGACATCAGTGACTGTTCACCTGACTGTATGGTGAAGTATGCTACTTGCACTTTGGCTGACAAAGCGCTCACTTGGTGGAACAGTCAGATCCAATCACTTGGTCGACCAGCTGCTTATTCAATGTCATGGGGGACATTTAAGAATTTGATGTTGGAGGAATTCGGTCCTCGCAGTGAGATGCAGAAAATAGAAACAGAGTTGTGGAACATCACCATGATTGGTGCTGATATTACTGGGTACACCACTAAGTTTCAGGAACTTGCACGTCTAGTGCCACATATGGTGACTCCCGAGTATAAGCGTATCGAACGCTACATATTCGGTCTGGTACCACAAATCCGCAGTCTGGTGACATCATCTAAACCGGACACTTTCAGGAGTGCTGTTACACTAGCACAAAGTTTGACTGATGAGGCAGTCAGGATGGGAAATCTGACTAAGAAAGCTGTGTCGGGAAAAAGTGAACCGAACAGTACTGATGTTAGTAGTTCTGGTGGTGCAAAGCGAAAGTGGAACGGTAGTGGTGCTGATCGCCAAGGTCAGCAAAACAAGAAACATTCTGGAAATGCGAAAGCATATGTTGCCACTACTACCGACTCGAAACCATACCTGGGTAACAAACCCAAATGTGATAAGTGCAACCGACACCACGAAGGCGGGTGTGGGTATTGTGGAAACTGTAGGGCATGGGGACATAGAACCCGAGAATGCAAAACTAACCCTCCCCCACGGGCAAACACTGAGCGTCAAAACCAGGGATGTTTTGAATGTGGTGAGCAAGGGCACTACCGCAACCGATGCCCTAAGCTCAACAACAACAATCAAAACCGCAACAACAACAACAACCGCGGTAACAACAATAACCGAGCCGACAACATCAACAATCAACCGGCTCAAGGAAGGGCATTTGTGATTGGGGCACAAGAGGCACGCCAGGACCCTAACACCGTCACTGGTACGTTTCTTGTAAACAATCATTATGCCTCTGTGTTAATTGATTCGGGTGCTGATTTAAGTTTTGTGTCTACTGAGTTTAGACCACTATTAGAACTTGAATCCCGTAAGTTAGACAACAAGTATACCATAGAATTAGCCGATGGTGAGTTGATCGAATCAGGAGAAATAGTACCGGGATGTACCTTGGAGTTAGAAGGTCATCTCTTCGAAATAGACTTACTACCGGTTAAGTTGGGAAGTTTTGACGTTGTAGTCGGTATGGATTGGTTATCTAAGAACCGCGCTGAGATCATATGTCATGATAAACTGGTACGATTACCACTGTCAACAGGAGAAACACTTGTGGTTCAAGGTGAGAAACGAAAAAGTACCACAAAAATGATTTCGTGCTTGAAGGCCAGTAAGTATCTCCGAAAGGGGTACCAAGCATTTTTGGCACACATTGTAGAAAAGAAAACTGAGGAGCGACGTATAGACGATGTGCCCATTGTACGCGACTATCCAGGAGTATTTCCTGATGAGTTGCCGGGATTGCCACCCCCACGACAAATTGAGTTTCACATTGACCTGGTGCCAGGAGCCGCACCTATCGCTCGAGCACCTTATCGTCTAGCTCCCTCGGAAATGCAAGAGCTGTCTACGCAACTGCAAGAACTTCTAGACTTGGGATTCATCCGACCGAGCTTTTCCCCTTGGGGAGCTCCGGTTTTGTTTGTTAAGAAAAAGGATGGATCTATGCGGATGTGCATCGATTATCGGGAACTGAACAAGGCAACTATCAAGAACCGATACCCGTTACCACGCATTGACGATCTGTTTGATCAACTGCAAGGATCGAGTCATTATTCAAAAATTGACCTGCGATCTGGTTACCACCAACTCAAGGTACGAGAAGAGGATGTACCGAAAACTGCGTTTAGGACTCGTTACGGTCACTACGAGTTTTTAGTCATGCCTTTTGGGCTGACCAACGCACCAGCAGTATTCATGGATTTGATGAACAGAGTATGCAAACCCTATTTAGATAAATTCGTCATTGTGTTTATTGACGACATCTTGGTATACTCACGATCGAAAGAGGATCACGAAAAACATTTAAAGCTTATCCTCGAACTACTACAAAAAGAGAAGCTTTATGCAAAGTTCTCTAAGTGCAAATTTTGGATACGAGAGGTTCAATTCCTTGGTCATGTGATAAATGACAAGGGAATTCATGTAGACCCATCCAAAATTGAGGCAATCAACAACTGGGAAGCACCGAAAACCCCAACGGAAGTACGACAATTTCTTGGTCTAGCTGGCTATTACAGGCGATTCATCGCAAACTTTTCAAAGATAGCTCAGCCACTTACCACATTAACTCAAAAAGACAAGAAATTTGAGTGGAATGAGAAACAAGAGAAGGCATTCCAGATATTGAAACAGAAACTGAGCAGCGCACCCATACTATCCCTACCTGAAGGAGTAGACAACTTTGTTGTTTACTGTGATGCTTCGCATCAGGGATTGGGTTGCGTACTGATGCAAAATGAAAAGGTCATTGCTTATGCATCACGACAACTAAAAGTGCATGAGAAAAACTATACGACTCATGATTTGGAATTGGGAGCCGTTGTTTTTGCACTAAAGATCTGGAGACACTACCTATACGGTACAAAGTGTACGATCTTCACCGATCATAAAAGCCTACAACATATATTCGACCAGAAGGAACTTAACATGAGACAAAGACGTTGGGTCGAATTACTTAACGATTACGACTGTGAAATAAAGTATCACCCGGGTAAAGCTAACGTAGTAGCAGATGCCCTGAGTCGTAAGGAACGAATCAAACCTCGAAGAGTTCGAGCCTTGGGATTAACGATCCACTCGAATCTCATTACTCAAATTCGCGAGGCACAAGAACTTGCTTTCACATCCGAACGCCTTAAGGATGAATCCTTGAAAGGGATGGAAAAACAACTCGAGAAAAAGGACAACGGAGTGTTATACTTCATGAACCGAATTTGGGTACCATGCGTAGATGAGTTACGCAAGCTGATTTTGGATGAGGCGCACAAGTCCAATTACTCGATACATCCTGGTGCGGACAAGATGTACCAGGACTTGAAAGGCTTCTACTGGTGGCCTGGAATGAAACGTGACATTGCCACCTACGTTAGCAAATGCTTAACTTGCTCGAAGGTAAAGGTGGAATACCAAAAGCCGTCTGGACTTTTGCAACAGCCTGAGTTGCCCAAATGGAAATGGGAGCAAATAACAATGGACTTCATTACGAAGTTACCTAGAACGGCATCGGGAGCAAATGCCATATGGGTGATTGTCGATCGATTGACGAAATCAGCCCACATCCTCGCTATTAAGGAAACGGATGGAATGGAGAAACTAGCTAAAATCTATATTAAAGAGATTGTTTCTCGGCATGGTGTGCCACTATCCATCATCTCTGATAGAGATGCACGATTCACTTCCCGCTTTTGGCAAACATTACAACAGGCAATGGGTACTCGACTTGATATGAGTACTGCCTATCACCCGCAGACTGACGGCCAAAGTGAGCGAACTATACAGACGCTCGAGGACTTGTTGCGAGCATGTGTGATAGACTTTGGAGGTAACTGGGATACCCACCTACCTCTAGCTGAATTTTCTTACAACAATAGTTATCACACGAGTATACAGATGGCACCATTTGAGGCGTTGTATGGACGTAAGTGCCGATCACCACTCTGTTGGGCAGAGTTAGACGACAGACAACTATCTGGACCCGAACTTGTCCAGGAAACCACTGACAAAATAACTCAAGTATTGAGCCGACTGAAAGCGGCACGAGATCGACAAAAGAGTTACGCTGATAACCGCCGTAAACCTCTTGAGTTTCAAGTAGGAGACAAGGTCCTACTCAAAGTATCTCCTTGGAAAGGAGTAGCACGATTTGGAAAACGAGGAAAGCTGAACCCACGATACATCGGACCGTTTGAAATCCTTGCTAGGGTTGGTCCTGTCGCTTATAAGCTCAAACTACCGCAAGAGCTTAGTAGCATACACGATACTTTCCACGTTAGCAACCTCAAAAAGTGTCTTTCTGACGAAACACTTATCCTTCCTCCTGACGAAGTCTTCATTGACTCAAAACTTAACTTTGTGGAGGAACCTGTTGAAGTTATGGATTCTAAAACGCAGAAACTTCGACACAAACGAATCAAACTGGTTAAAGTTCGTTGGAACTCGAAGCATGGCCCAGAGTTTACTTGGGAACGAGAGGATGAAATACGAAAGAAATACCCCAACCTATTTGAGAGCGTGACCGAGACTCACGGCTCGACTTAAATCTCGGGACGAGATTTCACTAACGGGGGGAGAATGTGACACTCCTACAAATTAGGTATATAATTATACTTAATTACATGCATTCTTACGCTAATTCCCTGCATTTGTTTTAAACTAAACCTATGATGTGATATGAGTCTAGCGAGCCCAAAACACTAATACAAAAAGTATTACACGATACGTAGTTATTTATAAATTACGTACGAACGTATCGGAACGAAGCCGACAAAAATAATTAACCAGATTTGGTTATATGAAATAATTAATAATTCGATTATTAATTTCGAGAAATTATATATCTATAACATATAGATAAAATGGTTTAATTATACGTTTAACATAAAACGTATTATATAACGAACAGAAACAATTCTAAAAGGTACCTAAAAGGTCAAAATCTGAAAAGTGTTATTTTTCTAATACGTTTTCAAGTATTTAGAACATTACCTCAAAATATGAATTCGAAATTCAACTGAAATTTGGCGCTCAAATGGACGTGCGCAGTAAAATGTACAAAAATGTACAACTATCAAAAATAATGATAATCTCATTATTCTGAGAACATATTACGAACCAGGGAAGCATCTACAAAATAAAAATATAAAATGTTAAATTTTATATTGATAAAATTATACCCGTACTTGAAATTGAGGTACCAAAAATGGGCTACCAACCTCAATTATTTGAGGTTACAGCAACCCATACTCGTTTAAATTATATACTCCCTCCTTCCCTTCGTCTGATCAACAACACCCACACACATCACCACCATTTTCTTTCTATTTTTCTTCTTTCTTTCTTTTCTTTGATTTGGAGGAACTCAAACAAGATCAGAAGCAAGAAACAGAGGCACAACATCATCATCATCCTCGTATCTTCATCATCATCGATCATCACCACCTTCACATTTCTCATTGTAAGGAAACTTTCATTTCCTTGATTTCTTTGCTAAAATTTCGTTATACAACTTGTTTATACATCATAATCTAGCTACATAACATCACAAACTCGAAGATTGATGATTGATTCTTGAAATGGGTTTTAAAAACCAAAACTATAAACCAAGAATCAACAAATGAAAACTTGTTAAAAATGTGGTAATAAGTTGATAAAATGACATAACTAGTTGATATAAACGTTTGGTACTATGATCTAAACAAGTTGGAAACAAAATCATCGAGTTTATTTATGCTCTGCACAAACAGAATCTGCAAAACCTTTGAATCCGGCGGATTCAAGCGAATCCGGCGGATTCCCAGCCGAAGCTCAGATGAATCCGGCGTATTCACGGGAATACGGCGGATTCCCATTACTAAACCAGTCGAATACGGCGTATTCCTTCGAATACGGCGTATTCCCACCTTTGACCCGCACACAAACTTTCGGCTAAAACGATGAACGAGTAAAAGACACGGGTGAATACGGCGGATTCAAATGAATCCGGCGTATTCACAAACCTTCACACGAAATACCTGTGAACACAAACGAATACGGCGGATTCATTTAAATCCGGCGTATTCCCGAACAAAAACGAAACCGTATGAAAACTAGGATGAATACGGCGGATTCACCCGAATCCGGCGTATTCCGACTTCTGACTTGAATCCGGCGGATTCCACTGAATACGGCGGATTCCCGTGTCTAGTCAACAATCTGACTTTTATAAACGCTTCCGTTCACGATTCCAATTATACGATACATTTACGAGACATTGTAAACTATTAATAAACGGTATACTACTTATGTATCGGAGATACGTTAATGGTACAAAATGTTACGACAAGGGACTTAGAACTAGACAGACATATTATTGAGACATGTTGAATACGGACAAGTAGAACACAACAAAACTTAATACGATAACGAATAATATATATATACTAACGGACAATGTATATATATACAAACTATACGACAAACGTAAACGACAACCAAGTTTTATTCGCGATAATTAACAACGACGACAACTAATATATATATTAGAATATATATATATTCAACTAATATATATATACGAGAATATATGTATTCACCTATATAAGTATATGTATATATATACTTACACCTTTCGGACAACTCAACAAACGAACAATACTTGGATAATATTATATATTTCCAACAACAATCATCAACGAAATACACAAACCTAAGAAACTAAAAATTTCTTCAAACGAATGAACTATTAACATAAGTAAACAAAGTACTTATAGTTAATACATTGATGTGTATAGGTTGACTACGTTTGGGCTTCGTTATCTTATCTCGCTAGCATTCACATCCGAGCACTCACAGTGAGTTCACAAACCCCTTTTCAATGTTTTAATGTTTTAAAACTCGGGGTGGAAAACATAGAAATCGTATGTATAACTGCATGCGACAACTGCTTTAAATACTGTAAGTATTTGCTTGAACTGTTTATGAAGGGGTACTTCATACTTGAACTGTTTGTGAAAGGGTATTTCACACAACTATTTGAACTGTGTTTTATGAAAGGTTTTTCATAACTATTTTGGGAATTTAGGCAACGAATCTTGGTACAGATCTAGGCTGAACGATGTAGTGCATAAAAGACCTTATGACTACAGACTATAACCATTAGCTAGGTGACTCTAGCCACTGAGTATACGGATAGTACTATCGCCGTGACGACCCTCCTACGGATTTGGGAGCGTATACTTAAATGTCCTACTTGGCACAACAACAACAGATTAGGGTCGTGGTTTGGTTATAGGGTTAGATCGGGTTACCTTACTTGACAGGTTTAGCTCACCTTTCAAGGGATCACCGTCTAAATATTCCCACTAAACTAATGATTAGGAAAGGATTTCCTACGTACACTGATTTGGAAATGTTAATCTTTATTTAGGTTAACTTGTGTTTCCTATTGATAACTGATTTGGGAAATGTTATTTGTTAATAACTTGTGTTTCCTACATAACAAACAAACTTGTGAATTCACTCAACAATTTTGTTGACGTTTTACTCTATGTTTTTCAGGGAATTAGCAGCGTAAGTAAGATCTGCATGCATCATCAGGACGGACTACCCTGGACTTGTTAGGATGCCACTACTTTTGGGACACTTGGATTTCCTCTGTATAACTGCAACTACTGCAGTCATACCTATGAAATCTACTTTTGATATTATGTATTTTATGAAATACTGATTTCAACTACTACTATTACTGTTACTACTTTCCAAGTGGTAACCTTTTGTAAAACTTTAACTAATGGCATCTTAATCTATTTCGTTCTGCGATAACCATATGCTCTGAGTATGTATGTATCTGTTGGTTGTGTTTTACTGCTCGCACCCCCGCCACGTCACTAAGCTTCCGCAAATCACTCTACGTAATTGTAATTACCGTTTGGTGGGGTGTGACAATACTAGCCAACAATAACAATGACGATGATGCTAAGAGAGCCTTTGCTATTGCGGCCGTGAAATATATCATTTGTCCCTCAGCTCGAGGGGGTAAGTTGCCTGTTAAATATTTAGGGTATCTTGAAGATGTTATGCGTCTGCATATGAGGCCATGGGCACAATTAGCCATGGAAACTTTGGTAGCCGGAATCCAAGCTTAACAAAACCGGCGCGCAACAACTGAATACAATTTAGTCGTCTCGATGGTTTTCATGCAGGTTAGTTTTATTAATTAATGTAGGAGGCCAGATTTAGTGTTTTCGTCGTTGTAGTTTATGTTTATGTAGTTATATTTTCTGTATATGTGTAGTTATATTATCCGAAGAAAGTGAAGGGCATTGAGCCTGAGATAGAACTCGCAGCAAAGAAAAGCACTGACCTTAATTCGGAATTAATGGTACGGTTCATCTTTAATGTTAATTTACTTCATTATGTGTGTTTTAGATATTAGTAGAGGCAGCTTATAATAGCCGTTAAGCAGAAACAGAAACAAACTGCAAATGTCTATCTTTTTATTCTAGTTCCTCTTCACATAACAGCATTGCAACTTTTAAACCGTTAAAACATCAATTAACAGTTTTTTATCTACTTATTGAAAGATGATTTCCAGTAGGCTGACCAGCTCCGGAAAGTGACTCAGAACATCAACAAAATATTAGATCATCTTAACTCAACTAAGCCAAACTTGCAAGTTCTAAACACTCTCTATGAGCATTTCCAGAACATGTTGAACATCTTAGTAGAAAAAACTGTGATTGCACAGGAACATCCCGGAACTTCAGACAGTGGTTCGTTCGTTTATGTTCATTTATCCTTATACTTAGTGTTTTGTTCATGCATTCAGCCGGTGTTACTTTTTTGAGATGCACTTATTATTATTATTCTTACTTTAAATATGTTTATTAAGATGTGCAGTCTAGGTTTCAACTTTTAATTTGCTCTTATTTTCATTTCTGTGTAACTAAAGAAGAACCACCGATAGCTACCACAGAAGAACATTTGAATGATCCCGAAACATCACACCATAGTGGTTCGTTCGTTTATGTTCATTTATCTTTAAACTTAGTGTTTTATTCATGCATTCAGCCGGTGTTACTTTTTTTCGAGACATACGTATTATTACTTTAAATATGTTCATCAAGACGCGCAGTAGAGATTTTAAATTTTAATTTGCTCTTATGAAAATCAACATAATTAACCCCCTTTCCCTTTCTGTGTAACAGAAGAAGAACGTCACACCGCAGTAGCTACCAAAAAAAATCAATAGAATTATTCTGAACCGGTAGCTACCACAGAAGAAGAACAACCGATAGCTACCACAGAAGAAGAACATTTGAATGATCCCGAAACATCACACCATAGTGGTTCGTTCGTTTATGTTCATTTATCTTTAAACTTAATATTTTGTTCATGCATTCAGCCGGTGTTACTTTTTTTGAGATGCACTTATCATTATTATTATTTTATTATTATTATTAATAATTATTATTATTATGTGAAAATAGATATACAAGTCAAGGTAAAAATGAAGAACCATAAACAAGTAGTACAGAAAACCTGCAATGTGAAAATAGATATACAAGTAAAGGTAAAACCGAAGAACCATAAGCAAAACCAATAAAACAAGACTCCTTGCCAGCCACTAGACAGAATACTATGAAGGTAAACTTGTAAACATATAACAGAAAGAACAAAAACATTTCAATCATCCATTTTCACCAAATGCGGAAGTATATTAGGAATAACATTAACAATAGGATACTTTGAATCAACATAATAAAGACACATGTGCAGATTGTTGTAGTAGTAATAATAATAATAATAATAATAATAATAATAATAATAATAATAATAAGTATATACAAGTATCGACAGAAAGAGTTGTTGGCATACCTTAAACTTGATATTATCATTTTCTCATTCTTTAACCCGGAAAACTATTGGGAATATGGATAATTAATTATAGTAAAAAACATTAAAAAGTAATAAAAATGAGAAAGAAGATCATTTTAATAAATAGGCAGAGATCACGGAGTCTAATTGTCAACATGGAATTAAAAAAATTTCAAATTCTTAATTGAATAAAAAATGAGATTGCCATTTTTTATAAACAACTAGATCAAATCAAATCTAGCAAATTACATTCAAGCCACAAATCTAAATAAATCAAATATAATCAAAATAAACAAATTTAGAAAAAGTCAAACCTTTTTAGCATCAGATGATGATGCCTGAAGCTATTGATTTCTTTCATCTAGACACTTATCTCTAATTCCATGTTCTTAGCTCTAGCTTCTGCTTCCTGCAAACACAAAATTCAAATCAGATCTACAAAAATTCATTTGACCATTAAAGAAAACAACTTTATTATTGACTTGACGATTTCTTGAATAAATCAAGAACAAACACATGCCTGTCTAGTTAAAGATTCTTTCGCAAATGACTCTTCTTGAAACGAAAGACGATTTTGAAAATCCTTAAGTTCTGCAGCAAGTGACACAACATTTCTTCTAAAGTTTTGTTTTTTCTCACTTAGATCCCTCAATAATGGATCAATCTCCCTTGTTGAGCTCACACTTGACATCTTTCACTCTAAACTACAAACCCTAAAATCCAAAACAACTGATTGTATATTTCAGGCTGCTGCAACATCAAGATTCAAACTTTCCCCCAAAAATCCCTCTTTCAGGCTTCCACATATCTTTGTTGTATCATGTGAACAAAAAAGCCGAACTTGTGACTACTGCTTTGCTTTATTTCAAACTGAAGTCAAAATAATAGAGAAATTGTAAATAATATAAATAAAAACAAAACTATAACTTGTATGTATATGTATGTATGTGGGTGTTAGACTCGTCCCAACCCTTTGGTCAGTTGGATGGTCAGTTTGAACCGACCAACCGACCGGGATGGCACGGGTTGGTCGGTGGCCTTGGTCGGTTTGATGCTTCGATAAACCGAAGCGTGTTCGGTTGTGAGAGTGGGGCCCAGATTTGTTTTTTTTTTTTATATTCTAGCCGTTAAACATAAAAAAAAAAAATAATAAAAAAAAATTCAAATTAAAAACTATCCGTTTGGAGGAGCGTGGACAAAAAAAAAAACATTTTTTTTTAAAAAACACTTTACATTTTACCCTATAAATACATCCACTCAACCTACTTATTTTCACACAACAATTCTATCAACTCTTTCACTCAACAATCATCTCAACTATAACACTTCAAAAACCACACTTTTTACCTCAAAAACTCTCTCAAAAAAATGTCCAAAAACAACAAGAAAAATTCCAAAAACAACAAAAAAGAGCAACAAAATATTGCTAAAGATATGTGGCAAAATTTGTTGAATAACCAGTTTCCAAACCCGAGCTCACCGAACCCGAACCCCAAAACAACAAGAAAAAGGGTAAACGGGTTCAAAAGGAAAAAAGGGCCAAACGGTCTCAAACACGTTGGACGGACGAGGAGGCGAGGATTTTAGCGGAGCGGTGGATACATTGTTCCGAAAACGGTGTTCAAGGGAAAAATCAATCAAACGAGTCATTTTGGGCTAAAGTGATCCAAGGTTACAATTCTTGTGTCTCAACATCCCGTAATCGTAATCAACTTTTTGGCAAATGGAACAAGATTTCTCACGACACAAAAACGTTCCAAGCTCTCTACAAACACTACAAAGAAATTTGCCCTCAAAGCGGTGCAGACGAAAACGACGTCATGATTGCCACCCGAAAGGCATTCCAGCAACAAGTTGGGCGTGCGTTCATTTTCGAGTCCTCTTGGAATGTTCTTAGACATTTCCCAAAATTCTTTACTGACCCCGGAGTAATGACTAACGAAGATTCTTTCCAACCATTTGTCACCGATCTGGCCGCGGATGAACAACCGACTGCAACGGCGCTTGATTCCAACATGAAACGGTTGTTCCAAAATGACTACATCCGCCGTCCTCCGGGCCGAAAGGCGGCAAAAAGTCACGCATCAAGCTCGGCCGGATCGTCTTCACGAAGCGTTCAATCTGAAAAACAGGATGCACTTGAAGCTGTCAAGCAAACTGCTCTAGCGCAACAAGAAGCAATTAAACTGATCAAAGAAAACGCGATGAAAAAAGTCGCCTACAAAGCTTTGAGTTTTTTGTGTAAAAAACTTCCGAAGAAGGCCTCCAAAAAAGAAATTAAAATGCTAAAAAACGCGAGGAAAGAAGTTGTGACACTTTACCAAGATAAATATGGAAACGACGAATCGGACGAGGACGAGCAAGAAAACGCGAACGAAACCGACGAGTCGAGCTCCGATTAGATTACTTTATAATTCTAGTATTTTTTTAAATTATCGCCCTTTTAATTTTCAGAATCGTTGTAATTTTTAATTTTTAGGAATTGTTGTATCTTTTATTTTTTTAGGAATTGTTTAATTTTTATTTTTATGAATTGTTGTAATTTTTATTTTTAATGGAATTTGTTTAATTTAAATTATTGTTTTTATTTAAATTATTGTGTTTTAGTTGATTTTTTAATTGGTCAGTGGGTCCCAAGAATTGAAGTGACCGAGTAGGGATGAGAGTGGTCGGTCAGTTTTGGTCAGTTTTGTGAAAAAGCTGATGTGGCGCTGACGTGGCTCAGTCAGTTTCGGTCAGTTTAATTCAGGGTTGGGAGTGGCCTTATATATACAATGTATTTTAGAATATGTATTTAATTGCATGTGAATATATCCATGAATTAATTACACTATACTCGTAACATATAAATATAATATAAATATAATTAATTAATAAATAATCAAAGTTGAAACAGAATGGAGTAAGAGAAACTATTAATTAGTTATAAATTCAAATGAAGCTGTCAATTTATTTATCAAGAAAACTGTATGTTGATGATTAAACAAAACTCATCTGAGCCGCACATTTGGCATCATAAAATAATAATTATTTTTTAAATAACCAAAAGATCTTTGTTACGAAACACCTCACCAGACGTGTGAGAAACATGTGAAAAGAGAGTACCAGAAGCAATTCCTACTTTAAAAAAATGTTAAATTGGAACAATTTTTATAAGAAAATAAATAAATTAAAAGATTAATAAACAGTTAAATTGAGGAACAGTTATGATTAAGAAGTAAAATTAAATAAAGTAATTACCGTCGGCGGCGAAGAAGAAGTTAACGGCAGCTGTAAAAACTAAAACTTGAGAGAGACGATGGAAAATGGAGGTCGGTTATTGTTCACATATGTTGATTTGTTTGGTTCAAGTTAATTAGGTTCGGAGTTGAATGCAATAAATGACAAAACCCGAACCTAGTGGTTAGGTTGGGAGGGTTAGACCGTGTGCGCGGCAAAATCAAACATTTTGGTCATCCACGTCAGCACTAATATTGGCATCTTTTTGGAACGCAAAACATATTTACTGAATTTCTATAAATAAAAACATTCCATCTAGGGGTGTCACTTTTATCCAAAATCCGAATAATTCATCCGATCCAATTCGATTTAGGGTAAATGGATAGGATTATTTGGATTACGGATTACTTAAACGGATTATGGATTACTTAAACGGATACACGGATAGGATTAAGGATCAAAATTATTCTATTTGGATATATCCGTATAATCCGAATAAGAATCAAATAATTAAATAATAATTTTTAATAATATATTAGATATTAATGTCACTATTTTTTCAGTTTTTGAAGAAAGGATGTCCGACATTTTGAATCCTATGAACTTAAGAAAAGAAGATTTAATACTTTTTAGTTGTTTTGGGCCTCCTCTTTTGGATTAGATTGATTGGTGGTGTATTTAATTTTGGAACTAGAAATATGTTTTGGATCAAATTGTATGTTAGAAGTTGGAATTGAAATTTGAATGTTATAATACGATATATTGTTGCATCTTATCTTATGTTTGTTTATATACTTGTTTTACACGTAAATTTAGTTTTACTCGATATCACACATTCACACGTTCACATGTTCAACTTGAGCTTATTCGGATGAAACCGTTTAATCCGAAAATTAATCCGAACCATTTAATCCATATCCGATTAATCCGTTTCTTATTTGGATTGGATTAAGGATGAATTTGAGATTGTCCAAAATCCGATTAATCCGATCCGAATAATCCGAAATCCGAACAATCCGTCCGAATAACACCCCTAATTCCATCTATGAATTGGGTGTGCTGTAAATCTATCATTCTGTGACTAAATTCTCAATTACATCTTGAACCATTGCATTTAATTTTTTAAAATTGTAACTTTAAGGATTGAAATCTCACCACAAAGAATCTATGGTGTCGTGTTCGGATTAGATGATTTCGACACAAAGAACTAAACAGGTTATGTTTGGATTGGGTGATTTCGAGATAAGGAAATGCGTGAAGTGTTTAAGTACATTAACCAACTTGCGTGGTAGATACATATGTTCACATACGAATATACAATATGGTTATATGAATGTGATCCAGATTAAGAGTTTATTAAACAAAGGTATACAATATTATACATGTTTATTGTAATTGTAAGTTAGTCTGGATTGGCAATTATCAACTTTTTGTTACAATTATGCCTTTTCAAAGTACACATATTTGTGAGTGCATTTTGTAGACATGTACATGTATAATCAATGTTAAGAAAAAAAATAGTATATTTTATTAAAAAATAGACATTATATTTAAGGAGGATGCTAAACGTAGCCCTTAGGGCTACGGTTAAGATTGCAATATTTATAATTATAAACTCGGTTGAATTAATTACAAAGTATGAATATTCCTCTTTAATAACAAGCTTCCTTATTTAAATTTGATAAATACATTTATTCATGAGAACTGTGAGTTTTATGTATGGAATTAAGTAAAAAAATGGTAGGCTTAACCATAGCTCTAAGGACTATAGTTAATAACAAGAATTAAAATAATTTTTTGGACATTTCTTTTTTTCTTTGAAATATATGATGTATATGTAATACTAACACGATACCCGCGCAATGCAGCGGTGAAATTGGTGACGGTGGATGAATGTGCAACTGAATATTTTAGAATAAAAATATATTGTACTCCGTCCGTCCCATTTAAAATGTTCACATTACTATTTTGGGATGTCCCATTATAAGTGTCTATTTTGATATTTAACCAATCAAAAAAGACTTTAGTGGGTAGATTTAATATTTGATGGACGAAAAGTGTAGTTAGTGAAGAACAAGTAGTAATAACTCTCCCATCGCAGACATTTTAAACTTACTTCTCATCACTTGTTCAAATTCTTTATACATCTTTTCGTCAGAAGACCCAAAGATGTTATCGTCTACGTACACTTGAACAAGTAGAAAATTCTTCTTTTTCCATTTTACAAACAGTGTACTATCAATCGTCCCTCTTGTAAATCCATTCTCAAGTATATGCGTTGATAGTGTCTCATACCACATCCTAGGTGCTTGATGTAATCCATATAAAGCCTTATTCTATCGATATACTCTATCAGGATGCTCAGGATCAGTAAATCCTGGTGGTTGAGCAACATACACCAATTCTTCCACTTTGCTATACAAAAAGGCACTCTTAACATCCAACTGATAAACTTTTATCTCTTGGAATGATGCAAATGCTAAGAATACCCTAATTGCTTCAAGCCTAGCAACTGGTGCAAACACTTCATTGTAATCTATACCCTCTTGTTGGTTAAAACCTTGAACCACTAGACGAGCTTTATTGCGAGTAATGATTCCCCGATCATCTCTCTTACACTTAAATACCCATCTAGTTCCAATTGGATATTCACCAGCGGGTAAATCAACCAACTCCCACACTTGTAATTTTGAGAACTGTGACAGTTATGTTGGAATATTGTCCAATATCATAACTAATTGGTGAGACTATCATTAATGGTAAAGTCCTTTTTGGGTTGCCCTCAATAAACAGTCAAGAGAAAGATGAAGGATAATATTAATAGTATTAATATTATATTTAATTGTTTGATTAATTAATAAATAGTTTATTAATTAGAAATTAAAAGTAATTAAATTTGGTGGAAGATTCCATAAACTGACTCAACCGCCGGTTGGAAGGTCCAACCGCCGGTTGAGGTTAGGGTTTCTAAGGCGGTGAAAGTCGCAGACTTAGATTACAAGTCTGACAGCTCCAACTGCCGGTTGGGAGTCGAATTCAGCAAACTCTGGGGTTTCTTCCACAACTATAAATAGGGGCATCCTATACCTTCATAACATACGATTCAGATACGAATTTTCTGAGAATTTCGCAATTCAACTTTCTCTTGGGTTTTTGGGTGTGAAGCATTAGAGGTATTCTACTTTGGGTACTTGCCTCTAAGTAACGAAGCTCTGCTAGTTGGTCTGCGCGTGAGAAATAGGTTTTCTCTAAGGTTAGTGTTTTCTTATTTATCTTATTGTTTATTGTACTATTTATTCAAGTTAAGATCCTTAGGGTTTAGTTTTCTGATTGCCCTAGATTATAAAATTATTGTTTTTCTACTGCGTATATGATAATCTAATTAGGGAATAGAAAACCCAACAATGGTATCAAAGCCATAGCTTAATAAATAGTAGCATACAATTATCTGCAATAGTATGTAGGTAAAGATAAATTGGAAACCGAAGTTATCTAAATAGGTAATATGTATTTACAATTTAGATACAGATAATTTTAAATTGTTTAAAATAGACCACTCAAATTTTAAAAGGTTTAAAATAGAACCTTAAACTACAAGAGATATTGTATGTATAATATGATTTATATATATGTATAATTAAAGTCTAAATACGTCGTCAGTCAATTGATAAATCGGCTCACCCATGGTGAACAAACTATAAGAGAGGTATAAGGCGGGTCGCTCTGCTTCCCTAAAGAAGTCAGGTTTTTAATAAGCTTCGCGCTGACCTGCTTATCCGCTTCTTTGTGCGTTCGATGGAGCTACCGAGGACTTTTGATAGGATGATGTTAAGATTAAAAGTAGACTTAAAATAGTAAAACAAAATCCCGTTTTAGCTATAGGAAATAATGAATAATATGCTAACCCATGAAATCCGCACATCTCTCATATGAACTGTTAATGGAGCGTGTGTGGTTTACCGGCACATTAATATGAGGACATAATGAGAGGTGATTGAGACTCGCGATTCTCGAGCGTACTCGAGCCGGGGATCACGCAGGGTTTGCATGGTTAATTCACCATCTTGTTCATGATCCTCGGCATACCAGTCAAGAATAGTAGATGAGCATAACCGAGATTAACATGCCATTGATAGGAATCAATGAATCTCAAAGATCTAGGAGTTTCATAGAAATGAAATAGACAAAGGTATTTTAGTTATATGATTACGGCGACCCTTTTCATAAAACTGAAAATATAGATCCTAGCCTTAATTTATAAAATTGGGTAATTAATTAAGGAATATTCAAAGTAACTAAAACTGTTTATCTCATAGATGGCTAATTTAAATGGTGCAAATCCTCCCGTCCCCAATCTTGCAAATAACTCGAACTTCTCGCTACTCTCAGTTCTTGGGAGGGAAAGACTGACTGATCAAAACTATATGGACTGGATACGTAACCTGAGGTTTACCTTGAGGTACGAGAACAAGGAGTATGTTCTCGATGAGCAGATTCCCATAATTGATGAAGATTCAACCAAAGATGAGATTGAGGCACACCAGAAACATTATGATGATGCGAATAAAGTGTCATGTATCATGGCAGCCTCCATGAGCCCCGAATTGCAAAAGACTTTTGAGAGCACTTGGGCTTATGAAATGAACCAACAGCTGAAAGAAATGTTTCAGGCCAAGGCAAGCAAAGAACGCCTTGATGTGGTTAAATCCCTCATGGCTTGCAAGCCCAAACCTGGAGTTTCTATCTGTGCTTTCGTCTTAGAGATGAAAGGGTACTTTGATAGGTTGGAATCATTAAACATAGTATTTGACACAGAGTTTTCCATCGCTATAATACTGTCCAGTCTGCCAACTGTCTACAATCAGTTTGTAATTTCATATCAGATGAATATAAATGAGAGAGAAGGCTCAATAATGGAACTCCACAATTTACTGCAAACTGCTTAGCAAGGAATCAAGAAAGATGATGTGTCCTCTGGCTCAGCGGCTCATGTGTTGACTGTTGGTCAAAGTGCAAAGAAAAGGATGTAACACCCGCCAAATTAGGACTAGTAATTAGTGCCTAATTCTCTGTTAATACATGTAATTAGTTCAATGTTAGGCTAATTAATGTATCAAAATATATATTGATGAATATATACGATTATGCGATTTGATTAAATCGTACGCAAATTAAATCGAATGTATTTCGGTTCCATAAATACGGACGTTGGTGACCAATTTTATTAAATAACGCAACATTATTTAATAACGTTATTATATCAAAAATATTATTATGATAATATTTCTTATTCATTTCGGATCATACAAACAAAACTTATAGGATTTAAAAATGTAAAACGCGCAAACAAACTAAGTTACATTTTATAATTTTCGGAACTTAAATAATTCAACTAAAATTTCTAGTAATTTTCCGTATCTTAAAACTATATTTAAACGTATAAAAATCATTTAACGTTTGAACGACGGAGCGAACGAACACCTCACGGAGCGCGAGTCGGAGACTGAAAATGGGAGGATAACCTCCCACCTCCTTTCTCACTTCTCTCATTTATTTCTTTTCTCTCTCTCACTTACTCTCTTTTTCTCTCTTTTATCCAAAACCACCACCATCCACAAAAATTGCAAAATACTACTATCAAACGCACTCGGATCATCAATATTTTTAGAGATACACGACCACCTCGCGACGATCTACAACGCTATCTTTTTGGATTTTCAATCCGGCACTTTGTAAGTTTCCGACAAAATCCCGAAACCTTTCGATTCTTAGTATTTTTCACTTGTTAGTGTTTATATAACTTATATATGTCCATTACAAAGTGTAGAACTCGATTTTATAGCTTTAAAACGGGTTTGAATTGGGTTTTTGGCCGGAAAAATCTTGACAGCCGGACTTTCTGGGCTGGTGTTCTTCAATGCGACACAAGCCTTGTGTCGCATGTAGTGTCGTATTTTGCCTGTTGTGTCGCACCTAGTGTCGTATAAATCCTTTTGTGTCGTACCCTTTACGACACAACGTTGTGTCGCATCTTATGTCGCAAACTTCATACGACACAATCACTATGTCGCTGTTGAATCAGCATCTCGCATCTATGCGACACAACCCTTGTGTCGTATAGATCTTGTGTCGCATTTCTATGCGACATAACCCTTGTGTCGCATGACACACTTTTGTGTCGCATATTGTGTCGCAAAACACAGAAAACTCAGATTTTTACTAAGTGTCGAGACTTGAAATTTATCACTCGATTTTACCCGAATTCAGATCCCAGATGCGTTTTTCACCAAAGCAATATAGTAGAAATAAAAATTTTTCGAGCTGACCTGGCATCTCGACCCCAGCCAGGGGCCAGCCCCTTGGACCCCGCCAGGGGCGCTGCCCCCGGACCCCCGTACTTAGATTCCGTAAGCACATTTCTCACAAAGTGTCAAACTTGTATGACTTCAAAACGCTTATATGATACAACTTTTCAAACATAATGGAATATACTTTTCAAGTATAACACTTCGAAATCAATGTGATAACATCAGGACTATTATTACAATAAATCACCAACGGGTCGTACACATTTTCAAACACTTAACAAATCAACCAAATCGTAGTAATTTGGACATATATATAGTTGTGTAACAACTACGAGGGTGATCTTTTGAGATACCCAATCATGTTTATAACCATCGAGTGTCGTGGACACCCTCAGGTTACAAGTCTTTGAACTTCATACTCGGCTAATCAACTTACGTTTATCTAAACGCTTTCAGACTCAGGTGAGTCTCATGGCCCCTCTTTTTACTGTTTTACTCAGGGGTGTGATATACTGCTCATTTTTAACATGTGAACGCAAGTACAAACATTTCATATACTACATGAGTTTTTCACAACTAATCATTTAAAGTCCTCCGTCAGCATAGTTGTTAATACGTTGTAGCGTGAATATTAGTATATGGTACCATATAGGATTGACCTTCCTCGTTCGGGTTAGCAAGCACTAACCGGGTAAACGGACATACTAATATTTGGGAAGACGAATGTTGATTAGGCATTCGTGGAGGCACCTCGCCCGGAATTCTCTATAGGGGACCCGGCCCTCGAGTTAAGCTCAACTATGTGCTCATGGCTGTATACATATACATTATCAATTGCTGGATGCAATTCAATTATTTAAATCTTGCGGTTCATACTATATTACTTGATTTCAAACCTGTGAGCTCACCAGCTTTAGCTGACCCATTTAGCATGTATCGCAGGTACCAAGCAGTAGGTTGTTTCTGCTTCAGGACTTCTAGCTCGAGTCAGCATACAGACGTTTGAGATTTTCTTGCATTAGTATATTTTGTACAAGTACTTATGTACTGAAATCTCCTTATATTTAAACTCGAGCTATGTAAAGCTATAAATGTTGTAAACATTTCAATATTAATATATTTTGTTAAAACGACGCATATAGAGTCGGTTACTGTATATCTTTGTGCTTTGTTATTGATTAGTAACACCCAAATCGAGCTTCCGCAAATCACCAAATTTGGGGGTGTCACAAAGGAAAAGGTCAAATTCAGATTGGAAAAGAAAGAATAATAATGGAAAGTCCATTCGTAGGTCTAAGAAAGTGACCGATTCTGAGATTGCACCTGTTAGTGACCCAAAGGAAGCAGTGTGCTTCTACTGCAACACAAAGGGGCATTGGAAGCGTAACTGCCCAAAATACCTAAAGGATCTTGAAGATGGAAAGGTCGAGAAGAGTACTCACTCAGGTATGTTTATGATCAAACTCCATAATAACACAACTTCTAATTCATGGGTTCTGGATACAGGGTGTGGTAATCACATTTGCACTGTATTGCAGGGGCTAAAGGAAAGTAGAAGTGTGAAGCATGGAGAGCTCAACTTAGTTATGGGAAACAAAGGAATTGTACCTGTGACGAAGATTGGAAGATTTGAGCTCATGCTGAATTCTGAAGTTATGATAGATTTAAATAATTGCTATTATTCGTCAAAAATGACTAGAAACATTATTTCATTTTATGCATTGTTTAAAGATGATTATCATTTTTCTTTTGATAATGGAAATGGAGATATATTGGTTTATTTAAATGATTGTTTTGTTTTTAAAGCTTCTCCTTACAAAGGCATATATGAAAATGTTGAATGTATTAGCAATGTTATTTTAAATGTTGATTCGTCTAAAGAGCTTGATAAATCCAAGTTGTGGCATTATCGTCTTGGGCACATAAACAAGAAACGCATCGCCCAACTCCAAAAGGATGGAGTGTTGGAATCATTCGACCTCAAATCGGATGATGTATGCGAATCTTGTTTATTAGTCAAGATGACTAAATCACCATTCACTGGATCATGTGAAAGAGGTGAAGGACTATTGGATTTGGTACATACAGATGTATGTGGACCATTCCGATGTGCCACAAAGGATAGAAATAGATACTATGTTACATTTACTGATGACTTCAGTAGATTTGGATATGTTTATCTAATCAAACATAAGTCGGATACTTTTGAGGTGTTCAAAAGGTATCAAAACGAAGTATAGAATCAACTAGGCAGAAAGATAAAGGTACTCCGATCTGACAGGGGAGGAGAATACCTTAGTATCGAATTTCTCGATCATCTTAGAGACTGTGGAATAGTTTCGCAATTGACTCCTCCTAGAATACCACAACTTAATGGTGTTGCTGAGAGGAGAAATAGAACCTTGTTAGACATGGTTCGGTCTATGATGAGTCGAGCAACACTTCTGATAAGTTTATGGGGTTACGCATTAGAAACAGCTGCCCATATCTTAAATCAAATACCCACTAAGAAAGCTTCAAAGACACCTTACGAGATGTGGAAGGGAAAACGTCCTTCTCTTGGTCACATCAAGATCTAGGGTTGTGAAGTTTTCGTTAGACGAGAAACTCAGGACAAACTAGACTCCAGATCTGAAAAGTGTCTCTTCGTCGGTTATCCACAAGAATCATTTGGATACTTATTCTACAGACCCAAGGATAATGTGGTCTTTGTAGCTCGAAGAGGAGTGTTCCTTGAGAGAGAGATGATATCCAAAGAGGACAGTGGGAGTAAAATTGATCTTGAAGAAATTCAAGAGTCTACCGATGAAGAACCTACAGTAAACACTGACACTCAATTTGAGGTGGCAACACCCGTTGAACCTTGATGCGCGCGTCGTGAGCGATTCGCAATGCTGATCGGTGGGTGTTTTAAATTTGTATTTGCTGGGGTCTAAGTGTGACTTACTAATACTGAACCAAAGGCTAGTAGATGTTAAGTATGACCTAGAGTCATTCTTAAAGAGAAACTGAATTGAAACAGAGGTGGTCCAATCAATCTTTCTTTTCTAGTAAAAGTTTTAAAAGAGTGCGTTGGGGGGTTTTTGGTTCAATTAACTAAGTAAACGAAATAAAGCGAATAAAAGATAATGATAAATCAGATAATAAAAGGAGTATTTGTTGTGAGTTCATTAGCTTATAATGTGGGATGATGACTTATAGGGAAAACGTTTACTAAATTTGGAATGTTCACTAGACTTGGTAGTTTATGGTATAACCGATAGATTCCCTATTAGTCGGTTATCAACTAATATGTCACGAGGAACCACGGTGTCATGATTCTGATCAGACAGACAATGCTCAACTCTCCACACTCTCCTATGAGGGAGTCAGTGGCCCTTATTATTGAACGCATTCGCTCGTGGGCGAAGGAATAGAGTAGCAAGTCCACAACGAGTCTAACCGTTCTTAATACCATAAAGACTACAAATCCAGCAGACAACTAACTTGGCAAATATGTTCGGACTTAGTTGATCAATTCCGATTAATGAAATTTAAGCATGGTAAGCGAAGGAAAGTGTTGAGGTTTCTTGCGTACCTTACTTTAGATTTCATTAGAACTGTGGTCTAGGAATCAAAGCTGTGGAAATGCTCGTTGCCCTGTACACCGTTAGTACACCTAAGATCTGGAACACTGTGGACATGCTTAAATGCCTAGTACACCATCAGTACATCTAGGATTGGAACACTGTGGAAATGTCTAATCGCCCTGTACACCGTGACTATTCCTAGGGATGAACGCCTGAATGTAAAGGAGGGTCTATATTTACGATGGTTAAGTATGTGCTTCAACAGATACAATACAGGGTAGTGTCAATTATAATACCTAGACATGCAAAACCCTAATCAGACCAATAGTTTAACATACATAGGATACAATCAGTATTTGCCATGATAAAAGTAAATAGACGATTAGGTGTTAAGAAAGGTCAGTAAATACAATTGTGGTCTGTTGCCTTATGCCTGCTCCCTAGATAAATCAAAGGTGACTTTGTCTTATTCAAGCAAAAGTTCAAGGGGGTTTGAAAACAGCCTGATCTGATCAGAATCATGATAGCCTAGGATTCCAGTGACATATGTTTCTAGGGTTTTACCTGAACGTAGGGTCCTAGTGTTTACAACAAAAGTATGTCTGCTTTTTATCTGGTAAATCTCCAATCAATTTTATAATGAACATCATCCCGAAACCCTAATTATCCAAGTTTCAGCAATAGTCTAACATACATAGGATATAATCAGTACTTGCCATGATAAAAGTAAATAGACGATTAGGTGTTAAGAAAGGTCAGTAAATACAATTGCGGTTTGTTGCCTTATGCCTGCTCCCTAGATAAATCAAGGGTGACTTTGTCTTATTCAAGCAAAAGTTCATGGGGGTTTGAAAACAGCCTGATCTGATCAGAATCATGATAGCCTAGGATTCCAGTGACATGTGTTTCTAGGGTTTTACCTGAACGTAGGGTCCTAGTGTTTACACCGAAAGTATGTCTGCTTTTTATCTGGTAAATCTCCAATCAATTTTATAATGAACATCATCCCGAAACCCTAATTATCCAAGTTTCAGCAATCACATCTCTACCTGTCTGCTTATTCCCTATCTTTTATCTCCTGCATTTATTTTACTGTACTTACGTTGGGACATAGATTGTGACAACAGATCTAGCTTGAAATAGGACTGGTGTAATTATTATTACGTTTGTATATTGGTTCGGATTTGTAAATGAATATTTGTTTTGTTAATAATATTCGTTAAACATATTATTTTATTAAGTTAGACGAATAATTAAATACGAAATAAATATATACGTTTGCTGCGAGTCGAGATCTCAAGTTGCAGAACCTTGCGAGGCGAGATGAGATCTGAACCCGCAGAAGATCATAAAGCTTGGCGAGTCGAAGCATTACTGGGCTTGGGCTTGCGATGCGAGTTGGGCTGGACTCGCAGGCCTATGCGAGCCGAGCCGAGACAACATATATAAACGATTTTCTTTAGAAAATCGTCAACAACTTTTACACACTTTTGCAATCTGCGAATTCAGCAAACCCAGAGAAAAACAATCCTAACGACTAGGCTTTGACATTTAATCGTTTAAAGCTAAGTCTTATTAAAACGCAATTAAGAACATATTCGTTGTTAGTAAGATAACATTGTATTGAGGGATTCCGCACCTTAATACTACAGATAACGAAGTTATCGATCCTAGAACTAGGGACTTACATCTGGTATCAGAGCTTTCGGGCTAAATACGAGTGTGTTCGAGAGTTTTAGTGATAATTGCGTTGTGATTCGGATCGTTTATACGTGCATTAGTACATATTAACGATCAAAATCATTCTCTGGACGATTTAAGGTTAGTTCACGGTCGAAATTTTCCTATTTCAATCGTAAAATACCTTAAATTTTCATTTTCGGGTTTTTCAGCCGTTTCGCGAGTCGAGATTAGGGTTTCAGCGTAGTCTGCGAACCGAGTTGAACTTGCGAGTCGAACTGAGACTTGCGAGTCGAACCAAGATCTCTCGCGAATCGAAATCGCTTGCGAATCGACATCACTGCAATCCGAACTGAGACTTGCTAGTCGACCTGAGATTGCGAGTTGAACTGAGTCTTGCGAATCGAGATTTTCTGAATTCGCGAAACAGTTTTACTTTACGTTTTTAAGATGTCTAACTTAAGTAGAATGATCGAAATGGACCACGAGGTGGGAAAATCAAACATTCCACCTAAGTTGTTGAAAATCGAGGATTACTACAACTGGAAGGACAGATTTGAATCTTACTGTAGATTCCATGACCTGTCAATCTGGATGTGTATCAAGAGTGGATACACAGCACCTACTCAAACTGTTCAAAATGCCACTGTGGTTCTTACCTATCAGAACATGAGTGATCAACAGAAGGAAGAATACAAAAATGAAAATAAAGCACATTCCTGCATAAAGATGTGTCTTCCTAAAGAGATCGCTCATCAACTGAAGTCTTTTCATACTGCTAGAACGCTCTGGGAAGCTCTAGAGAAAAGAGGTGAGGGAAGTCCACAAGTGAGAGCTGGCAAGAAGAGTCTTCTCAAAAAGTAGTTTACTATGTTTAAAGCTTTAAAAGGAGAAGATCTTGATGCCTATGTCATGCGTTTCTACCATCTGCTAAGTGAACTTGAATACCATGAGATTGTTGAAGAAGAAGTAACTAAAATCGACAAGTTTCTTGAGGGTTTGCCTTCTAAGTGGGAAATGTATGGCGTTATGATTAAGGATAATGAAACAAGGTATTCTACTATGACCTTAGAGCAAGTCATTGACAAGCTGAAAGGTTATGATTTCTCCAGAAAGTCAAGAGATAGTGATTCTGATCAGGTTCAGAACCCTGGGTTATATCATGGAAAGACAAATCTTTCGACTGCATCTTCTAGTTCAACAACTGCACTGTTAGTTGGTGATACTGGTGAAAATGGAGAAATGATTTCTGAAGATCTGTGCTTTATTTCCTCCTCTAATGATGAGACAAAGAGAAAGAATTCTGAGAAGTCACCTCAAGAGCATCAGAAGATGCCTATGAGTGTGAAATCTGCTGAACAACAACTGTCTGTTCTTGCTTCCTTTGTGGCATCATATGAGAATTACATAGAGGGAAAGATAAATGATCTTGTTCTGTTTGACGAGGATTATGAACATATCGATCCGGATTATGTTGAGGAATTGGAACTTCAAGAGATGTTAGCATTGGTTTCAAGAAAAGTTAAAAATTTCCTCAAGAGAACTGGTAGAAAGGTGTTGGGCAATAGATCAGGGTTTGATAAAACCAAGGTCAGATGCTTTAACTGTCAGGGTATTGGTCATTTTGCTAGAGAATGCCAAAGACCTAAAGAAGAAGCAAAAGGAAAACAAGGTTCGGGAAGTACTCTTGCTTCCAAAGCCTTAGTGGTGAAGCAGTTAGATGGATCTTATGAATGGAAAGCTGAGTCAGAGGAAGAAGCCTTGATGGCTGAGATTGAAGAGACAACTGCTGGATCAATGTCCTACATGCCCACTGATGTATAACAGAGAGTAGAGGTGCCTAAGTCTGAAGTGAAGGCAAGTGATGATGATGACGTGCTATATATGAATTCAACTCCAGAAATGAGTCCAGAAGAATTCGTGGCACGTATGGCTGAAGTACAAACTGACAAGAAGAAGGTATGTTTAGATATTCTTAAGCTTGCTGATGTTTGTTACTTAGTTACTGATTTACAATATCAGAATAGTGTTTTAACTGTGTCAAATAGCAATTTGTCATCACAATTGAATGTGGATAAGGAATCTTATAAGACTGTTAGATCTGAACTTGACCAAGCCCTTATGGATATTCGTATATTAAGTGATGATAAACAGGCCTTAAAAGATAAAATTAAGTCTGATGCATCGGATAGAACAAAACTTAGAGATACCATATGTTGGTACAAGTTTGTGTCAGTCAGTTGGTTATCGAGTCTGTAATCGTTTCGAGTTTTTGATTTGAAGTTAGTTTGTGAAAAACTTGGAATCTGTCCAAGTGTTAGGGCGACACTTAGCCAGTGTCGCTATGGCGACACTTCTTAAGTGTCGCTGTAAACTGGTTAGTGTCGCCACGGTCGTGTTTAATGTGTATAAATAGTCGATTTTTAGCACATTTTGAAGGTTGACGAAACCCTAAACGTAGAGTCAGTATCTGGAGAGTTCTGTAAAAGCTTATTTATGTTCATATCAATCTAATATACGAAAGCTTTTGATTCGTTTGTGTTTTGTGATTCGATACGTTTATTTAACACTTAATTGCTCGTTAGTTATACGTTTGATTGAGTGGCGATCTGTTAGATCCGGAATAAGGGAACTACAAAGTGGTATCAGAGCAGAGAATCAAGGATTCGTCGGTTTCGGATCGTGATATAAACGTTTTTCGGTTTGTTAGTGAAGACTTTTCGGGTTTCAATCTGATTTCAGGGTTTAATAAGCTTGGAAAAGTGTTTTCTAACTTGTTTTTGCAGGTATAAGTCGACTGTGGTTTTCGGATTTCATCAAATCTCGAAAATTTTCGTTTTTAGGGTTTAATGATCTCTGGAAGGCAATTGAAACAACAACTAGTGATCATGTAAACGATAATGTAAACGATGATGATATTAATGAAAATGTTCTTTTGGATTACTTTGCATCTTCTGCTAACATTCCAGGTCAACCGGTACCACTGAATGTAGATTACTCTGAAGCAAATATCACGTATCTACAAAGTCTACTGTATCCGTTTCATAGTGATGATTTATCCTTTGATTCTGCGGATGTTGAAGTCGAACCAGAGATTCCATCTCCGGATGAGGTTTACGAAGAAAATCCGAGTAAAGAACCGCCAGTTCAACGAGAAGACGAACCTGCTCAAGCTCATCCAGATATACCTTATGATCCTGATGCCCCGATTATCGAATCGGACTCTTCTGAAGATGAAGCTGCTAATATTTCTGAACCTGCTTCTACATCAGGACCTTCTACTTCAGCAACATCACGGCCATCCGTGAGAAGACGTCCAGTTCCTCCTGCTTTGACTATCTGTAAAACTTACAAGATTCGAGGAGATTTGACTGGTTTGATAAAAAGTTGGAAGTTTGATGATGTAAACTTTTTGATTTTGATTAAAAGGAAAGATGGCGTTCAATATTTCAAGCCGAGATTCAACTGCATAAGTACTTTGCCGAAGGTTGAATTGAATCGGTTAGCGCAATTGGAGTTGGTAAATGATTCGAATGATGAAAGAGGTGCTTTCTTTCAAAAGATTTTGAGAAGAGAAATTTTTGGCAAACGATATGTATGGATTAGACCTGAGCTTGGAGTTCGATATTCTTATGAAAAGAAGTTAGATCCAAGAACTCGAGAACCGATCGTGAAATATCATTATCCTCCAGCGGCAAGTTTAAAAACCGTTCCTCTGCAAAGGCTACCACTGGATTACTTGAAAAGATTTAGACATTGGTGGTACGACTCAAAGACAGGTGAAGCTGTAATTGAGTTCTTTACTGAAAGTGACCCAGAACCAGTTCCAGGAAAGTGGACTTATACGAAGAACATCATCAGGGGATCAAACGTTCGAGTATTTGATCCCATTAGTTTGATCAATATGTCAAAGAATGATTTGAAGATTCTCCATTCCAATAAAATCAAGTATTATCCTATTGATCATGAAGAAGCTCAAAAATTTCAACAAGTTGTTGAAATCTGTGTTAAAGTGGGAATACACGCTGGTGGAAGATTCCCTGCAGGCTGGATATGACTAAAGACATCTGTGTAGACCAAGCT
Source organism: Helichrysum umbraculigerum (assembly GCA_949592205.1). NCBI lineage: Eukaryota > Viridiplantae > Streptophyta > Magnoliopsida > Asterales > Asteraceae > Helichrysum > Helichrysum umbraculigerum. Next base: position 21,147,617 of record CATIUR010000001.1, read on the forward strand.
GCTGACAAGGGGGAATTTGTTGGTACAAGTTTGTGTCAGTCAGTTGGTTATCGAGTCTGTAATTGTTTCGCGTTTTTGATTTGAAGTTAGTTTGTGAAAAACTTGGAATCTGTCCAAGTGTTAGGGCGACACTTAGCCATTGTCGCTATGGCGACACTTCTTAAGTGTCGCTATAAACTGGTTAGTGTCGCCACGGTCGTGTTTAATGTGTATAAATAGTCGATTTTTAGCACATTTTGAAGGTTAACGAAACCCTAAACGTAGAGTCAGTATCTGGAGAGTTCTGTAAAAGCTTATTTACATTCATATCAATCTAATATACGAAAGCTTTTGATTCGTTTGTGTTTTGTGATTCGATACGTTTATTTAACACTTAATTGCTCGTTAGTTATACGTTTGATTGAGTGGCGATCTGTTAGATCCGGAATAAGGGAACTACAAAGTGGTATCAGAGCAGAGAATCAAGGATTCATCGGTTTCGGATCGTGATATAAACGTTTTTCGGTTTGTTAGTGAAGACTTTTTGGGTTTCAATCTGATTTCAGGGTTTAATAAGCTTGGAAAAGTGTTTTCTAACTTGTTTTTGCAGGTATAAGTCGACTGTGGTTTTCGGATTTCATCAAATCTCAAAAATTTTCGTTTTTAGGGTTTTTTGGAACTTCCAGCCGCGACATAGCGACACTCATATTAGTGTCGCCTCTAGGGTTACAGCGACACTACTGTAGCGACATTCAATCTCACTAGCGACACTATCTCAGTGTCGCCTGAATTCTGTTAAGCGACACTTATCTATTTTTGTCAAATTCACCAAGTACTCCGTAGCGACACTAGTTCAGTGCCGCCATTCGACATAGCGACACTTCTTAAGTGTCGCCATAACTAGTAGGACCATTATTTTTTTTAAATCTAAATCAAATGGCTAATCAAACCTTAAATCTTCCGAACATTAATGCTTATCTTAAGCTTAATAATGAGATTGGAAGTTCTACTAAGCCACCCATGTTTCTTCCAAACATGGATTACTTTTATTGGAGGTCTCGTTTCGAGGATTATATTAACTATAATGACCCGGATTTATGGATTCCAATTCTCGAGAGATATGAGAGACCAGTGGCTGAAGGTAACTATCCAGGAATTCCACCACCCAAGCCTCCCAGGAGTATGACTGTTGAAGAAAAGAAGGATTATGACTTAGAACGTAAGGCACATTCGGCAATTCTTATGTGTTTACCTCAAGATGTTCATAGGCAGTTTAAACATCATGAAATTACCTATGATCTCTGGAAGGCAATTGAGACTAGATGTGGAGGAAATGAAAAATATAGACAAACCAAATTAGAGCTGATAAAGAAACAATTTGACTTGTTTGATATACTTCCAAATGAAACTGTGGAAAGTTTATTTATTAGATACTCAGCTCTTGTCAGTGAACTGACTGATGGAGGTCTTACTTTTTCTAATCTGGAAGTAAACAAGAAATTGTTGGAATCTTTGCCTGAAAAATGGGAAACCAGAGTAACAATGATGAAAGAGGATCCTGAATTGGCTTCTTTATCACTGGATCAGTTCATTGGAAGATTAGAAGCTTATGCTTTAGATATGAGAAAGAAGGACTTTAAATCTGGTGGTTTTGCTCAGGAACCAAGTTTGTATGGAGGAAAAGTGACTACAGGTACCACTTATGGGGGAGTCGCGTTCATTTATGATGGATCAACTGGAGCTTCCACTTCTACATCTCAAACTCCAAGTAGTAGCAGATTTTCTAGTTTCATTCCTCAAGGTTCCTCGGTTGGTAAAGGACCTTCAGTTACTCAAGGAAATCAAGCTACTGTTTCTCCTGACACTGAAGAGAATGCTGCAATCTTTTCAGCATTTCTCAGCTCTTATGAGAATTTTCTATCTACAAGAACCAGCACGATGAGTCTCACCAAGGAGGATTTTGACCAGATTGATGATGATGATCTGGAACAGATGGATCTTAGATGGAATATTGCTATGCTTACCAGGAGAGCTAAGAAATTTCTGCAACGAACGGGATGCAAGGATCTAGATGGAGATGATAAGAATGGGATAGGTTTTGACAAAAGCAAGGTTAAGTGCTATAAGTGCAATAACTTTGGGCATTTTGCGAGAGAATGTAAAAAAGGCAAGCAACCAACAACCGGGATTACTCAGCCTTCACCCTATCCACAAATACAGGAATCGGAGAAGATAAACGTTTCAAATGCCTTGGTGGTCAGTACTGAGACTCCAACTTATGTCTGGAAAGTTGTTGAGGAAAATCACACTGCTCTTATGGCTCACATTGCAAGTGGCCCCGAGGTTGATGCTGATCCTATTACCTGTATATCTTGTATTAGACTAACTAGTTCTGTCAACAGGTACAAAGATGATAATGAGAAAATTAGAAATGATCTTTCAAAACTAATGGATGCTAATAAAATTTTGAAAGCAAATGAACAAGCTTTTGAAAAGAAAATTAAAGCTGTCCAGTCCGAACCAAAGGACTTAAAAGCTAAAATTTTCAGTCAGCAAGATGCTATTGATAGTTATTTGAAACAAATTTCTTTATTGCAAAAAGATCTTGCTGAATCTAAATCTGAAATTGTTGATTTGAAAAGAAAAATTTCAAATTTCTCAACATCCTCGGTAGTTTTTGATGAAATCCTTACTTCGCAAAGGTCTGATACTAAAAGTAAGGCTGGTATTGGATATCACCAAGTACCTCATCCAAAAGATTATCACCCTATGCCTGTTAAAGATGAACTCAAAGATTTTGTGCCTACTTCATTGAAAGTAGATACAAGTCCTGTTGATGAACCAGTTATCTTCCCTCAACTCGTTAATCCTAAGATTGTGAAACATGAAAGTGCTAAGAAAGTTAAGTCTGATAGTCTACCTCCAGCTAATGTTAAGGAGGTTATTGAGATAGAGGATATAACTGACCAAGAGGTCAGTAAGGTTGAGAAGGTTAATGTGAAACCTGAGAATTATATTCTCATTGATGATTCAAATGTAAACGAGGGTAAAGGTAAATCAAAAGTTGTTTCTCAAACTAAAACTTTGAAAACTGAATTTAAAATTGGTAAAGTTTCAAAACAGTCTTCAAAGTCTAATTTTTCAGTCAAGTCACAATCTCCTGTGATGATTCTTAAAAGAAATAACTCAGATGAAAAACCTTCAACATCAACTGTCTCAACCTCTCAAGCATCAGCTTGTACACATCGATGTGCATGCTCTAGGAATGCTTCATTCTCTAACTCAACCAGAAGTATGTCTCCAACTCAACAGCAGTTTGTAGAGCATCGTTCTTGCTTTTATTGCAAGAGACAAGGACATCTAATTCGCGATTGTCCCAAGCTCTCTCATCAAAGATTTGGGAGAAGTATGCCAAGAACTTCATCGTATAAAATATCTTTTTCAAAACCTGTTTCAAGGCATAACTCATACTCTCCCAAACCTGTCAGAAATACCAATAACATTGTGCAACAACCTGAACAAAAACCAAAGCACAATGATATTGTTAAACCTTTGTCTGAACCTCCCAAGGTTTGGAAAGCCAAAGAGTCCATCGATGACTCTTCTGTCACCAACAATAACACATCAGTTAATACCACTGATTTGTTTAAAGATAAAATTTTAACTGATGTGCTTATTGTTGATGATCACGGACGACCTAAGTCTGCAAAGGCTTGGGTCTCCGTCGCTAACTAATCATCTTGTTGTGTTTGCCGCAGCAGTCAGAGACTCTTAAAGATCTTGTAAAAGAAAGTGTTTGGTATATTGATAGCGGCTGCTCGCGGCATATGACAGGCAACTTATCCCTCTTGACGGATGTGAAACCAATTAAAAGGGAGTATGTTGCTTTTGCTGGTGATACTGGTGGTGTTATAACAGGTCAAAGAACACTTACCAATGGTCAAATAAGTTTTGAGAAGGTGAACTACGTAGAACAACTTCAGCACAATCTGCTGAGTGTGTCTCAAGTCTGCGATAAGAAGTACACCACAGCATTTACTGATGTTGAATGCTTGATTTTGAAGCCGGGATTTGTTATTCCTGATGAATGGGTGTTGATGCGAGCACCTAGAAAAAGAGACACGTACATCTTGGATATGAGGACAATTGAATCTACTACTGAACATACTTGTTTATTGTCCAAAGCTACCGAGAAGGAGTCATTTTTATGGCACAGGCGAATGGGACATATTCATTTGCGTAAGATGAACTATCTTGTGAAAAATGATCTTGTGCTTGGGGTTCCAAAGCAGATATTTGCTCTCCCTGATAACTGTGTTTCCTGCTTAAAAGGGAAACATCACAAGAAATCCCACGAGTCAAAACTAGTGAACTCCATTCAGTCCCCATTGGAATTATTGCACATGGATCTTTTTGGGCCAGTCAGCAAGAAGAGCATTGGGGGTAAATCTTACTGCTTGGTGGTGACCGATGATTACTCGAGGTTTTCTTGGGTGTATTTCTTAGCTACCAAAGATGAAGCTCCTGATATTCTAATTTATTTATTTGATAGACTGGAAAATCTGTGCAATTTGAAGATCAAGAAACTACGCAGTGATAATGGTACAGAATTCAAGAACTCTATTCTTAAATTGTACTGTTTAAAGAAGGGTATAGATCATCAGTTCAGTGCGGCAAGAACTCCTCAACAAAATGGAGTTGCTGAACGGAAAAATCATTCTATCATTGAGACTGCAAGAACCATGCTTTCAGATTCAAAGCTTCCTGTCATTTTCTGGGCAGAGGCAGTAAACACAGCATGCTATGTTCTAAACAGAGTTTTGACGGTTAAGAAGCGAAATAAAACTTGTTATGAGTTGTTTAATAATCGGAAACCAAACCTTCAGTTTCTTGAACCTTTTGGCTGTCCGTGTTCAATCATACTAACAAAAGACAAAGTTAGTAAGTTTGGAGAAAAGACCGTTGATGGATTCTTCCTCGGATATTCTGTCAATTCTCCTAACCGAAGGGTCTTTAATAAAGCTACCGGACGAGTGGAGGAACATTATGAGGTCACGTGCCTTCGATATACTGATCCTCCTCAAGGAATAGGTGAAGATTGGATGTTCAAGTACGATGATTTGTTTGATTCATTTGATATTCCAGAAGTTGATGACATAGAGGAGGTGGTCACTCTACTACATGGAATTGATTTATCTTCTGACTCTTCAGTTCCTACACCTAAATCTACACCTTCTGCTGCCACACCATCTCCCACTCCATCTACATCTACCGCTCCGCCCACCACTCCAACACCATCTCCTGCTAATCCATCATCTACTACTCCATCCTCAACAACACCATTCACTCCATCACCCTATATCAATCTCGATCGACCTTCTTCCTCGGGAATATCTCCTAAATCAGTAGATCTTCCTTCTTATCCTCACATGACAACCATATCTGAAGAGGAAGAAATGACCACATCCCAACTACTTATGGATGATAATGAAGAGTTGGCATCAATTCCAAATTTGCATCAAATGGAATCGAATGACAAACTTGATAAGGAAGCCTCTCCATCCACTGAAGGAGATTACACCAATTTGGATTCGGTCATTGTGCCTGACCCGATTCCTCAAACACGCATTCATAAAAATCACCCCACAGATAATATTATAGGTGATCCGAATGCAGGTGTTCAAACGAGGGGACAAGTTAAGGATACCACGCTAGAACAAGTCAACTGTCTTGTGGCTCAGATAAATTCTTGCCATTTATCTCAAGTTGAACCAAAGAAAGTACAAGAAGCACTGCAAGACCCTCATTGGATCACTGCAATGCAAGAAGAGTTACAACAATTTGAGAAGCTACAGGTATGGTCACTTGTTAAGGAACCAAAGGGTGTTCACCCAATTGGTACGCGTTGGGTATTTCGTGTCAAGAAAGATGATCGTGGTGTAGTTGTGAAAAATAAAGCCAGACTTGTTGTTCAAGGATTCTCGCAAATCGAAGGATTAGATTATGATGAAGTCTTCGCTCCAGTTGCACGATTGGAATCAATTCGGATGTTCCTTGCTTACGCTTCATATAAGGGATTTCGTGTATTTCAACTGGATGTAAAAACTGCGTTTTTGTATGGTACTATTAAAGAGGAAGTTTATGTCCGACAACCTCCCGGGTTTGAAGACTCTGTACATCCTGATTACGTTTATAAGTTGAACAAAGCTTTATACGGTCTTCATCAGGCTCCTCGGGCATGGTATAAAAAGTTGTCTGAACATCTGCTTCAAAATGGTTTTTCTCGAGGACAGATTGACAACACTCTCTTCACAAAGAAATCTGGAAAAGATCTGCTGCTTGTTCAGGTGTATGTGGACGATATCATATTTGGGTCTACAAATGAACAACTGTGTAAGGACTTTGAGGAAATTATGAAATCCAAGTTTGAGATGAGCTCCATGGGGGAACTCACTTTCTTCTTGGGTCTGCAAGTTGAGCAGTCTGCTGATGGAATTTTTATTCATCAGTCAAAATATGTTACTGATATTTTGGCAAAGTATGACTTGTTAGACTGCAAACCCCTAGCAACTCCCATTGAAGTGAATCACAGACTTGGACCAGCTGAACTGGAGGATGATGTCAATCTACGTACTATCGTTCAATGATTGGTTCGCTGATGTACCTTACTGCTTCACGACCTGATATTATGTTTTCCGTATCTCTCTGTTCAAGATTTCAAGCTAAACCCAAAGTTTCTCATGAGAAAGCGGTCAAGCGTATTTTTAGTTATCTGAAATTCAGACCATCTCTCGGTCTGTGGTATTCTCATAAGGATGACTTCGCATTGACTGCTTACTCGGATTCAGATTACGGCGGTTGTAACATCGACAAAAAGTCTACTACTGGGGGTTGTCAGTTTCTGGGAAATCGGTTGATTTCATGGCAGTGTAAGAAGCAAACGACGGTGTCCACTTCAACAGCGGAAGCCGAGTACATTGCTGCTGCCAGTTGCTGTTCTCAAGTTCTATGGATTCAGCACCAGCTACGTGATTATGGGTTACTTCTTACCTTAACTCCCATTCATATTGATAACACCGCTGCAATCTCAATTACTCGCAATCCCGTACAGCATTCGAAAACCAAACATATTGAAATACGCTTTCATTTTATACGGGATTGCTATGAGAAGCAATTAATAAGCTTGATTCAAATCGATACTTTAAAACAAAACTCAAATATTTTTACAAAGGCTTTTCTACGTACTCGATTTGAAGAGCTTGTCTCTATGATCGGAATGAAAAATTCTGATCAAAATTTATTTGTGTCTTTGATGCTTTCTGTATACTTTTGATTTAAAAAAAAAAAAAAATCGCAACTGCCACTCTTTATACTCATTAGTATCAAGAAAATGCGAAGTTGCTAAATTTATAAAAATGGACGTTGGGTTGTGTCTGTAAATAACCTGGGATATGATAGTACATTAGGAACCATGTACAAAATGGAAATCTTAAGGTTTATCCTTGATGTATCAGTAGATTTATCTGGCATACTTACTACAGTTTTTATAAAAACTAGCTTCATCATATGATGTACTGGTAGGCATGATACACACCGTCTCTGGGTTATTAAGAAATAATTCTAATACATGTCTATAATCTTGTGGTATACACCTTATGATGTATGACTCCATGTCTGAAATCCTTAACATTGCATGACATACTTCTATCTTTGGAGTTATTATCTGAAATCATTTGGGGGTTTATGCTAACAGTTTCCTCTGTTGCGCGTAAGTGCATGCCTGGTCTCTGCTTGTATAAATTCAAAATTAAGCAAACGTGAGTCAATGTAACTTGCAAAGTCTTAAAACTTAAGATACCAATCAAGGTCGCCACAAAATTTGGTTTGACTACGATTGGTTTTGCTTAAACTTGAATCAAGTGTATGTTGCTCTGTTGTACGTCGGTACAGACCTGTCACCGTTGGCTTGATTCTTAAAAATGATTATCTTATACTTTCTATGAATATGGAAACTATGTTCATGTCTGAGTTATAGGGGTATGTCTATCGTGGGGACCACAGAGAAATATTCACATTAACAATAAATGGATAGCCCACAGTCACTGATGTAACATGTTTAAGTGGACAAACAATACCAGTAATCATTTTGAATTATTTTTTATAAGAGGTGTTTTAAATATGCTAAGTAAATTTAAAGTGGACAATATACTGGTAATCGAGTTAACACTTACGATTTGCTAATAATTGCATGTTTTACTAATATGATCCCTAATCAGACCCAAAACAATCCCGTCACCAAAAATATTAATGTTTTAAGATTTTTACTCTTTATCTTTATTTTATTTTATTTTTATTTTTAATTTCATCTTGATTTTTGGTAAATCCTTAAAGATTTTCCTTCTATGTTATTTTTATCTAAGACACATTTCAGTTTACAAATCATGTACCGAGTTGAAAACGCAAATTTTTTCAAACCCTAAAATCCTCAAAATTTTCAACAAGTGTCACATGGCGACACTTCATAAGTGACGCCATGAATTGTATAAGTGCCGCTACCTAAGTGTCGCCTTTAGGGTTTTTATATAAATACCGAACCCTAGCGGCACTCTCCTCTCACACACATTCAAATTACATAGCGACACTCACTAAAAGGTAGCGTCACTTACATTCGAAGTAGCGACACTTACTTTCCGAGAGGTTTTTGGTTCGATTTGCGTTTTCTGTTCGTTGTTTGCGTGATCCATTACTTGTTTCGTGTTCTACTCATCTATACGCACACTTTGGTATGTGTTTCATCCTTTATCATCATGTATTTTGTAAGTATTAATCGATTAAAGTTTCGGTTAGGGTTTTGCGTTTAATTTTAGCGATTACGGATTTGTGTGTTTATATTACATGTTATAAGCCATAGATTAGTAACCCTACATGATATCCGCATCCTCTATAGGCTTTAGATTGTGTTTATTTTGAGTTGTGTTCTTCGTGATTTCTGGGTTCATGCGTTTCTGCGCCTGTGTTCATCTTGGCGACACTCATTAAGTGTCGCCATCATGATTGGTTATTTTTCATCTGCTAGATAGCGTCACTCCCTAAGTGCCGCCATTCATAATAGCGTCACTTCTATAAGTGTCGCCACCTGTTGATAGCATCACTAATAAAGTGACGCCACTATCAATAGCATCACTCAGGTAGTGCCGCCACTATTTATAGCGTCACTTCTTTAGTGCCGCCATTTTAATCTTTTTATCGGCCAAGTACAACTTGGCGACACTTATCTAGTTACGCCAAGGTACTTAACAATTTTTTTGATTGATAGAGACACTTATATAAGTGTCGCCAGTGTTGTTCGATTGCTCACCAAGTCAAATGTAGCGACACTTATTTAAGTGCCGCCATTCAGGGTAGCGACACTATTAGAGTGTCGCCATTCATTACTTGGGTTTATTTCATCTCGTTTGCTCAATGATTTTTGAATTTGTTTCTATAACATCTTCTTTGGATATGTTTGTTGTTGTTTTTAGCTTTTCAGATGGCCGATTTGGAGATTAATGCTTCACGCACGAATACGAGACACAATATTGTTGCTTTTCTGGAGGATACTCACGAAAAATCAATCCCGTTTCATCAAATGATTCAGTTTATTCGTCGCTCGCGTATTCATTACGCTATTACAGCAAATCCTCCGGTTTTTCTTAACCAGATTCGTCCTTTTTGGGAAAACGCTGTTGTTAACACTGAGAATCAACAGCGGAGGATTTTATCTACCTTTTTGAATCATGATGTGATTATTACTGAGGATCTTATACGCTAGGTTCTGCGGTTCAATGATGCACCAGATATGCCAACTCAATTCGGCAATGATTTTCTTTACGGTGCTATGATTCGGATTGGTTATCCCGGGATTCCTAACGGACAGCATAGGAAACAGCATCTCAGCAAGCTGTGGAGGTATCTTGCGCACATCATTATTGTCTGCATGTCCCCACGAAAAGCTGGTTTCGACGGTATGAGTCATTCAACTGCTTCGGTATTACTTGCATTGATTTATAACAAACCGTTCAATTTCTCGGGATATATCTTCAACAATATGATCGATAATATTGAAAGTGGTGAAGATATGTGGTTCATGTATCCTCGGTTTGTCCAGCTCATCTTGAATACCCTGAATCTAGGGTTACCACAGGATATGGACCATCTTCTACGTCCAACTCCAATGCAGCTGCGGGTTTTCAAGGATTCTGACAGTGTTCCGAAGGGTCAACCAAAGATCCCTGATGTTCCACTGTTCGGACACATTATTGATGAAAACTACGTGCCCCACAAAATGATGGTTATCTTGAACCAGTGGTGGAACCTGAACAACCTGCAGAGGATTTCGTTGAGGTACCGGTTCAGGTGAATGAGCAACCGGTAGATGATTTAATTGATATCGACATGTTTAACGATTTTGAAAATGAAAATCCGGAATTTGTGGATTTTGTGAATCAGGTTGCACAGGATATCGGTGATCTTGCTGAGGGGGAAGAAAACCTCGTTCAGGATTCTGGAGAAGACACTGAGTCGGACCGTGAGATTCCCGATCCGGAAACTCTACGCCGTATTCAACGACAAGATCCTGCGCGCTGGGATCGTATCCAGAGGCGTATAAGAACCGGCAAAGCTCAAGCAGAGGCCAAAGGAAAACGTGTACGCACAGATGCCTCTGACTCTGATGACTCTTTTGAGCTCTCTCCTCCGCGGTCCAAGCGCAACCGTTCTACTGTTAGCATCAATGAGCCGGGTTCTCGTCCTCGCTCGACATCTCGTCCGGTTTCTGCTCCACGTCCTCCTCCAGTCTCTCAACCTTCTACTGGAGATGCTTCTGATTTTTTCTTGCAGATGATGGAAGCTTTCTCTTCGCTTGAAGCTCAAGTTCAAGATCAAAATTCAATTATCACTGAACAGGCCTCAAAGTTGAAAGAATTGGAACAGAAAGCTGCTAGGGTTGATGCGTTAGAGCTAAGGGTAATACAGTTAGAATCCTAAGTTGTAGTTTCGGGGGAATCAAGCCAAAGGGCTTTAGAAACAACAACTAGTGATCCTGTAAACGATGATGATATTAATGAAAATGTTCTTTTGGATTACTTTGCATCTTCTGCTAACATTCCAGGTCAACCGGTACCACTGAATGTAGATTACTCTGAAGCAAATATCACGTATCTACAAAGTCTACTGTATCCGGTTCATAGTGATGATTTATCCTGTGATTCTGCGGATGTTGAAGTCGAACCAGAGATTCCATCTCCGGATGAGGTTTACGAAGAAAATCCGAGTAAAGAACCGCCAGTTCAACGAGAAGACGAACCTGCTCAAGCTCATCCAGATATACCTTATGATCCTGATGCCCCGATTATCGAATCGGACTCTTCTGAAGATGAAGCTGTTAATATTTCTGAACCTGCTTCTAAATCAGGACCTTCTACTTCAGCAACATCAAGGCCATCCGTGAGAAGACGTCCAGTTCCTCCTGCTTTGACTATCTGTAAAACTTACAAGATTCGAGGAGATTTGACTGGTTTGATAAAAAGTTGGAAGTTTGATGATGTAAACTTTTTGATTTTGATCAAAAGGAAAGATGGTGTTCAATATTTCAAGCCAAGATTCAACTGCATAAGTACTTTGCCAAAGGTTGAATTGAATCGGTTAGCGCAATTGGAGTTGGTAAATGATTCGAATGATGAAAGAGGTGCTTTCTTTCAAAAGATTTTGAGAAGAGAAATTTTTGGCAAACGATATGTATGGATTAGACCTGAGCTTGGAGTTCAATATTCTTATAAAAAGAAGTTAGATCCAAGAACTCGAGAACCGATCGTGAAATATCATTATCCTCCAGCGGCAAGTTTAAAAACCGTTCCTCTTCAAAGGTTACCACTGGATTACTTGAAAAGATTTAGACATTGGTGGTACGACTCAAAGACAGGTGAAGCTGTGATTGAATTCTTTACTGAAAGTGACCCAGAACCAGTTCCAGGAAAGTGGACTTATACGAAGAACATCATCAGGGGCTCAAACGTTCGAGTATTTGATCCCATTAGTTTGATCAATATGTCAAAGAATGATTTGAAGATTCTCCATTCCACTAAAATCAAGTATTAATCTATTGATCATGAAGAAGCTCAAAAATTTCAACAAGTTGTTGAAATCTGTGTTAAAGTGGGAATACACGCTGGTGGAAGATTCCCTGCAGGCTGGATATGACTAAAGACATCTGTGTAGACCAAGCTGTTGACAAGGGGGAATTTGTTGGTACAAGTTTGTGTCAGTCAGTTGGTTATCGAGTTTGTAATCGTTTCGAGTTTTTGATTTGATGTTAGTTTGTGAAAAACTTGGAATCTGTCCAAGTGTTAGGGCGACACTTAGCCAGTGTCGCTATGGCGACACTTCTTAAGTGTCGCTATAAACTGGTTAGTGTCGCCACGGTCGTGTTTAATGTGTATAAATAGTCGATTTTTAGCACATTTTGAAGGTTGACGAAACCCTAAACGTAGAGTCAGTATCTGGAGAGTTCTGTAAAAGCTTATTTACGTTCATATCAATCTAATATACGAAAGCTTTTGATTCGTTTGTGTTTTGTGATTCGATACGTTTATTTAACACTTAATTGCTTGTTAGTTATACGTTTGATTGAGTGGCGATCTGTTAGATCCCGAATAAGGGAACTACACCATAAGTGAAAAATCTGTTATCATAGATGGTCTCTATATGAATATCAAAGACTTAAATGAGACAATTGCTAGTAAGGATCAGGAAATAGTGAATCTTAACTTAAGATTAGTTGAGCAAAACCGTAAACTTGAGAATTTTAGGACATCTCAAATGGATAAAATGTTAGATGCTCAACGAAGTGTAAAGGACAAAACTGGGATAGGTTACAATGATGTATCCCCTCCTTTTAATGACAATTACACCCCTATTCCTGAAGATTCTGAAATGACTGATGTTAATCCTGAGATTACAGTAATTGATAAACCTGAACAGTCAGGGGCACAGAAGGATGTTATTAAGATCCAATCATCAGATAATAGTAAGGTGTCTCATTTCACTAAAATACAGGTTGTATCGGGTGGAGTGATTAACGATGCTAAGACTGATGATAAGGTTGATAAGGAACAAATACTTGAACCTTTAGTGCCTAAGACTCCGAGTGGTAATGCAAAAGTTCCTAAATCACGCAAGCAGATGTCATGCTTCAAGTGTCACCAAAAGGGACACGTGGCTTCGTGTTGTCCTAACAAAAAGCCTGAAACATCACATAAGCTTGTGATTGATGAAAAGACACAGACCGACTCTAGTATGACTGTAGATAGGTTAGATACCAAACCTAAGTTAGGTAATAAACCTGTTAACATTCTTAAAAGAGACGGTAAACATAGTGTCTCCCCACCTAAACCTAAACGGCCATATACTCAAAGTGATAATTCTGTCTATAAGCCTAGGGATATGACACCGTCGAGGTTTAGAACTCCAAGTAGAGGCCATAGTCATTATGAGAGTGGTACTACTTCGCGATCACATGAGTTTAATTATAATTACCATAATAGAGCTCATAATTCTGTGCCTAGGAGGTTCTCCTCAAATTCACCTCTTAAGGCTGATCGTCCACAAACTCAAGCTACTTCGAAAGTAACCAAAGCTCCTGATGGGAATGATGGTTATTTTAAAGAGCTTAAGTTTGTTGATGATAAGGGACAAACCAAGACCGTAATGGCTTGGGTCCCTCTTGACAACTAATCGTGTTTAGTGTTATGTGCATGAGCATGTTGTGAACAAGGACAGCTGGTGGTATGTAGACAGTGGATGCTCGAGGCACATGACCGGAGAAAGAAGTCTACTTAAGGACTTCAAGGAGAGTCTCAAACAAAAAGTCAATTTTCCAGGAGATAAAGGAGGAGTAATTTCGGGAAAAGGAAAAGTTTCAAATGGAACTTTGACTCTTGAGGATGTGAACTACGTTGAAGAACTAACTCACAACCTAGTGAGTGTTTCCCAAGTCTGTGATAAAGGCCATCCAGTTTACTTTAATGAAAAGGAGGCCTTAGTCCTGAAGCCAGGTTTCATAATTCCTGAGAAATGGATATTGATGAGGGCACCAAGGAAAAAGGACATCTATGCAATAAACATGGGTGTTCCTAGTTCTTCAATGGTGTCTACTTGTTTATTATCCAAGGCTTCGGAAACAGACGCATTATTATGGCATAAGAGAATGGCACACCTGAACTGGAGAAAGATGAATTACATAACCAAAAATGGTTTAATTCTAGGTGTACCACAAAAACGTTTCGAGTCTGAAGATAAGTGTGTTCCTTGCATGAAAGGAAAGCAGCACAAGAAACCACACAGATCTAAGACTGAAAACTCAATCTCCTCGCCATTTGAATTGCTACATATGGATCTCTTCGGCCCTATAAGCAAGAGAAGTCTAGGTGGCAAATGGTACTGTTTGGTTGTCACATATGATTATTCTAGATTCTCGTGGGTATTCTTTTTGGGATCAAAGGATGAAACTCCAGGAATTCTAATTGAGTTCTTTGATCTAGTAGAGAATGTCTATAAAAAGAGAGTGAAGCGTATTCGTAGTGACGATGGAACAGAATTTAAGAATTCAACGTTGAATATCTATTGCTTAAGCAAAGGGATATTACATCAATTCAGTGCACCTTATGAACCTCAACAGAATGGTGTTGCTGAAAGGAAAAACAGGACGTTGATTGAAGCTGCTAGAACAATGCTTGATGATTCAAAGCTTCCAGTCATCTTTTGGGCAGAAGCAGCGAATACAGCATGTTATGTTCTCAATAAAGTTCTTACGGTTAAAAGACATAACAAGACTTGTTATGAGCTTTTAAACAATAAGAAACCTAACTTAAAAGGGTTTGAACCCTTTGGAGTTTCATGCACCATATTAAAGACTGGACATCAAGCTAAATTTGGTGAGAAGGCTGACGAAGGATTTTTCCTAGGTTATATGCCCAATTCGTCAAACAAGAGAGTCTTTAATAAAGTCACAGGACGTTTGGAAGTAGTTTATAACATTGAAGTTACGAGCTATTCACCGGATGTTCATAAGGGCTTAGATTGGCAATTTGATTATTCTGATCTTTTTGCATCATTTAAAGTTCCTATTAGTGACTATTTCAGTGATTCAGAGATAGCTGAACATTTATTGTCTGAAGATGTGGATACTGGCCATACTTCAACTTCGAGTGTTCCGAATTCTGGAATCAAGACAAATGTTGATCCAAATCAACCATCTACTAGTGGATCTCAAAAATCCAAAGTAGATACACCTCTAAATGAAGAAGAGCTGACTGACAAATTAGTGGATGAAATTCTCACACCACTGAGAGAGTTAAGAATATCTATGGGTATTGATAACTCACAGCTATCTAGAGAGGGTGTACCAGATTTGGAAGACATTCCTGAACAACATAGTGTTCTTGAAGAAATCGGTACTAACTTAGGAAATGAGATTCCAGTTGAGCCTGTTGCCTCAACTAGAACGAGTAAGAATCATCCCGTTGAAAACATCATCGGTGATATTAATACTCCGGTTCAAACAAGGACTCAATCAAAAGCTAGTACGTCTGAAAATTTAGAATACCAAAGCTTGTATACTGCATTGAAAGAGACAGGGATTCCTAATCAATGTCTATATTCATGCTTTATCTCACAAGTCGAGCCTAAAAATGTTCAAATGGCTTTAAAAGAAAGCTCGTGGGTAGAAGCAATGCAAGAGGAACTATCACAGTTCACAAAATTACAAGTATGGGAGTTGGTTGACCTACCAAAGGGAGAATATCCAATTGGAACTAGATGGGTATTTAAGTGCAAGAGAGATGATAAAGGAATCGCTACTCGCAATAAACTCGTCTAGTGGTTCAAGGTTTTAATCAACCAGAAGGTATAGATTACAATGAAGTGTTTGCACCAGTGGCTAGGCTAGAAGCAATTAGAGTGTTCTTAGCATTCGCATCATATTATGGTATAAAGGTTTTTAAGTTGGATGTTAAGAGTGCCTTTTTGTATGGCAAAGTTGAAGAATTGGTGTATGTTTCACAACCGTTAGGGTTTGCTGATCCTGAGTATCCAGATAAAGTATATCGTTTGAATAAGGCTCTATATGGATTACATCAAGCACCTAGGGCATGGTATGGAACACTATCAACGTATCTACTTGAGAATGGATTTATAAGAGGATCGATTGATAGTACACTGTTTGTGAAGTGGAAGAAGAAAGACTTTCTTCTCGTGCAAGTTTATGTTGATGACATTATTTTTGGATCGTCTGATGAAAAGATGTGTCAAGAATTCGAGAAAGTCATGAGAAAAATGTTTGAAATGTCTGCAATGGGAGAGTTAAATTTCTTCTTAGGATTACAAGTTGATCAAAAGAAGGATGGATTCTTTATTCATCAGTCTAAATATACATATGAGCTATTAGAACGCTTTAAGATGGATGAAAGTAAGGTCTACAATACTCCAATTCCAGTCAATCATGGACTAGGTCCAGATACATCGAGTGATAGCGAAGTGGATCCAACTCTTTATAGAGCCATGATTGGATCACTAATGTATCTAACAGCCTCTAGGCCTGACATAATGTTTGCTGTATGTTTATGTGCAAGATATCAGGCTAATCCGAAAGAGTCACACATGCAAGCTGTTAAACGAATCTTTCGTTACCTCAAAGGGAAACCTAAGCTGGGTCTTTGGTATCCGATTGATGGAGACTTAGATCTCGTAGCTTATACTGATTTGGATTATGGAGGATGCAATCAGAATAGGAAATCTACGACCGGAGGATGTCAATTCCTAGGAGGTAGATTAGTATCCTGGCAGTGCAAGAAGCAAACGTCTGTAGCTATTTCTACATGTGAAGCTGAGTACGTTGCAGCTGGCAGCTGTTGCTCTCAAGTACTTTGGATTCAACAGCAACTGCGGGATTACGGGTTAAATATAACCAATACTCCTATGATGATTGATAATGAATCAACTATGTCGATCACCAATAATCCGGTGAAGCATAGTAAAACTAAGCATATTGATATTCGACATCATTTTATTAGAGATTGTGCTGAGAAGAAGTTAATAAAGTTAGTTAAGGTTCCATCATTGAATAACTTAGCAGACTTATACAAAAAGGCATTCGACAGAACAAGATTTGAGACGTTGGTTCAACTGAACGGAATGAGAAATCCAGAGTGATTAGTCTTCCAAGGGTATTTATGTAATAGTTAGTATTTCTATGTGTTAATAAAAAAAATAAAAAAAAGGGAGGCGTATGGCATTCATTTGCTTGTTACCCAAGGGGAATCGCCTTCATTAAAGAATATAAACATAATATTCTTTAAAATATTTTAAGTTTTTATCTGCAAAAACTAAGGGAAATGATAGTACATTAGGAGAATAAGCTTCACAATAATAAGCTTAAGTCCTAAGTATGATATGGTAGTAGGTTCAAATAAAGTTGCTTTAGAACTACAGTGGTTCTATCAGGTATGTGTTTATATTTATTTGATTATACACCTATATCCACAAGTTATAATTTGTCTATTTTTAATGAAAACTTTAGATGGCTTCATCATATGATGTACTGGTAGGCAAATTATATAAAATTTTCTAAGCCTTAAGAAGTTAATTAACTACTTGTTTATTATCTTGTGTTACTATTCTATGATGTATGACATTAGTCTTAATTGTTGAATGATGGTATTGCCATACACTGTTATCATGCATTTTAATTTTAATTGACAAATAGTAGCTATATGGGTATTAACTTAATTATTGGTAACTTTGTTGTACTGAGTACAGATCTGAAACCTTTAATTAAATTAATATTCTCAAATATATTTTGAATTATGCTAGAAGGGATTCTCTGTTGTACTAAGTACAGACTTGGATAACATAGCATATTCAAGGTATGTCTGATATTTGTCTAACCTTAAAATTCAAGTGTATGTTATATGTTTCGAAAAGATACATCATTTAGTAACCGCTACCTTGAAATTAAATGATACAGTGTTATGAGTTTTACTTGAAATTCTTCAGTATGTCATATAATAGGAAGCACTTGATAATATTCATACTAACAATAAAGTGTTTGCTTGGAAAATCGAGTATAATTTGTTTATGTGGACCATAATACCGGTAATCGTCTTGAATTGTCTATAATTAAAATCTTCATTTTATGTGATAATGCATTTATTAATTATGCTATGTGGATAAAGGTACCTAAGATATAATTTTATAAATATAAATGTATAAATGATAAATTTAGTTGTAATTTTATAGTAATTTACTTGAATTTCATAAGGTATGTATATTACCAATCTACTTAGACTTTTTAAATAAATTTTAAATAGCTTGTTCTTTCTAATATGATCCCTAAGCAGATAAATACTTATTCATTTTGTTTATGTATTTTGTTTTTGCTCAAGTGATTAATAAAATGGTACTTGATACCAATGTTTATATAATTGTGTTTTTATCTTATTTTATTTTTTATCTTTATGTTTAATTAAAGTTTTTATGTTTATTAGATTTTACCCTTTGGAATTAAATTATACTGAATATTTTCTATTTTGAGCTGAACAATCGTAACAAATACAAGTGAAAAATAATTTTATTTTAGACTTGTACAAATGATGGGTTTTTAATTTATACTTAGCATTTAATTCGCGTTTTTATTTCATTTTGCGAGTTTGACTAGTCAAACTTGCGGATCCACTTGAAATCTCGCGAATCGAATACAGAGTATAAAAGGGAGGTCAAACGAGTCAACCAGACCACCGAATCCACAATATTCGCGAATTCACTTATTCTGTGCGGATCCACTTACAGGCGAAACGAGGCGAAAACATTATTTTCGTTTGATTTTGATTTTTCGAGTACGAGGAACGAGTTTTTGATCCGTAACAATTATTCATCTTTAGATTGCGAACGTTTTGAGGTATAAATCAACACATTTCACCGTTTAAATAACAAGAAATCGATGTTTTTATTAAACTAGGGTTTCGGTTTGGAGATAGAACGATTCACGTAGATTAACGGATTCTTAGAACACGAATCCTTAGGATTAATGTTAAACGAACCTTAATAAACGTAAATGCATCGATTGATTGTGTTAAAACTTACAAAATCATCGATTTTAAGTTTAAACTCGCGACGGATGTTCATCAAAAGAGTTGAGCTTTCGTTTCAACTCGCAGCGAGTTGAATAGCAGATCGAGTTGATTAGCGGATCGACTGACGAGTTGACCTGCGGATCGACTTGATTAGCGAGTTCAATAGGCTGCGAATCCAATTGCAAGTTGACATGCGAAACGAGTTGAATTCAATTCGCATATGGTACTTCTACTAGTCCAGAACTTAGATAAATTTTATTTCTAAAAGTTTTTTTAAGAGTTAAGACTTTATTAAGTAATAACTAGTATATTTTAGATTCCTATGACAATGTGTATATATATATATCGAAAGTCTACCGATTCAAAACGTAATCGAGTGGCGTGTCCTAATTTTATATTAGTGGTATAATATATATTGGTTTTATAATACGTTAACGACTTGAGAATTTTAAAGTTACAAGTAATTAATAGAAATTACATATTGGACTTACGACTTATTAGTTATAAGTTATATATGTTACATAGATAATTAAGTATACGACTTGAGATAATTATGTAACAAGTTATATATTCTAAATTTAGAACTACGATGCTTGATGAATTTTAATTCATATATACATAATAGTTTAAAATTTATTTATTGTAATTAACGTGCATTAATTGTTTTTGTTATGTGTGTTATTATGCAGATATGGCTAGACAGTTTGATAAAGGTCACAATATTCTTGTGGATCTAGATCTTACAGTCAAGGGAGCTAGACAAGTAGCTCAAGTCCTTACATTTTTCGCACGTTCACGCATTAGATATGCGATTACAGAGAGCCCACCGATCTCTCTGTCAATACTGAACGATTTTTGGAGGGATATTCAGTATGACGAGACGGTCAATCCACCGGTCATTCGAGCAACGGTTAACCAACAACCGATTGCGTTTACAGCTTCTGACCTTCGTCAGATTTTGCATCTGGGTACAGTAGACCAAGAAGATGGTCCTACTGAGTACTCAAGTGATTTTATTAAGGGTGCACTAAGCCGTATGGGCTATACGGGTGAGCGTAGAGGACGACAGTTCCTAAAGGCTCTAGTTATCGGCCAGTGGAGATTCTTGTGGCACGTTATTGTTACTGTTTTTGGACCGAAGAAGGGCGGTTTTGATGAGTTGAGCCCTGCTCTTGTATCGGCGGTACTGTCACTGGTTTATAACAAACCATACAGTTTTTGTGATTACATTTTTGGCGAGTTAGCTAGGCAGATTTCGGGTTCTGTCAGATCACTCTTTATGATCTACCCGAGGTTCTGTATGATGATTATTCGTGCTCGTCTTCCGGATATTGTTATCCCTGAGCCGCACTTACGTGTTGATACTATAGCGCTCAGAGGATACAATGCGATGTTTCAGTAGACTATTCGACGGGAAGAATATGTCAAGCCGGAGATCCGTGATCTTTTTGGCTATCTTATTGATCCCGCTTACATTACGCCACCGAACAATGGATGGCTAGATGTTGCTGCTGCTGCTGCTGTTGTACCTGAGCCTGTTGCTGCTGCTGTGGTTCCACAACCTGAGCCACAGGCACTGCTTGAGGATGTGTTGATACAGGCTGATCAACAAGGTCAACAGGTTGATGCTGAGGTTACTGCACAGGTGGTGCAGGAGGTGCTAGGTCAGAATGACGAGGCACAAGATCCCGAGTTGAGGGAAATTGATCTGTTCTTTGAGATTGCACCGGAACAGGTATTATATCATTTATATAATAATATAGATATTTAGATATTCGATGTCCTTATTAAATATTATAGTATAATATTATTATTTAAAGATAATGTTATAGATATTTAGTTGATTGGATAATATTTCTGATTATAAAATATACATATCATTATATAAACAGGTAGCTGAAGCTGAGGCTGCACACCCAGAGGTTGCAATACCTGAGGGGGAGTAGAGACAGCAAGATAGATCAGTAGTTGTACCGGTTAAGGTATTATATCTGATTAATCTTAAATATATAAGACTTGTATGATAGAGCTTTATGCTAATCATAAATGTTTAATATATTTACTATTAGGATCCTGTTGGATCATCTGGAGGTCGTGATGGTGAGACGGCTTCAGATGATGACTCTGAGAATACACCTTCTCCTCCTCCGTCTACTTCTGAAAAGAAGAGGAAGGGTAAGAGTATTATGGAGGAAGGTCCTGAGGAGGTTGAAACTCCTTTGAGAAAGAGGTCTAGGACTTTGACCATTAGAGAAGGTTAGTATTATACAAAATTAGATAATCTTAACTTGTTGTTTATCAGGAGTTAAACTGAGACAGTTAATTATGTGACAGTTGCTCAAGATACACTGCAGGTCGAGACGGTGATATCGGTAGAGTCTGAACCGATTTCTGTACCTACTGAGGTAAGAGATATAAGTCTAGTACTACAAGTATTACAAAATTAATTAGAGATTGAGACAGAGCAATCTGTAACAATTACTTATTTAATTTTTGTCTAATGTTTTAGGAGATTGTTGACTTAGTATGTTCGGAGCCGATTCCGACTACTACAGCAAGCACATTTACAGCTGATCTTCTAAAGTCGGCTTTGACTCAGCCACTTCCACCGCGTACATTTGAGTCACATGTTGCTTCGCTGACACCACCTGGACCAACGATCAATCCTATCACTCCAGTGACTGATGCTGAAAGGATTACATCCTTGGAGTCGAAAGTGAAGGAGTTGGAGAAGGTTGTTGCTAGAGTTCCAGAGTTGGTTGTGAACAATCTTACTCTAGGCCAGCAAGTGCTTGAACAGAGTCACGCTTACAATACACTGCTGAAGACTCACAATACACTCCTTGATGATTTTACTGCTCAGCGACTGAAGCTTGATAACTTAGAACGTTTGGTGTTGAGAGTTAATTCAGGACAGTCTGCTCAGGGGGAGGTATTGGTATATCTGGAGTCGTGCAAGCAGGATGAGCTGAGAAGGATAAGAGACTCTGACAAAGACGATGATCCCAATGCACCGAGTGGTGAGCAGATCGGTCTTTCAAAGACTGGTGAGCAAGCTACAACTCAGGGGGAGTCTGGTGCTAAAGCTAGTGGTGCTGGAGCTGGAACAAGTACAGATAATATAACACCCCTCGTTTATTATAAAGATTTCATGTAACATTTGCGACTCGGAAGCGTATATTTAAAACATACTATCAATGTACTCAAAATGTCAATAAACTTTTTCAAACTTATTACATGACATTTCAACAAACTAGGTGTTATATAATTCAAAATATCTCTTTAGTTATAAAACTAACATCAGAGTAAAAGCCTGTCAAACATTCCATCCAGTCCAACAACCTCCTGCCCAATATGTCCCATCTATTTAACCTGCAGGAAGAACTGTGGTGGGGTTAGCACAACGCTAAGTGAATGAAACTATAAGCAACAGTCCAACCTAGCATAACAATCTGTTTACATCAATTAACAATAAACATAAAATCAATCAATCACTCAACATCCAATCAATGTCATACACGCAACATCATAAGGATCGGTGGTCCCTGAGACACCCTAATACCGGTTTGGTACTCAAGGAACTCTTATCAATCATCTGTATTGGCCCATACAGAACTACCGATAACTTGTTGTCAATCACACACGACCTAGATCTCTAAACCAACATTTCAAGTTTCCGAGATCTCCTGTCGTCTACAACAACAACAAGTCCAACCATCAAATCAAGTTGACCTCAAAATCTTACATACTAGCACAATCAGCCAAGTAAGCAACTAATTAAACTATCATGGCAAGATATCTCTACAGATGTATCATATCAAGGTAATACTATAAATTACTTGTTGTAAATCAAATCATTACAACTAAATCACACTGAGGTTACAGATCCACTCACCGGCTACCTCAGCCGCAAGCTCAGAAGTCTAATATTACTGAGCCTTCTCCACATCTGAGAATACAATCAATTAAACAATGAGTTAGTAACTTGTATCAACTGATAATACTTATGTAATTAACATCGTTACACAATCATAACATAATTACATGTATCAAGTGATCCCTAAGATCACAGCAACAAAAGTTCAATTCGGAACATAATCAAAAAGTCCCGAAATAAGGTCCAAAAACTGTAAAATGCCATTTTCGACCCCTAAACGACCCCGAAAGGCCAAAAATCATCTAGACTCTTAGAATAGAGCCTTGATCATTGGGCCGTTTTCGAGTCACCATGTAAATTTCAACCCAATCCGAGTTAATGAAAATTTGTCAATTTCAAGTGTCGCTAAAAACACCACCTTCTAAACACTTATGCATTTTCAAAATTTGCAAAATCCTTCAAACTTTTCTCATGCAAACGCGATCCGAGTAATAATGGCTGGATCGCGTTCACCCTCAGAAAAAGTTCTGTCACCGTTTTACACTTGGCAACGCGATCCGGACAAATTCTTGGGATCGCGTTCCCAAGAACAAAACTCGTCCGATTCCTTTTATAACTAACGAACGCGATCCTGGCTAGGGTTCTGGGATCGCGTTTGAACCTTTTTCAGCTCATCTTCATCCCTGATCAAACCCTAACCTACGGGTTTAATCACCCAAATCGCCCAAACTCACTTTCTAACAGTTATAAACACCTAATAACTTCACATAATCAATATGCAATAGTTATAACGAAGTTCTAACATCAAGTTCATGTTTTTCAATCCAAATCAATCAATTCAAAACTTATAAACTATTTGATTCAATTCAAACTTACCTCTCAATTGAAGAACACTGAATTGAAAGATAATAATGGTGAAACTAGAATCAATCATAGCTCCAATTCGTAGGTTTCAAGTTTCTGATTTGGATTTCATAAGGTTTATGTGAGTTTTGAAGTTTCAAATGAACTTTCCTAAAGAGGAAAGTTATATATATAAGTCGGCCTAACAAACCGCCTTCAATATACGGGTATAATTTAATACCCCGTCTCAATCTATTGTCTGGAACCCGAAAACCATTTGCGAGTCCAAACATTTTATTGCACCGTCAACTATATTAATTTACAACAATTAATAATTCACTTATCACATTGGAATATTCGACTCCTATTCCAATTATTTCAACTAATTCCGACAATATTATTTCCAAACACATTTAAATACTAATTTAAATCATGA
Organism: Helichrysum umbraculigerum; assembly: GCA_949592205.1. Classification (NCBI taxonomy): domain Eukaryota; kingdom Viridiplantae; phylum Streptophyta; class Magnoliopsida; order Asterales; family Asteraceae; genus Helichrysum; species Helichrysum umbraculigerum. The sequence continues at coordinate 21,171,915 of CATIUR010000001.1, forward strand.
AATAATACAAAACAACTAGGTCCATTTCGAGGATGTTACAACTCTCCTCCCCTTAAAGAGATTTCGTCCCCGAAATCTAACCTCAATCATTCTAACTAATGTGATATAATCACATATATCTTAACATACATTTGTCCCTAATAGCAACTTACAACTATACTTAGACTGTTTGAATTCTTTCCACATGCACATATCCAAATGTACATGCTTCTATCTTTTCCTATGCACACATACAGTGCATCTAATCAATATCATCAATCAGATATATCTTATAGACAGACACTTACTTTAACAAGTGAAACCTACAATCACTTAATCAACAAATAAAACTTAACATTACTTAATAGGTTTATGCAACCCAAAATTAGCAACATGCTAAAATCTTTAACCTATTCTCACTGTTCATCACTGTTAACAATAAAATAGCAGCAACAATATCCCAACAATAGTATTTATTAAACCCCAATGTACCTAGCAACATTGAAATATAATTCAGCTCACGACCAACAATCAGTCTAATATACAGATCACAATCTTAAATCTCTACCATCAAAGATCCGAAATTCAAATCTAGGTCAACTTTTCATCCAAAAGTTTCATACCTATACTCTTTTGAATACCCTATCATATTCACATATCATTTCAATCATATGAAATCCTTTACTTAAAAGAAATCCAGATTCATATCACCTTAATAAGTACAACAGAGGTCAACTCAGTAGGTAAAACCACAATCAACAAGTATTTTGCTCAATCAACAAAAGTACCACAATCAATCTTACTTACAATCAACCAACCTCTACATTGACTTATTTCCATTTGTAACTCCTTTCATTACTACCTATCAATTGTCAACAACTTCAAAGTCGACAACAACTACTGCTCAACAATAATCACAACATTAATGATTATACATTCCAGTACACCTATCAGTACTTAATATTTGTCTTCAAACTCTAACTAACCATCAAGTTAGAATTTATATACTACTTAAACTGGTAAGACATCAAAATTTATTCTTAGCAACCAGTTATTTCAACTCAACCTTAAACTCTTAAGCCACAAATCACAAGCAATTAGAAATTATACAACTTTAGTCACATAATCACTTAGTACTACATCCCATCAATATAGCAACTAAGTCAGTCTTATTCAACATATTATGATACTACAGATCAAGCATCACAATATCACAATGTGCTACTCTACAACACATTTCAACAAAATCTACATCAAGTTAATCACAATTAACTAACCTCCACATATCTTATGGCATATTTTAATTCAATCTATTAAAACTTATCATGCCATTTATTATCATGTATACTACACATATATACTTACACGATTTCAGATATTCTCTAAAATGGACACATACACAACAATTTCTTAAAATATGAACAACTTTCCAATTCATATACCTCAATTTATCAACCAAGGTCAAACTAAACCTTTAACACCATTTACATTCAGATATACTTTCATATCATATCTTATTTGGATCTAATCCCAATCTATCACTTTATCATTTACTTCATTTGTATACAATCAACAAATAACTAAAGAGTCCATTCAATTCTTTTAATACTTAAGTAACTCATCATGAGGTACCAATCAATCTATGCAACCTTTCAATTATTTCTTATCTCACATTCTTACCCAATCACGGCTGTCATCACAAGCCTCATACACTGGTAAGACTTTCTTATCACAGTTCTAATCAATGTGATTTAACTATTCTTAACATATCTTAGCAATTTATAACTGTCATATCATACAATGACTTCATATCTGTATAATTCTTTAACACATATTCAGTTCAAATATCAAATATTATTTAACTGAATACTCAATTATACTTTACACTATTTCAATTACTTAATACTAGCTTTAAGTAATAACTCAAGTCTCACAAACTTAGACCATTCATCTATCTCCTTTGGATCTTACAAGACCCATCTCAACATAATTTGACAAATCAAAGAATTCAATCATATTCCTCACAATCATAACATTTCAATCTATGTTAGACTATTTCAACACACACAGTTGACTATATGTCAACTTTGATTTCAATCAACTAAATAAATAAAATCCTCTAATTGCTTTTCTCAAGTTTGACCTATCCTCAAACCAATCACAAGCAATTAATTTTATACACAATTTTCTATTCATGGTTTGACTTTCAAAGTTAACATACTATCAATATTAACTCACAACAAACCATTTTATTTTATATGTTCACTTTCAGACATATATTTCAAATTATTTCATTCAATAATATTATCAGTCCTTCCCAAGGACAAAATCAACCTACTTCAACTTTGGCTCCATGCAAGCCATTACACCTTGTATGTTTACTTTCAAACAAAATATTCAATTTATTACTTTCAATGACCTTATCAATCCTTCACAAGGACCAGGTCAAATTATATTAATCCTGGCTCCATACAAGCCATTTCCTTTTATATGTTTATTATCAAACATAAACTTTCAATTATTACATTCAATAATACTAGATATTTCCTTAAGCAAGACAATACCATTATGTCTCAACTTTGGCCTCATACAAGCCAATTATCAAATAGTGATTCATTTAAACACTATCAAATTCATTTACAAGTAATTTATCACAATTACTTATTCAACAAAATCAAATTAGTCACTTAGGTTTATCATCAAAACCTATATCAATGACAACTATTACTTACACTGACACTGTTCTATTAACCAATTGTTTTCTTATCAAAACAATTATTAAACACTTTAGCATACTTTCATGCTTAGTTATTCCAAATCACATTACATTTATTTTATACAAAGTAGCCTCAACAAGTTCATGTGACACAACATAATATAACAACGGTGATCAGGCATTGCAAGATTATGTTCTTCACAATCCATTCTCAGGCTACTCTACATTATAATTATCAATGTGATCTACTCTTATCTCGTAGGTATTAAATATCTCATGATTTCAAATCAATCATAATCTATTTAATAGTTTCTATCAGCTGATACACACTCAAAATCAGCTTACTACTTACATATTCATACAATGTTCTGGTTTTCAATAACTGAATTACTCAGTATATCACTTATCTGAAACCTCAAACACATGATAACTCATCATCATAGTTTCAATACTTAACACTAATCAATGTCCCTATTTACCTCCAAATTCAGGACACATCTTAATTAATTATCATCACTTTGACATATGTTATACTATCAACAACAATGTCACAACAAACCTACTCAATCAAGTTATTACAAAACATTTCACTTATTAATTCACAATGAATCAGAAAGATCTATCACTTCCCAAATTAATTTAGCTTTATCATAAGCCCTATTCCTTATAAACCTATCAGTCATAGTTTAGATCAAGTGTTTAACTATAGTCAACACATATCATATAGTCACATAAATACATATTTTTGCATTTACAATTCAATCAGAGATAACCGCAACAATGAACAACAATGAGTATCTCATTTAATACTTCTATCCTCATGTCAACCTATAGCAATCAATAGTTGACTCAAAACTGGGGAATCATATCAGTCTGACTCAATTAACTTCACAACAAAGCTTACTCAACATAACAGAGTAAACAATTCAAGTTAATGTAAATTAACATAGGCTTATCGAAGATTACCTGAAAATCTTAAGCCCACGAATGTTGAGGAAACATGAAATATACCAGTCAGATACTCATGTTCCTCCGTCTCTGCAATCAAACAACAACTTCACAACTTGTTAAAGGTTAGTACATATTCAACTAACTACTTTCTCACACATTCACTAATCAACTAAACCCACACCTTCTGGAATGTTTGACTCAACTCAATCAAAGTTTAGGATTGAACATTCTATCAAGTCCAATTCACCCAAACTATTGCTCTGATACCAACTTATAACACCCCTCGTTTATTATAAAGATTTCATGTAACATTTGCGACTCGGAAGCGTATATTTAAAACATACTATCAATGTACTCAAAATGTCAATAAACTTTTTCAAACTTATTACATGACATTTCAACAAACTAGGTGTTATATAATTCAAAATATCTCTTTAGTTATAAAACTAACATCAGAGTAAAAGCCTGTCAAACATTCCATCCAGTCCAACAACCTCCTGCCCAATATGTCCCATCTATTTAACCTGCAGGAAGAACTGTGGTGGGGTTAGCACAACGCTAAGTGAATGAAACTATAAGCAACAGTCCAACCTAGCATAACAATCTGTTTACATCAATTAACAATAAACATAAAATCAATCAATCACTCAACATCCAATCAATGTCATACACGCAACATCATAAGGATCGGTGGTCCCTGAGACACCCTAATACCGGTTTGGTACTCAAGGAACTCTTATCAATCATCTGTATTGGCCCATACAGAACTACCGATAACTTGTTGTCAATCACACACGACCTAGATCTCTAAACCAACATTTCAAGTTTCCGAGATCTCCTGTCGTCTACAACAACAACAAGTCCAACCATCAAATCAAGTTGACCTCAAAATCTTACATACTAGCACAATCAGCCAAGTAAGCAACTAATTAAACTATCATGGCAAGATATCTCTACAGATGTATCATATCAAGGTAATACTATAAATTACTTGTTGTAAATCAAATCATTACAACTAAATCACACTGAGGTTACAGATCCACTCACCGGCTACCTCAGCCGCAAGCTCAGAAGTCTAATATTACTGAGCCTTCTCCACATCTGAGAATACAATCAATTAAACAATGAGTTAGTAACTTGTATCAACTGATAATACTTATGTAATTAACATCGTTACACAATCATAACATAATTACATGTATCAAGTGATCCCTAAGATCACAGCAACAAAAGTTCAATTCGGAACATAATCAAAAAGTCCCGAAATAAGGTCCAAAAACTGTAAAATGCCATTTTCGACCCCTAAACGACCCCGAAAGGCCAAAAATCATCTAGACTCTTAGAATAGAGCCTTGATCATTGGGCCGTTTTCGAGTCACCATGTAAATTTCAACCCAATCCGAGTTAATGAAAATTTGTCAATTTCAAGTGTCGCTAAAAACACCACCTTCTAAACACTTATGCATTTTCAAAATTTGCAAAATCCTTCAAACTTTTCTCATGCAAACGCGATCCGAGTAATAATGGCTGGATCGCGTTCACCCTCAGAAAAAGTTCTGTCACCGTTTTACACTTGGCAACGCGATCCGGACAAATTCTTGGGATCGCGTTCCCAAGAACAAAACTCGTCCGATTCCTTTTATAACTAACGAACGCGATCCTGGCTAGGGTTCTGGGATCGCGTTTGAACCTTTTTCAGCTCATCTTCATCCCTGATCAAACCCTAACCTACGGGTTTAATCACCCAAATCGCCCAAACTCACTTTCTAACAGTTATAAACACCTAATAACTTCACATAATCAATATGCAATAGTTATAACGAAGTTCTAACATCAAGTTCATGTTTTTCAATCCAAATCAATCAATTCAAAACTTATAAACTATTTGATTCAATTCAAACTTACCTCTCAATTGAAGAACACTGAATTGAAAGATAATAATGGTGAAACTAGAATCAATCATAGCTCCAATTCGTAGGTTTCAAGTTTCTGATTTGGATTTCATAAGGTTTATGTGAGTTTTGAAGTTTCAAATGAACTTTCCTAAAGAGGAAAGTTATATATATAAGTCGGCCTAACAAACCGCCTTCAATATACGGGTATAATTTAATACCCCGTCTCAATCTATTGTCTGGAACCCGAAAACCATTTGCGAGTCCAAACATTTTATTGCACCGTCAACTATATTAATTTACAACAATTAATAATTCACTTATCACATTGGAATATTCGACTCCTATTCCAATTATTTCAACTAATTCCGACAATATTATTTCCAAACACATTTAAATACTAATTTAAATCATGAAATAATACAAAACAACTAGGTCCATTTCGAGGATGTTACAGATAAGACCGTACCTGGTGATACTGAAGCTGGTAAGATAGCTTAGTATTAACATAGTACTGTAATATTTGTAATAATTTGTATTGAACAAATGTAAACTTAATATTATTGTGTAAATATATTCGGCTTAAAGTTATAATTATTTTAAGTAAAATATGTTTTATGTAATTTAAGTTTATGTTATTTTAATATATGTTAAGATAAAATAGTGATCGAAAGACTTCCGACTCATTGAATAGTCGAGCGGCGTGTTCCGATTATTATCGGCGGTCAAAATTTTATAATAACATATGCATTTTAGACTTGAGAGTTTGTATACTGACAAGTTAAAAATATATTAGTTTTAACTAGACAAATGATATATAATTTAAAAGTTAAATTGATAATGAATTAGATCAATTAACACTTGGAAATTATATAAGGTAATTAATAATAAATTTAAATGTTTGGTGATTATTCACAATGCATTAGAATTTAAAATTAATTATTATTTGTTAAGTAAGTTATAAGACTTAAGAGATTTTGGATTGATTCAGGGTAATCAATAAAAAATTTTATAAGTTATATGTAAATTGCATTTATATTTTAGGTTAAAATATACAAAAGAATTAATAAAGAAATTCTTAGGTTGATTCAGGGAAATCGATAAGAGAGTTTTAATTATTAATATTGATTTGTATTTGTGGTTTTCTCTTAGGATTGGAAATGCTTGATCTATCTGATTCGGAAGATGATATTTTTGATGAGATAGATGAAGACATTGATTTTGATCTTGAGGATGTTGAATTTCTTCCACCTACTGATTGGACTGCTGTACCTGAGATTGTGCAAGACATTGGTGTAGATCCAGATGCAAATATAGATGAACACCATGTGAGCCCATCTAGGACAGAAGTTATTATTGAAAATAATGAAGGTCCAACGGTTGTCGATATAGATGAAGAAATCGATGACTCAACCGATTCTGAAAGTGATGAAACTTTGATTCATACCAAGAATCCAGCTGTGTTCCTTAGGAAACTTCCAAAACAGAAGAAGAAGATTGGAGTTTCAGAAGTTGATATTACAGGAAAACGTGTTCCTCGTAAAGGAATTATAGAATGGTACTTTGACTCTGAGCTGAAGCTTTTTGCTATTAAAAGGTTTGATGGAGTTCAATATTTTGAGCGAAAGCTTGCAGTATTTAGTTCCTTACCGCGTTATGAGATACGTGACTTGGCTTGATTGGAGATAAATAATCCTAGTAATGATGATTATGCTAAACGTGTTGAACGAATAATTAGAACTGAAGTTGGTACAAATAAGTTTGTACAGATTAAGCCAAGGAAAGGGAAGACTGTGAAACTACAAGAGAAAAGTCAAAGAACTGGAAGAAGAAGAAGGAAAAAGATATATCCAGCTGTTAGATGCATACAGCAGATTCCACTGAAGACAATGTGTAACAACCGGCAAATTAGGACTAGTGTTTAGTGCCTAATTCTATGATTAATACATGTAATTAGTTCTGTGTTAGGCTAATTTATGTATCAAAATATATATTGATAAATATATATGAATACGCTATTGGATTAGATCGTACACAGTTTTAAATCGAATGTAATTCGATTCAATTAAATACGGACGTTGGTGAACAATTTCATTAAGTAATATAACATTACTTAATACGAACCAATATATCTAAAATATTATTTTGATAATATTCCGTAATCATTTCACGTCGTACAAATAAACGTCTACGCGATTAAAATAGTTAACGCGCATTTTAAAAACAAAAATAATCCAATATATTTAAAGATTTGGCAAAATGATTCAACTAAATTATTAAACAAAGATTAGTATTTTTTTTAAAATGAAGAATTACGCGAAAAATAAATATTTAACGCTTAAACAACGGAGAAAACGAACACCGCACGGAGCGCGCAGGCGTAGACAGAAAATGGGAGGTTAAACCTCCCATCTACTTCCCTTTTTCATCATTTTCTTATTCTCTTTCTCTCTCTCTTCTTTTCTCTCAACTAACCAAACCACCACCACCACCATAAATCACAAAATAACACCCCTAAACGCCCTTGGATTTACTCGGCCATTTGGAATAAAAGCATCACCTCGCAACGATCTACAACTCTATCTTTCCGGATTTTCGTTTCGACATTTTGTAAGTTTCTGACAAATCCCGACATCTCTCGTTTTTGATCATTTTTACTAGTTTATGGTTTCTATAGGCTTATTATGTTCATATAAGGGTTGGGTAAAAGAATCGGAACAAACAGAAACCCGAAAACATGTTTTTGGCTCAAAATCCGTCGATCAGACGTAAGTGACGCACTGATGAACCCAGATATGCGTCACTTCGTGCGACACTGACTAAGTGTCGCATAAGCCCTCGTTTCCCGTCACTACCTAAGTGACGCATTTTTAATATCCGTCACTACTAGCGTCACTTGCCTAAGTGACGCTTATGATCGAAATCTAATTTTATACGACACTCTTGCCCGACACTACTCTAGTGATGCCTAGAACCTTAAACCGACACTTGTTACTGACACTGCCTAAGTGTCGCTACCTTATGCGTCACTTCCCTAAGTGACACCCTAAACTCATATTTCGCAATTTTATGCGACACTTCCTAAGTGTCGCCTAAACCTTAAGTGTCGCTATAAGTGACGCTAAGAACAGAAAGTTTCCAACCATTTTTACTAAGTATCGAGAACAAAAATTTATCACTTGATTTCACCCAAATTCAAGTCCAGATCCTTTTTTCACCATAACAATATGATAGAAATAAAAATTTTTCGAGCTGACCTGGCATCTCGACCCCAGCCAGGGGCCAGCCCCTTGGACCCCGCCAGGGGTTGCCACCCCTGGAACCCCGCTAACCAGGGGCGCTGCCCCCGGACCCCCGTTATAATGAGTTTGTAAATACATTCACACCAAGTGTCGAACTTAAACAACTTCAAACCTTATTACGATACGACTTTATAAACAAATCGAGACATATCTTTCAAGAGTAACACTTTGGAATCACTAATACAAACTGTCACCAACGGGCCAACCATGTTTTCTAAAGAACAAATGATAACGAACAAACATTGGACATAACGAGTTGTGTAGACAACTAGCCTAGATGGTCTTGCGGGACATCTACTTACTTAACTTTATATGTTTAGGCATTTAAAGGTTACGGGTTCGAAGAACCTACACACTACTCACTGTTTGCTACTGCTTACTACTCGACTCAGGTGAGTCATACAGCCCCACTTTTACTGTTTTATATACGGGGTGAGATACATTGCTTACTTTTCTTGAACACAAGTACGAAACTACTCATTTTACTATACGGGATTGCATGAGTACTTACTTTTACAGAAGTCTCTCCATCATATATCGTTAGTTATGGACTTAAGCGCCAACACTAGTTAATGGATCCATTAGGGAAATGACCCTCCCCGCCCGGGGTAGTAGCGCTACCACGAACCGTTATGTATAAACGGGCGACTATCATTCGTTACTTATGCTTGCTCAGTTACGAGCATGTCACGGGAGCAACTTATTACTTACGGGTTAAGCTTCGATTATGAGCCTCATGGCAACGGTATAACTTATTTACTTTACATTTGCTGGATTTGCAAATACTTGATTTACGCCTGCGGGCACTGCTGATGAAATCTTGTGTTCAAAACTGATATTACTTACAAACCTGTGAGATTCACCAACATTCGTGTTGACCCTTTTAGCATGTATTCTCAGGTACACAGACGGAGTAGGATTACTTAGGGACATAGCTAGAGTCGCATGATTTCAACTAAACTGCGTTAACGGAGATTCTCAGCATTATCTTTTGTACATGTTGATTATGTAATAGAATCTCCCGCCATACAAGTGGACTCTAGGAAACTACATTTTGTATACGAAAACATTAAGTTTTCAAACATTTATTTCTATGAAATCGTTTTACAACGTCTCATTTAGAGGTCGTTTACTGTATATCTTGTGCTTTGTATATTGATTAGTAACACCCAAGTATGCTTCCGCAAATCATTAAATTTGGGGGTGTTACACAATGCCACAAGATATTCTGGGAAATATGAAGAGTTGGCATGTGGATTCAGGAACTGGAGAAGCTGTCATGGTTGAAGCTGATGATGAGGTTGAAGGTGGTGAAAGAGAAATTTTCAGAGTTTATGACCATCGACACCTGATGAATATGTCGAGAAAGGATCTGTTAAAGTTAAATGAGAACAGAATTTTGACGACTATTGAATGGGCTGATTTAGCGAGAGATTATCAGTTGAAGGTTAAGACTTGTATTAAGATGAAGATTTACGCAGGTAGTAAAATTTACAAATAAAGACCAAAGACAAAGCGTGAAGATAAAGACGCTAGAGCTATTGTCAAGGGGGAGTCTGTTGGGACATAGATTGTGACAACAGATCTAGCTTAAAATAGGACTGGTGTAATTATTATTACGTTTGTATATTGGTTCGGATTTGTAAATGAATATTTGTTTTGTTAGTAATATTCGTTAAACATACTATTTTATTAAGTTAGACGAATAATTAAATACGAAATAAATATATACGTTTGCTGCGAGTCGAGATCTCAAGTTGCAGAACCTTGCGAGGCGAGATAAGATCTGAACCCGCAGAAGATCATAAAGCTTGGCGAGTCGAAGCATTACTGGGCTTGGGCTTGCGATGCGAGTTGGGCTGGACTCGCAGGCCCATGCGAGCCGAGCCGAGACAACATATATAAACGATTTTCTTTAGAAAATCATCAACAACTTTTACACACTTTTGCAATCTGCGAATTCAGCAAACCCAGAGAAAAACAATCCTAACGACTAGGTTTTGACATTTAATCGTTTAAAGCTAAGTCTTATTAAAACGCAATTAAGAACATATTCGTTGTTAGTAAGATAACATTGTATTGAGGGATTCCGCATCTTAATACTACAGATAACGAAGTTATCGATCCTAGAACTAGGGACTTACAACTTAGGATAAATTAGAAAACCAAATCAATCCAAAATCTATCTACCTACCCCCATCCTAATTGCGACCATAATCTTTGGTGACTCGCTTCATTTCAATTCACTCCGATAAAAGAACGACCTCGAGTTATACTTACTGCTTGCTCCCAAGATAGGTAGTACTTATAGTTTGAGCCCCAGCTCATATAAATTTAAAACTCACTGTCCGCCGCCTCTATTGCTGTTGGAACAACGACCGGAGTCAAATCCGACCGACCGATAGGAGCGCGACAAATATTTTCTATTCTTAAAATGGGGATACATGAGTATCTAGTTCTTCAAGTTTGTTATATTTTAGTCTATTCAAACACTGTGTTTAAATGCCAGTTATAAAGGGTATGCTAGGTGTGATATGATGAGTTGACTAGTGCTATGTAGTCGATATTTATTTGTTCCTTTTGCCTAAAATGAAAAAGAGATATCTTGGGCCCTCTGATGATTAAAGTTTAACTCTAAAGTGCTAGGCCTGGCCGAGACTAGGGTGATAGTTCAGTAGTCTCATATAGTCAATATAATCGGAAATCAGAAAACTTATATGAATCTTGAGATTGATTATAATCCATGTCTCGATTCATACGATATCGTGAAACAAAGGAATGGATGATCACTTATCTAAAGGACTGACTCTAAGATGAGAATCAGAGTTAGGCAGTTGCGATGGATGGCACACTTTACATGGTTAATAAGATATAGGCTTAGACCAATAATAGTTGATGATTTGTCCAAGTGGGAGACTGTTGGAATAGTGTCCAATATCATAACTAATTGGTTAGACTATCATTAATGGTAAAATCCTTTTTGGGTTGCCCTCAATAAACAGTCAAGAGAAAGATGAAGGATAATATTAATAGTATTAATATTATATTTAAGTGTTTGATTAATTAATAAATAGTTTATTAATTAGAAATTAGAAGTAATTAAAATTTGGTGGAAGATTCCAGAAACTGACTCAACCGTCGGTTAGAAGGTCCAACCGCCGGTTGAGGTTAGGGTTTCTAAGGAGGTGAAAGTCGCAGACTTAGATTACAAGTCTGACAGCTCTAACCGCCGGTTAGAAGGTCCAACCGCCGGTTGGGAGTCGAATTCAGTAAACTCTGGGGTTTCTTCCACAACTATAAATAGGGGCATCCTATACCTTCATAACATACGATTCATATACGAATTTTCTGAGAATTTCAAAATTCAACTTTCTCTTGGGTTTTTGGGTGTGAAGCATTAGAGGTATTCTACTTTGGGTACTTGCCTCCAAGTAACGAAGCTCTGCTAGTTGGTCTGCGTGTAAGAAATAGGTTTTCTCTAAGGTTAGTGTTTTCTTATTTATCCTATTGTTTATTGTACTATTTATTCAAGTTAAGATCGTTAGGGTTTAGTTTCCTAATTGCCCTAGATTTTAAAATTATTGTTTTTCCGTTGCGTATATGATAATCTAGTTAGGGAATAGAAGACCCAACAAGTTCTTCTTACATTGCTTCTACCCACGAGCTTTCCTTTATAGCCATTTGAAGTCCCTAGTTCTTAGATCGATAACGAGGTTATCGGTATTAAGGTGAGGAATCCCTTAATAATAGTTACATGAATGTATAATGATTAATAACTTTTATATTAACTAATTACTTTGCTTTATACGTAAAACCGTCAAAGCCTAGCCGTTATAATATTTAGGTTTTCTCTGGATTGAATTCGCAGGTAATGAGATCGTAAAAGTTCAGTTCCTAAAAAGTTATGTTTTTCCGAAACTAAAAACATATATATTTTCAGTTCAACTTGCAGCTCTTGGGCCTGCTAGTTGACTCACCTCGCAACCAAGCTCAAGCCTAATTCAGCTCGGTTCGCTTCCAGCCTTGCGAGTCCAGATATCATCTTGCAGTCCAGTCATTGCGACTTGAGATCTCATCTCGCACAACCTATTTTAGTCCGTATTCGATATTCGTCTAACACTTTAACATACTAATATATTTAACGAATATTAATAACAAACTAATACTATATTACTTACAAATATAAACCAATGTACAAGCTTGATAATAATTACACTAGTCCTATTACAAGTTAGATCTGTTGTCACCATATCATGTCTCAACATAATTAAAAACTGTAGTCCGATTAAATTAACTACGCTCTGTAGTTAGGAACCGTGGTCCTTGTCAAAAACATAGACCACCCCTCATCAAATGTAACCGTGGTTAGGGTATTCAGGGAATTTGACCACTGATTTGAATACAGGCCCGTGTCCCGCTAAATCTTGGAGCCGTGGTCAATGGAAAGAAAAGTGGAAACGCACGACGTTTTGCAAATAGATCACGGGTTTGAAGTGATTTTCACCATTTCCGTGGTCTATTAGGGGTGGGCTATAGTGGATTGTGTAGTAGTATTAATTTTTGTACTTTGTCTCACTCTAGGATTAGTGTAATTAATCTTCGGATTAATTTAGGAACTAGAAGGAACTATCAGAATTGAAGATTTTCTTTGTACGTGCGAAGAGTTTGTCAATTATAATAAAATGCTGCTACGCTTTAATTTTCCGGGTGATATCTAATGCCTTTTACATACTCGTTTTATGTTATATTTAATTATGCATTATTACTTGGTATGTTATTTATTTATTGCCATGAAATGCGAGTAGTTTATTATTGTGATTGTTGAGATGTAAAATAATTATAAGATGGGATGACATTATATAATCAGTATGAATGTTGTGAAGTAATATAACGGCCCCGATTTGACTGTTCTCAGATATAGAACTGGAAACGTGTGACAACCGTCACCAAACCGTTATCGTAGTTCAACCGTAAAAAGTTATTTTTGTGATAATACTAATTTCAAGGATTTTTTTACACCAAAGTCTTCGTTTTTGAAAAACGAATCCAATGCAAAAAGAATCATCGCAATCAGATGTGTAACGAAAAAGATACAAAGCAAAACGTAAACGTGTTCATAATTTGGAAACTTAAGAATATGTGCGAAGTGTGATAAAAAAAATTATATATATATATATATATATATATATATATATATATATATATAAATAATAATAAGTAATTTATAAATAATAATAATATTAAAAATATTAATAAATCTATAATAAGCTAAGTAAAAACGTGTAAAACGTTAAAAAGATAAAAGCTGAGTTTTCTGCGAGGTTTCACGGTTTGGGCCATAACTTTTTCATTCGGGCTCCAAATGACTGGAATCCAAAGCCCATGATCTCTAAACTCATTGGGCTACATCATGTCCGAATTTTGCCCAAAATACCATGTAGAAGTCCGGCCATGAGGTTGGAGTAGGGAACAAGGAAAATCATTTCATCATATCTTGCCTTCAAAAAAATAAAGTAATAATAATAAATTCCTAAAAAGCCTAAAAATGTCACACCCCCGATTTCATGGTTTGCGGAAGCGATGATTTGGGTGTGACTAATCAAATATCAAAACACAAAGGTTACAAGCAAACGACTCTACATGAGACGTTTATATATTTTACAAAAGTAATACTTAGTTTTAAGTCATAAGTTTACAATAATAGCGAGTTCGCAAAATGATTTTCGAATATTTTAATAAATAACGTTTAACAAAATATAATGTAAGAAAATCTTCATATGTTTGTAGATGCATGCGACTCATACTAGACAGCTTATCCTGCGGGCCATCTACCGTTGCCGCTCACCTGAGAATACAACACTAAAAGGTCAGCTATAAAGCTGGTGAATCTCACAGGTTTAACATAAAATATGATGTGATCAACATAATTATCCGAAGATTTAATAACAAACATGATTAACCCAATAAGGTTACCGAACAATGATTTAAACCAATTAAGGTTTCCGACTAGATTTACCGACAATGACATTGTATTGCACTGGGCTATGGTTCAAAGCCTAACCCGAACTTCTGCCTCCTGAATGGTGTCAACACCCATGACAATTACTAAAATGCCCGTTTGTACATGATTATAGCTAGCAACCCGGACGGGGACGTCACTCCCATGATAGATCTATCTTTTACTAATCACGCCTCATTAAGTTAATGAACCATACATTGATGAGGACTTTCCCGAATTAAAACACTCATGTAATAACCGAAAAAATCAATACCAACAATGATAACCGAATATAATAACCGAGTTAAAATCAATTTAACTAACCAAATATCTGTGATCACGAAAACAATTTGTGTTGTATCTCCCTCGAATTAAAATAGTAAAACATGTAAAATGGGGCCGTGAGACTCACCTGTGGGTGCTAGCGTTCATAACAGCAAGTAATATCCAATCCGTAATCCTCTAACGTCATAAACGTAAGAGATATATTAATAATAGTATTTGACTGCTTGTCATATTATGCAAATGATTTAATTATTTTGATGGGTCGTTTGAGTTGAATTATATACGATTCATTGATGATCATCTTGTAATAATAATTTTCAAAAAGGGTATTATTATTGAACCCACTTCGTTGTATACTTTGAAGAAGTATATATATATAATTAGTTCTTCAAGATAATGTTAATATTAATTAATTATTAGATAATTAATAAATATTAAGGACTTGTTAAAAATAGTAGTTTGCTACTAAAAATTTAAGTAACTTTAAAAGTATATATGTTATTAGCAATTTAGTCAAAAATAAAGGATCAAAATAGGTCAAAGGTTGGGCTCGACCCTATGACCTTTAGCTTCTAATCACAAGTCCTAACCAGCAAGCTATCGCCTAGAATCCATAATAATTTACCAAGTTTATGCCGATATGTGTTTAAAAGAGGTTTGTCAAAATAAATAAAAAGAGTCAAAACAGGTCACAGGAGGTTTCGAACCTGTGACCTTGTCTTCGAAGACCCTGCTCCTTAACCACCAAGCCATGTTTTACTTTGTTTCTAAGTTACCAGGTTTATACATATATCTATTACTAAAAGGTCATTCAAAAATATATATGGAATTAAAGGAGGTCACAGGGGTTAAAACCCCTGACCTTTGGATACAAACCACACGCCTCTTCCAGTAGGCTATTGCCTAACTTTGTTTAAAGATTGCATAATGTTTATATATATATATATATATGTGTTACTAAGTAACTATAATATGTGTGTTATTAACCAAGTAAAACTCTTACTTTCCAACAGCCACACTCGATCTAGGGAAACAAGTTTCCAGTCTTTTGATTTCAACATAGCAAACTGATGACACGCAAAAAGTCATGTTTTTGTGTGCCATTATCTCACCATTTTGGCCCAATTATTAATGAAAACACTAAAAAATGAACTTAAACGTCACATTTCATCATAAGGGCTAAAATATAGACGATGTTTCAAGAATCAGCAAAAACAACCTAAAAATGAGTAAAACAGAGCACAAACGATCATTGAATCTTCTGTTCACGTATTTTAGCACAATTTGAGCTATACTTGGAATTTTGACCTCTAACTTATGTCATTTTCTTCGTTAGGAAAATACAATCGCGTGAATATAAAGAACGCTCAAAATGGACATCGGATGAAGAAGTTACGCCCGAACGAAGAAACGAAGAACTGAAGAACCAGCATAAGGCTGAGCCAAGCCGTATACGGCTGGCATAGACCGTATACGGATGTGCCTGGACCGTATATGGCCTGCACAGACCGTATACGGCCTGTGCTCAGCCGTATACGGCCCAGTTCAGCCGTATTCACCCTATGCTCAGCCGTATACGGTCCAGTTCAGCCGTATTCACCCTAGCTCAGCCGTATCGTGCGTTTGGGTGATAAAAATGTGATTTTTATTCGCCTTTGCAATACGGTTGAGCATTTCATGGTTTGGATACAGTCTACGGATACGGTTATGCGATCTCTATATATAGAAGCCTCATTTCATCATTTTCAAAAATGAATCCACCACCAAGCAACAAGCAACTACACACACTTTCTCTCACTACTCTCTCTCTAGGTTAGGTTATAATTAGTAGTAGATTAGCGGCTAGTTAGAGGGGAAATATTGTAATATCGCTTGGCGCGTACTAGGAGTTCTGCTCGTGTAACGTTCAAGTTGTATTCAGCTACGCTCTTATTACGGTTATATCTATCCTTTATCTATTTCATTATGATGATTGTTATTACTGTTATCATGCTAGAATTAGGATTGGTTGTCATGATTAACGAGTAGTGATATTGCGTGTTTGCTATGACGTAGCTAGTCGTAAATTAGTTGGAATGATGCTATGAAAATTAGTGCTTTGATTCACTTTCTGTTTATGATTTTAAACCTAATAAACTAATCGCCTTTCAACCAGTAAACGTGATTACGACCTTAATGATGGGACGTCGCGAACCCCATAAAAGGGTACCTAGTTATCTGTGTCAAACATGAACATGGTCTGATTTGTTAATCGTGTAAACATCGCTTTCTAAATGAACGCTAAGTACATCGTCATCGTGGAAATACTGCTTTCTAATTCGAACGCAAAGTACACTGTGATTATGGAAATATGGTTTTTAAACTGAACACTAAGTACACTGGAGCCGTGGGAATACTGCTTTCTACTCTGAACGCAAAGTACACTGTGCCCGTGGAAATATGGTTTTCTAACTGAACGTGAATATTACACTGTTGACAAGTTAGGGATTTATTGGGACTTAAAAGTAAGGGCTGGTTTATATCATAGATGGATAATATTATGCTTAAATACAAACTTAGTTAAGTAGTCTGGGTTAGCCTAAGGTACCGTAAGTCGGCTGATTACTCGGTATAGCGTCGACAACACCTCCGGTGTAGTTAACACGTGAAAGCTGAGGAAAAGCCGCAGTTACTAAGCCTTGTGGAATAACGGCAACTCTGTGATCAGCAGAACTGGTACCGACTAGGTCCTTGGTTCAGCAATGGAAACACCTCCGGTGGAGTACAGTGCAGTAATCACGGAAAGAGTCGTTGTTATCGGTCTATGTGAATCACGAGTCATGACTCAACACCCAGACTCACAAAACCATCGATAGAAAGTAATCAAGCACACTCTATAAACTTGGTCTTAAATGTTTTATTTATATTAGATATTATTGTGGGGTTAAGAAATGTCGGACATCGAGTTGGTTTGTCGCCTTATTCATGCACCCAGGGTTTCATCCCAGATAAGGGTCACTATACCTTCACCGGTTAGTGTTGTGGGCTGGATAAACTACTCCGATCAGAATCAGGATAGCCTAGTCACCCAGTGACATACTGATCGAGAACTCTATCAGTAGGGGGCTAGTGCTTACTCCACAGATACCTGAAATAAATAAAATACAAACCTTTAGAACACGTTTTCATACATCATACATTATTCCAACCAATAAGGCTACTGAAATCATAGCAAACACCCTCTCTAGATTATCTGTTGTCTACATTTATTTTATCTGCTTTAATTTAAATTTTCTGCCTAAGTATAAAAAAAAACCAACAACAAACCACCAATCAAATCTTTTAAAACCTGCTAGATCGATAAGTACGCCTGTTTCGTCCACGATCCACAATACACTGACTCAGAGAACGACCCTAGGTCATCCTTGCTGCTATACATCAATAGTAACTAGGTATACTTAGGCCCCGCAATTATAAATATAAAACCCTCTGATCCAGCCAAGCGGGAGGCTCGCAACGACAGGAAGCGATTCCTAAAATCCGACCATTCGGTTGGTATCAAGTTTTTGGCGCCGCTGCCGGGGAGTCAGCCGTAAGATCTGAAGACGTTCCACACAAATTTTTCTTTCTAGTACCCCGTAGTTTAATTTAGATTTTTCCTTTTTCCTTGTTCCATTCAAAAATTCCTTTCCACAACACACAACGATATTTGACCCGATCATCCGGATTCGAATCTCTCACTTTCGTACCCGATCCTGAGACGATCATTCGAACGATCCGCAAGGAGAAACGCATCCGCAACCGACAACCGATGGCTGCACGTGTCACGCTTGCCGACAGCACCAAACCATCAATTGAAGGTCGAGGTGGACCCATCAGCTATCCGGTCATTGACGGTGCATCCTTCGAGCTTAAACATCATATCGTTCAGCTTATCAAGGAATTCTGCCAATTCCATGGTTTACCCCATGACGATCCTAACGCCCACATCAACCGATTCATTCAGACTACCAACTCGTACAAGCAGAACTGGGTTGATCAGTATATAGTCCATCTATACCTATTCCCCTATTCGCTTACTCACCACGCTTTGACTTGGTTTGAGGGATTAGAGACCGGCTCTATCACCTCCTCGACGGATATGGCCACAAAGTTCCTTACTAAGTACTTTCCTCCGGCTAAGCAAACCAAGTACAAGAATGACATCATGAACTTCCACCAAGCTCATGACGAGTCTATCTACACAGCATGGGAGAGATACAAGAGTCTGTTGAACAAATGCCCTAACCACCTTATAGAGAAAACCAGCCAGCTGTGCACGTTTTACAATGGTCTCGCTCCGAACCATCGCACTACCCTTGACGCCGCTGCTCAGGGCAACTTCATGCAACTCACCGATGAGGAAGCTTGGAACTTGATCGAGAATATGACGATGCACCATCACGACTGGAACTCTGGTGAGCATTCCTCATCATCAGCACCGATTGCTGCACCCAATCCATTCCAAACCGAAGCTATCAAGTCTCTGACAGAGAATATCGAGCACCTAACGAAGCAGATCGGCGAAATGAAGAAACCATCCCAGCACGCCCATCAAGTTCATGCATGCCAGAACTGTGCCAACCTCCCAACAGAAAGTTATCGGGTTGAGTACGAGGATCCTGCTGACGGAACGGTTTACTACGCTCAATTTCAAGCTCGCCAACAAAATCCACCTGGCTTCGCTCGAACCTCTCCGCCTAGGACTAGAGGCACCCAATACCCACCTAGGAACCAACCACCCTTTCAGCCCAACTACCAACCTAGGTACCCGTCTTACCAACAACAACCCCAACTCACCTATAACCAACCGCTATCATTGACTGCACCCGACGCAGATCAATCACCCGAACCCTCGAAGACCATAGTACCCATTACTTGTACGGATGATACCCTCACTAAGTTCATCCAAGGCCAGCACCAAATTAACCAAAAGACTAGCGCTAGGCAGAACCAAACCGACCTATTCATTAGGAACCAACTGGCCGTTCTCAAAAATCTTGAGACCCAGATAGGACAGCTAGCCCAACGTCTTGACTCTAGGCCCCAGGGTAATCTCCCTAGTAACACGGTATAGAACCCACACGTAGAAGAGGCCAAACAGATGAGTACTACAGACAAGAAGGTGGCACCGAGCCAACCTCCCACTCCTTCTCCGGTGAAGGAAGATACTCCTGTCCCGCCGACAGTTGAGTCCCCGTCTGTCCCTACACCACAAAGGGAAGTACGCATCCCGTTTCCCGGCCATCTTAATTAAGCCTATAAGGTTAACGACTTCCGTCTCGATGGAAAGTTCTTGGACACCGTGTCCCGAACCCCTTCCAGTTCAAAATACATCCTGAAACTCTTGTCGACCAAGGATAAGGTACCCGAAGTACCCAATGTCCCACTGAATGCGGAATGTTCAGCTCTTATAAAGAACTCTATCTCTGAGAAATTAGGAGATACTGGACGCTTCACCCTTCCCTGTTCGATCTATCACTCGGGCATGATACACTCTCTAGCCGACCTAGGAGCCAGTATCAACCTGATGCCCTATTCGCTTTACACTAGATTGGAATTAGGACCCCTTAAACCGACCAAAATGAGTGTCCAGCTAGCTAACCAATCCATTAGACACCCTAAGGGAATAGCTGAGAACATCATGGTTCAAGTTGATAAGTTCCTATTTCCCACAGACTTTGTAGTGATTGACATTCAGGAGGATGTCCATATCCCTATCATCTTAGGTAGACCATTCTTGAACACCGCACGTACTATCATAGATGTTTACTCTCAGACTATCAGTCTTAGATCTCTTGGAGAGACTATCACTTTCAAGATCGATCAAGCTGATCAGTCTGTCACAGAGCATGCGGAGATACGTGCGATTTCGACAGGAAGAGTTACCACGGATGATGATTCTGAACTAGACACCCCTATGTCTGACGAGCCCATCACAATTACTTCCGACACTGAGGAAGAAGAGATAGAAGAGGAAACTAAGGAAGAAGAAGAGGAGATAGAAGAAGAAGAAGATGAGGAAGAGCCAGAGGAAGCTACACCGCCACACATTCCTGAGACACACCCTCCGACCGCAGAAATCATTCTGGTAGACTATGCTTTGAACTTCATCCCTCTATCGGAGAGCGACTTAGAGGAACCTTCGATTGACTACTCCCTGGATGATGAGTCTCTACTTAAGCCACATATACCTCCTCGATGGATTCCACCCCTTGACTCATCCGAGCCCACATTTTGAGCTTGGAGGTACATCTGGATCAAGCGATGATTCTGATTCCCAGGACGAGAGGGATATCGAGATGGACTCTTCCCTGCCGGTATCACAGATCACCGACGAGTCTCAACCACTCACCGACGCTGTTGAGTTTCCAGACACTTCAGCAACCGAGAGTGACGAGGACGATATCGTTTTCATTGATGTTTCGATCGATACCCGCTTCATTCGCCTTCACCTCACTCCAATCATTCCCCCTCCAGTCATTATCCCTCCTCCTACTATAGGAAATTCCGAAATCCCGATCGTGTCTGAACCAGAAGAAATGCTTAGTGCTATTGAAGAACACGAGGAGGATTTCCGAACTCTGATTGCGATTATACGAGATTCTACTATTGAATACACGCAACGTCAGAGGGATATTATTGAGGACATTGAGACTGAATATGAGGTTTATCGAGCCAACTCCTACCTGAGTCCGCAACATCTAGTTAGTCGCATCAACGCCTTCGCCAACGACCTCGCAGGAGAATCATCAGACAATGATGAGCCTTCCCCCGATGAAGAAGAATTCTATAAAACACAGAAGACCACGTATGGCCGGGTGTATCAAGCATTTATCAGGTCCGCATTTCCATATTCGCACCAACAGATGGAGTTTCTCCAAAATTTCAGACACAACATGGATTATGCTACTGGGAACCCTGAAAACGAAGTAGATGTTCAGCTAATGGCGGATCTCAAGGGACTTCTAGATTCTATGGCCGATAATGATCACATTGACGAGTCCTCACCACACAGGTTTTTCATCAGCTGCACTATCGAGCATCACGCCCAGATAATCGTCAAAAAGTTAGAACACGTCAGTTCAGACGAGAGAGCACGAGCCATCCCTTCTTCTGTTCCAGAAGGTTTGACGGTTAACGTTGCAGATTTCGTCTCTGAACGACTTAAAGACATTTTTGGTTCTATCCTATGGGAGCAGCCCAGACAGCTATTCCACAATGGGTTACGTGAGGTTTACAACAGGATGATTAACATCTTCCTGAAACCAGAGCTCACGTATACCGACCATCAGAAATAGCTGATCCAAGGCATATTCAGATCCATTGAAGAACTGGGGCAGGACATCAGCAATGCCACTCATGAGGACATCCACCTACGCTTCTTCGGATTTATGGACACCCTGCGGACAGATCAATTGGTGCGTGAGACGCTTGAGCACGATGGAGCCACCCTTGTGGACACTAATGGACCAATCTCTAAGGTAGTCCAAGATGCTATAATGGATCTTTTATACTTGCAAAGGACTGCTGAGGAGTATTTCCATACCTATCCTCTTCATGTGGCGAGAATCCCAAACATCACAGAAGTCGTCGCACGACATTTTATGAGATTCTACCCACCAAACCCCAGGACACTTCCATTCTGCATCCCAAGTCCTGGGAGGTCCTCTTCTGGCTGATCCAAGAGGAAAAGTCGAGCCCTCGACTCTAAATAGAAGCGCTTCTCGGGAGGCAACCCGTGCAATAAGTATCCTTAGTATTAGTATTAATAATATTAGTTTTTAAATTCCACGAAGTGATATATCTCTGACTATCTTTCACACTTGGGTATACAAAATGCTTTCAAAACACCACTTCAGCTTTTACCACCTAATCTAGGAGAATAGGAATTAAATTTTAAACAAGACATGTGTTTCGAGCATTTGAGGTACTTGCATGCTACTTTCACGCATTATGCTCGAACTCGTTTAAAAACACATGACTTAAAACTCTTTTTGAATTAGAAAACGTCTTTTTGCATTCTGGATTTAGGAACTTTTGGTAAAAAGCTATAATAAGAAGTCGGTAAAAAATATACCCAACGTGTTCACACTTACGAGATATCTTCACAAGAGAGTGAAAGAAGTGTAAAGATGGAGGACAGAGCTGTTATTGGTAAGTTGCGCAAACTAAAGCCGAAAGATCTTCTTGGAGCCACCGCTAAAGAAGAGTTCCTGTCAAAGTTCTCCTCTTCAGCGCATCTTCCAGAATTCCGTCCTTCCGCCTTCGCTTCGATAGGGGAGTTCTCTCGTTCTCACTCTCGTTTTTGATATGATTGTTAGCTTTAAATTCTCATTAAAGTAGTCTATGCCATATCCCCAGCTTATCACTAAGTGTGGGATTCCAGCCCAAAACAAACACTTGAGTAACATTTTCTGATATGTTCAAACTCTAAGTGTGGGATTTTTCTCAAATCCCAACTCAAGAAAACATTAGGGACAATGTTCCTCTAAGTGTGGGATAACGGTAAAGAATACCTTAGGTTTGCTTGTTAGATTCTTATTTCCAAAAGCAAACTCATAAAATGTTCCTCAAAATCATAAGCATAACTTCGACTGTGGATGTGTCACTCATTCAGTTGGCTTAATTTTCATAAAAAACTCACTTTTGCTAAAAATTTTCAAAAATTTTTAAGTTAAAATGTCTTAAGAAGAAGCATTTTCATATATGAGTAAGGTATTTTGGAAATTAAGAGTAAATAAGATAGGAATTTCTAAGGTCTAAAATGATAATCTAAGAGGGGCATCGCATGGCTAGGCACAAACAAACCCAAAAACTTGCAGTGAGGTATCTTGAGCCAATATAAGCATTCATCTTTAATGCTTCACTATTCATTTGTTTAAGTGTGCCGATGCATGCATCCGGATTTAGAACTTGCTCCTGGTATGCACTTCGAGACCACATTGGTAGAGTACCGTACGCGGTATAGGTGCAGTTAGATGACCTTGACATTCCTTAGGATTTAACCCCTTTTTATCATATCTCTTCAAGCCCAAAACCCTTCCAACACTCATCTTTAGTGTTGATGATCCGCTTAGATAACCCTGTTGAGCCTTAGCCTGTTCGTTTCTTTCAAAACCCTTTAAATCTTAACCCACTTATTCCACACCCACCAAAAATCTTATCTTAGAAATTTTAAACTTGTGGAAAATGTCATTTAAATGTCCTTTTTGCTTTCACTCCAAATCATAAATACTGGTGTTTACTCAAAATCTCTCGCGTGCGTTCCCTTGACAAAAAAATCAAAAGTTGAGAGTTTACGATGTGAAAAATTGACACCAAGTAAATGCAAAGTCATCAGAAGGATGAAAAAGATGAAAGAAAGAAAAGGATTTCAAAAGAGCAAAAGAAAGAAACAAAATAAAATCCCTAGAAAAGCCCAAAAATAGAAACAAAAGAAAAAGAAAAGAAAATAGAATAAAGCTAAGTGCTTCGAATCTCTCGAAAAATTCCCGCTCTTATAAAAGACATAAATTCCCTCGTGTATTTTCAAAGATAGAAGTCAAAATGGCTATCTTCTTCCCGTACTGTTATCCGTTTCCGTTTTCATTAAAAAGGTTGTTTAAATAATGTTTTTCAAAAGTTTAGAAGTCCTAAAATAAGTAAAACCCTTTACAACAACTAAAAATTCCCACTTATCCATACCCCGTAACCATCACCTGCCATTACAACCCACTCTGAATGTCCTGGGATAGCTAGCACCGTCCTCACCTAAGTGGTGGAGATATGATTCTCGAGCAAGCCTATGACGATGGATGTTGCATGACTGGCTTATGAGCGATTTCGTTTGATTAGAT
Organism: Helichrysum umbraculigerum; assembly: GCA_949592205.1. Taxonomy (NCBI): domain Eukaryota; kingdom Viridiplantae; phylum Streptophyta; class Magnoliopsida; order Asterales; family Asteraceae; genus Helichrysum; species Helichrysum umbraculigerum. The sequence goes on from CATIUR010000001.1 coordinate 21,196,895, forward strand.
TGATAGGTAACCCGAAACACTTTTTGAGTGAATTGAGTGACCACCTTGTGAGATGGCCTAGTCATGTATATTCCAAGATCGCGAGAATTGAAAGCATGCCTAAGAGAATCATTTTATGCCTATGAAAAGAATACCTTACTTTCTCTCATTTCCAGGATATGTTACTTGTATATGGAGATGGTTGTTTATGATATATTTTGATTCACCCCAGAAATAAACTCGTGTTTTTCAAAATGTTTTTCCTAAAAAGCAAGTGAGAATTTTGAGTTTTGCTTGAGGACAAGCAAAGTCTAAGTGTGGGATATTTGATGACAAGCAAAAAGTCATGTTTTTGTGTGCCATTATCTCACCATTTTGGCCCAAATATTTATTAATACACTCAAAAGTGAACTTAAACGTCACATTTCATCATAAGGGCTAAAATATAGACGATTTTTCAAGAATCAGCAAAAACAACCTAAAAATGAGTAAAACAGAGCACAAACGATCATTGAATCTTCTGTTCACGTATTTTAGCACAATTTGAGCTATACTTGGAATTTTGACCTCTAACTTATGTCATTTTCTTCGTTAGGAAAATAAGATCGCGTGGATATAAAGTACACTCAAAAAGGACATCGGATGAAGAAGTTACGCCCGAACGAAGAAATGAAGAACCAGCATACGGCTGAGCCAAGCCGTATACGGCTGGCACAGACCGTATACGGCTGTGCCTGGACCGTATACGGCCTGCACAGACCGTATACGGCCTGTGCTCAGCCGTATACGGCCCAGTTCAGCCGTATTCACCCTATGCTCAGCCGTATACGGTCCAGTTCAGCCGTATTCACCCTAGCTCAGCCGTATCGTGCGTTTGGGTGATAAAAATGTGATTTTTATTCGCCTTTGCAATACGGTTGAGCATTTCATGGTTTGGATACAGTCTACGGATACGGTTATGCGATCTCTATATATAGAAGCCTCATTTCATCATTTTCAAAAATGAATCTACCACCAAGCAACAAGCAACTACACACACTTTCTCTCACTACTCTCTCTCTAGGTTAGGTTATAATTAGTAGTAGATTAGCGGCTAGTTAGAGGGGAAATATTGTAATATCGCTTGGCGCGTACTAGGAGTTCTGCTCGTGTAACGTTCAAGTTGTATTCAGCTACGCTCTTATTACGGTTATATCTATCCTTTATCTATTTCATTATGATGATTGTTATTACTGTTATCATGCTAGAATTAGGATTGGTTGTCATGATTAACGAGTAGTGATATTGCGTGTTTGCTATGACGTAGCTAGTCGTAAATTAGTTGGAATGATGCTATGAAAATTAGTGCTTTGATTCACTTTCTGTTTATGATTTTAAACCTAATAAACTAATCGCCTTTCAACCAGTAAACGTGATTACGACCTTAATGATGGGACGTCGCGAACCCCATAAAAGGGTACCTAGTTATCTGTGTCAAACATGAACATGGTCTGATTTGTTAATCGTGTAAACATCGCTTTCTAAATGAACGCTAAGTACATCGTCATCGTGGAAATACTGCTTTCTAATTCGAACGCAAAGTACACTGTGATTATGGAAATATGGTTTTCAAACTGAACACTAAGTACACTGGAGCCGTGGGAATACTGCTTTCTACTCTGAACGCAAAGTACACTGTGCCCGTGGAAATATGGTTTTCTAACTGAACGTGAATATTACACTGTTGACAAGTTAGGGATTTATTGGGACTTAAAAGTAAGGGCTGGTTTATATCATAGATGGATAATATTATGCTTAAATACAAACTTAGTTAAGTAGTCTGGGTTAGCCTAAGGTACCGTAAGTCGGCTGATTACTCGGTATAGCGTCGACAACACCTCCGGTGTAGTTAACACGTGAAAGCTGAGGAAAAGCCGCAGTTACTAAGCCTTGTGGAATAACGGCAACTCTGTGATCAGCAGAACTGGTACCGACTAGGTCCTTGGTTCAGCAATGGAAACACCTCCGGTGGAGTACAGTGCAGTAATCACGGAAAGAGTCGTTGTTATCGGTCTATGTGAATCACGAGTCATGACTCAACACCCAGACTCACAAAACCATCGATAGAAAGTAATCAAGCACACTCTATAAACTTGGTCTTAAATGTTTTATTTATATTAGATATTATTGTGGGGTTAAGAAATGTCGGACATCGAGTTGGTTTGTCGCCTTATTCATGCACCCAGGGTTTCATCCCAGATAAGGGTCACTATACCTTCACCGGTTAGTGTTGTGGGCTGGATAAACTACTCCGATCAGAATCAGGATAGCCTAGTCACCCAGTGACATACTGATCGAGAACTCTATCAGTAGGGGGCTAGTGCTTACTCCACAGATACCTGAAATAAATAAAATACAAACCTTTAGAACACGTTTTCATACATCATACATTATTCCAACCAATAAGGCTACTGAAATCATAGCAAACACCCTCTCTAGATTATCTGTTGTCTACATTTATTTTATCTGCTTTAATTTAAATTTTCTGCCTAAGTATAAAAAAAAACCAACAACAAACCACCAATCAAATCTTTTAAAACCTGCTAGATCGATAAGTACGCCTGTTTCGTCCACGATCCACAATACACTGACTCAGAGAACGACCCTAGGTCATCCTTGCTGCTATACATCAATAGTAACTAGGTATACTTAGGCCCCGCAATTATAAATATAAAACCCTCTGATCCAGCCAAGCAGGAGGCTCGCAATGACAGGAAGCGATTCCTAAAATCCGACCGTTCGGCTGGCATCACAAACAAACACAATACTAAGTCATGATAATCTAAGCTCTACAAACTCATCATAACTTAAAGAGAGAGAGGAGATGCTCACGGATGAAGGTGGAACCGAGGATGATGGTGGTGTTGCCGAGAGTGATGAACACAATGATGATGATGATGATCGACTGCTACTGCTGTCTATTGTTATTGTTGCTTCGGGGGTGGTGGTTGTCCGAAGATGATGGTGGTGTGGGTGCTCGGTGGTAACCGAGAGAGAGAGACGAGAGTGTAATATGATGATGATGAATGGAACGATGATGATGATTCTTGTGGTGTTGCTGTTCAATTATTGTTGTTGCATTATTGTTGCTGTTGATTTAGAAGTAAAAATCAGAGAGAGAGAGATAGGAGTAGATATGTATGTATGTGTGTTGAATTGAAAAAAAGAAAATGAAGAGGGTACAGGGGGTATGGGAGCCGGCTTATTAGTCAAAAAGGTGGAGAAGGTTGGTAGCCTTTTTGTCCCAATTCACAGTATTAAAGCCCGTGTTCGTATACCAGATCGTTATATAGTATAATGTTTTCAAATGATAAAATTTTAAATATCTATTCGGATATGGTTTCAATCGAAGTATTTTATTAAAATAACTTTTAGTGAGATATAGAATTATATCCTTGCTTCAACTCATTTTGACGGATAGTTTTCAGTGTACAAAATGTGTCTAAAATTTCAACCGAGTAAACAATTATTATTCTCACTAATAATACATTATTTAAAAATGTTTTGCACCAACGTCCGTATTTGAGATTGCGCGTTCTTTCAGATTTGTTTGTATGTGATTATTAAATAATCATTTAATGATATATATATTTATATATATATTATCCGAATTCTTTCGTTTTAATACGTACCAAGTACGAATGATTAAGGTTTAAATTGACCGCTAATTTTGGCCCTTTTTGACCAGGTGTCACATACTCCCCTTGTTAGGAGAGTTTCGTCCCGAAATTCAACCGGAACCTAGGTCCGCGTGTTTCTAAGGCCAACTATGTAATATGTCTAATTCTAAGACATCCGATTCCTCTCCCCTTGTTAGGCTTAAGCCTACCGATCATTAAAGAGAATGATAGTAAGATTTCCGATTTTTACACGACCATTGTCTCCACGACAAGGTCGATCCGTATCACCGAGTTTTACCATGAATTGAACTTATAGTCCACTGAACTATGTAAATCTTACTGTGTTTCTATAGTTTAACATAACTACTGATACCGTACCAGATGTATAACCGTTTTATGTTATCATATATAGATTTCCGATACTTATCCTGATTTATATCACCAAAGTGATACCCGACTAGATCACCGAAATGATAACCGTATTATATCACCTAAGTCATACCCGAACTAGATCACCGAAGTGATAACCGAATTACATGCTAAATCATGCATGCCGAATTAATTACCGAATTATATACCGTCTTAGTTAACCGAATATTATAGTACAAACCATTGCCGATTTATACGTGATTAGGAAAATGATAAGTTTCCTCCGAATGGATGATTCTGACGAGATGACCGATTTACCGATATATATCAATAATGATATCCAAGTTACCGATCTAGACAGAAAGCCTAGCCATTGAATTTTAAAGTGTAATTACGTATTACACTGTCGGACTCGATTAACCACAGTTTGCTAAACCAATTATATATTTCCTGTCAAGGAATAGTATAGACATTACGCACAAAGTACGTACCGGTGTCAGGGTCTAGTTGAGTGTTCCTTGCATTCAGCACAAAGAACCTTCCTTTCTTGTTGTCCTTCAGCTTAGGATAGTCATTCTTGTAGTGTCCTACGACTCCGCACTCATAACAAGCTTTCACTCGGAAATCTTTAGCAAGATGTCCATAACGCTTGCACTTGTCACAGGGGGTGCCACAAGGCCCGTCATGGTGGCGTTTGCACTTTGGGCAGAAGGGTTTAGTTCCAGTGTACTCCTTCTTGTTTTCAGATCCAGATCCAGAGGCGTTGACCTTGGTGGTTGCAGGCTTCTTGTTGGTTTGGCTCTAGTTGTCAAGGTTTCCATCAGATTTCCGTTTGTTGTCCTTCCCTTCGTGGACAACCTATGCCATGAGGCTAGGGGTGTCACTTTTATCCGGAATCCGAATAATTCATCCGATCCAATCCGATTTAAATTAAATGGACAGGATTATTTGGATTACGGATTGCTTAAACGGATTATGGATTACTTAGATGGATACACGGATAGGATTAAGGATCAAAATTAAACTGTTTGGATATATCCGTATAATCCGAATAAGAATCAAATAATTAAATAATATTTTTTAATAATATATTAGATATTAATGTTACCATATAAGAAATTAAAAATTAATCACAAATATAAACACATAAAGAGTTACTATTTTTTCTGTTTTTGAAGAACGGAGATCTGACATTTTGGATGCTATGAACTTAAGGAAAGAAGATTTAATACTTTTTGGTTGTTTTGGGATTCCTCTTTTGGATTAGATTGATTGGAGGTGTATTTAATTTTGGTACTAGCATATGTTTTGGATCAAATTGTATGTTAGAAGTTGGAATTGGAATTTGGATGTTATAATATGATATATCGTTTCATCTTATCTTATGTTTGTTTATATACTTATTTTATTAAACGTAAAGTTAGTCTTACTCGATATCACGCGTTCAACTTGAGCTTATTCGGATGAAACCGTTTAATCCGAAAATTAATCCGAACCATTTAATCCATATCCGATTAATCCGTTTCTTATTTGGATTGGATTAAGGATGAACTTGAGATTGTTTAAAATCCGATTAATCCGATCCAAATAATCCGAAATCCGAACAATCCGTCGGAATAACACACCTACATGAGGCTGTGAGCCATACGAACGGCACTTTGGATGGTTCCTGGTTTGGAAGCAGTAACCATCCCTCTGATGCTTGAAGGGAGTCCTCAGATGTATCTCTCCATCCTTTTGTACTCGGGATTGACCATAGTTGGGCACAAGAGAGCTAGTTGGTGGAAGCGAGTAGTGTACCCAGCTATGTCGTTACCGTTGATAGAGTGATTCCAGAACTCTGTTTCCATCCGTTGGATCTCTTCCCTAGGGCAGTACTCTTTAGTCGTCATCCTTTTCAGATCATCCCAGGAAAGTTTGTAAGCAACATCAATACCCACAGTTTGGGCATGAGTGTTCCACCAGGTAAGTGCACCTTCCAACAGTGTGCAGATAGAGTACTTGACCTTGCAGTCCTCCGGGCAGTTGCAGATGCGGAAGACGGATTCCATCTTCTCAATCCACTATAGTAAGCCGATGGCTCCTTCCGTACCCTTGAAGTTAAGGGGTTGGCAGTTAAGGAAGTCTTTGTAAGTGCAGGGTCTTACTGCAGGGGCATTGTTGTTGACATCTTCGCTCCCCGGGTTTGGGCTAGATCCGCTGGTGGGAGGAGTTTGTCGTGTAGCCAGTGCTTCAGCCACTCGCTGATTGATGAGTCGTTCCAGTTCAGCATTAGTGAAGGATTTTCGTTTCGGAGGCATGTTCCTTCAATAACAAGATAAGGAACATATCAGAATTTTGAATCGAAGAAAATGATTATCATAATCATATGAACACTGAACAAATGAACCGACGTATGAAATGTCAATTGACAATAAAAGATAATATGATTGTAATCAGTGAACATGCGAGTCCAAAAGATTACAAGAGTTGGAGTTTACAAAAGTGCCGGAAGCTATCACATCCGGACAGATTTTTAGTATTTGCTCGTTATCCGATGCAGGATTATCCATTGTGGGTTTGCCGTTTCAATTCGAGGGAATTTGTTAGGAATGATAGGAAAAGATTTCAATCCTAATAGGAATATCGATTCTGAACGTTAAGCATAACGACGAGTGAATGACAAGATTTTCTAACCTTACCGGAGTAAGTCTATCTCGAAGAGATGACCCTCTATAGCTAGGGCACATCCCGGTACTATTTTTCCTGATTCGATATACTTACGACCGGTAAGTCCTATGATGTATCCGAACAGTGAGTATGTTACCGAGTATTTTAAAGATTAACCGAGGCCCTATCATATATATACAATATATAACAGCCTATAATGAATTCCGTGTCCAAGGCCTATTCATATATATATATATATATATATATATATATATATATATATATATATATACACACACAATATATATATAATAGCTTATCATGTATGTATATACCATATATACATATATATCCGCCTAGTTGTGTCTAGCACAAAACAATTATGAGTCCCGGTTGTCTCGTGGTCAGAGTCAACTAATGTATTCCTGTTTGACATAACCCCTTTCAGACCTCACATCATCTTTATTTAATTGTACATAGTTAGCTAGGCTATGTTAAATTAAACTCGTATGATGTAATTCCTGAACCAGTTATACCTAATGAGGAATACTGCCTAACGGTTATAGTCTAGGCCCACTAAATGCAACCTAGTTCGCTATAACCTTAGGCTCTGATACCAATCTGTCACACCCCCAATTTCATGGTTTGCGGAAGCGATGATTTGGGTGTGACTAATCATATATCAAAACACAAAGGTTACAAGCAAACGACTCTACATGAGACGTTTATATATTTTACAAAAGTAATACTTAGTTTTAAGTCATAAGTTTACAATAATAGTGAGTTCGCAAAATGATTTTCGAAGATTTTAATACATAACGTTTAACAAAATATAATATAAGAAAATCTTCATATGTTTGTAGATGCATGCGACTCATACTAGATAGCTTATCCTGCGGGCCATCTAGTGTTGCTGCTCACCTAAGAATACAACACTAAAAGGTCAGCTATAAAATGGTGAATCTCACAGGTTTAACATAAAATATGATGTGATCAACATAATTATCCGAAGATTTAATAACAAACATGATTAACCCAATAAGGTTACCGAACAATGATTTAAACCAATTAAGGTTTCCGACTAGATTTACCGACAATGACATTGTATTGCACTGAGCTATGGTTCAAAGCCTAACCCGAACTTCTGCCTCCCGAATGATGTCAACACCCATAACAATTACCAAAATGCCCATTTGTACATGGTTGTAGCTAGCAACCCGGACGGGGACGTCACTCCCATGATAGATCTATCTTTTAGTGATCGCGCCTCATTAAGTTAATGAACCATACATTGATGAGGACTTTCCCGAATTAAAACACTCATGCAATAACCGAACAAAATCAATACCAACAATGATAACCTAATATAATAACCGAGTTAAAATCAATTTAACTAACCGAATAACTGTGATCACGAAAACAATTTGTGTTGTATCTCCCCCGAATTAAAATAGTAAAACATGTAAAATGAAGCCGTGAGACTCACCTGTGGGTGCTAGCGTTCATAACAGCAAGTAATATCCACTCCGTAATCCTCTAACGTCCTAAATGTAAGAGATATATTAATAATAGTATTTGATAGCTTGTCATATTATGCAAATGATTTAATTGTTTTGATGGGTCGTTTGAGTTGAATCATATACGATTCATTGATGATCATCTTGTAATAATAATTATCAAAAAGGGTATTATTATTGAACCCACTTCGTTGTATACTTTGAAGAAGTATATATATATATATATATATATATATATATATATATATATATATATATATATATATATATATATAAAATTAGTTCTTCAAGATAATGTTAATATTAATTAATTATTAGATGGATCCGGTTCAATTGAGAACCAAAAAAATTGCGAGAACCGTGAGAACTACTAGATTCCGTGCTTGTTCACATGTAATTAACTTGATTCACATGTGAACATTGATTTAGGTTAGATTAGGAAAAAAAATTTCGAAAAATCCTTAAATTATAGCGAAAAATGCAAAAAATCAAATTTATGTTCACATATGAACGATAATATGAACAAATCAGGTAAAATGTGTTTTAAGACATAATTTTCGAAAAAAAAATTCCCAATCTAACCTAAATCAATGTTCACATGTGAATCAAGTTAATTACATGTGAACAAGCATGCAATCTAGTGGTTCTCACGGTTCTCGCAATTTTTTTGGTTCTCAATTGAACCGGACCCATTATTAGATAATTAATAAATATTAAGGACTTGTTAAAACTAGTAGTTTGCTACTAAAAATTTAAGTAACTTTAAAAGTATATATGTTATTAGCAATTTAGTCAAAAATAAAGGATCAAAATAGGTCACAGGTTGGGCTCGACCCTATGACCTTTAGCTTCTAATCACAAGTCCTAACCAGCAGGCTATCGCCTAGAATCCATAATAATTTACCAAGTTTATGCTGATATGTGTTTAAAAGAGGTTTGTCAATAAATAAAAAGAGTCAAAACAGGTCACAGGAGGTTTCGAACCTGTGACCTTGTCTTAGCCATGTTTTACTTTGTTTCTAAGTTACCAGGTTTATACATATATCTATTACTAACAGGTCATTCAAAAATATATATGGAATTAAAGGAGGTCATAGGGGTTAGAACCACTGACCTTTGGATGCAAACCACACGCCTCTTCCAGTAGGCTATTGCCTAACTTTGTTTAAAGATTGCATAGTGTTTATATATATATATATATATATATGTGTTACTAAGTAACTATAATATGTGTGTTATTAACCAAGTAAAACTCTTGCTTTCCAACAGCCACACTCGATCTAGGGAAACAAGTTTCCAGTCTTTTGATTTCAACATAGCAAACAAACACAATACTAAGTCATGATAATCTAAGCTCTACAACCTCATCATAACTTAAAGAGAGAGAGGAGATGCTCACGGATGAAGGTGGAACCGAGGACGATGGTGGTGTTGCCGAGAGTGATGAACACAATGATGATGATGACGATCGACTGCTACTGCTGTTTATTGTTGTTGTTGCTTCGGTGGTGGTGGTTGTCCGAAGATGGTGGTGGTATGGGTGCTCGGTGGTAACCGAGAGAGAGAGACGAGAATGTAATATGATGATAATGAATGAAACGATGATGATGATTCTTGTGGTGTTGCTGTTCAATTATTGTTGTTGCATTATTGTTGTTGTTGATTTAGAAGTAAAAATCAGAGAGAGAGATAGGAGTAGATATGTATGTATGTGTGTTGAATTGAAAAAAAGAAAATGAAGAGGGTACAGGGGGTATGGGAGCCGGCTTATTAGTCAAAAAGGTGGAGAAGGTTGGTAGCCTTTTTGTCCCAATTCACAGTATTAAAGCCCGTGTTCGTATACCCGATCGTTATATAGTATAATGTTTTCAAATGATAAAATTTTAAATATCTATTCGGATATGGTTTCAATCGAAGTATTTTTATAAAAATACTTTTAGTGAGATATAGAATTATATCCTTGCTTCAACTCATTTTGACGGATAGTTTTCAGTGTACAAAATGTGTCTAAAATTTCAACCGAGTAAACAATTATTATTCTCACTAATAATACATTATTTAAACATGTTTTGCACCAACGTCCGTATTTGAGATTGCACGTTCTTTCAGATTTGTTTGTATGTGATTATTAAATAATCATTTAATGATATATATATTTATATATATATTATCCGAATACTTTCGTTTTAATACGTACCAAGTACGAATGATTAAGGTTTAAATTGACCGCTAATTTTGGCCCTTTTTGACCGGGTGTCACAAAAAATGAACTTTTTCTCATCCTCAGCCTATTTTCACACCAACATCATTAATCTTCATCCATTTGATCATCCGTGTCAAGAATCTAGCGTGGTTAGTGGTATATCTCTTACCTTTCTTTCGATTTCTGATATTTTGTATCGTTATTTGATTTCCTATCCATTGGAATTCAACTCTCGATGAATATACTTGATGATTAGGTTAAGAATGTTATAAGATGATGTTGTACTAAAATTATAATCGATAAGGTCGATGGATCATTGTAAAAACGTTTTTGGTATCGAATAAGTGAGACAGAAATTTCGGGTTTGAACAGATTCTGTGATCAATTTTCGGGAAGTCATAACTTGGTCAAAACCTAATGTTTTTAAACTATTCTTGAGTCTAAACATAAATATTAAGAGTCTATTTTCAAATGGAATTGGTTTCGTGTCCAAATGTTGAGTATAAGTTGGTCAAAATGATTTTATAAAAGTGAATGTCAATTCTGAGTTTTTCGGTTCATAAGTTTGGTTAACTTGTCGATTTTTGAAACGTATGTTAAACTAAGAATTAGGTCCTGAAATTTTTACTGGAGTAACTTCTAAGTGTTAAAAATTTTCTGTAAAAATATTATAACCCTTGTAAGTCTTAAAGTATTTTAAATAAATTGTAACTTTTGTGTACTCAGAAATCGTTGTTGTTTCTAGGAAGATTGTTTCGGTGAATTTTTAAAAATAGTTAACTATAGAATTTAATTCTAGAAAAAGTACAGGTTGCTCTTAACACATTGAAGGGTCACTGGTAAAATTTGTAGAGTCAAATGATTTAATTAAATCATGGTTTAAAATTTGTAAAGTGGTACAAAATTCTGGACAGAATCTGAAATATACAATGGGGTAGATTTTTGTAAAGACATATGAGGTTTGGTTGTGAGGAAACTTAGTGGAGGCGATTTGGACTTAGGATACAATGGAAGGACATAGATATGTCTAGGTTGTAACCTATATATTTGTACATTCATTTGTAGATATGCGAGTTGTTGGTGGATTCTTTTGAGGACGATACTTACTTTGGTATTCAAGGTGAGTTTTCGTGGCCCCATTTTCCTTTACATATTTTCAAATTTGGGGAAAAGTATGCTCATTTTTTATAAATGTTTTTTCATGCTGTGAACATGTTTATTTCTATTTTTGGACATATGCTTGAAATGTGTAACACTATGTGATTATGTGCTTTGGTTGTTGGATTTATTTTACAAGGCCTTGCTCCCTTAGGAGTGAGTACCTGATGTATACTTTTTGTATGCATTAAATCCACATTTGTTTACAAGGCCTTGCTCCCTTAGGAGTGAGTATCTTATGTGTACGTTATGTATGCATTAAAGCCACTGTTGGAGTAGCTACTGCCATTTGAGTTATTGTTTGGGTCATACTCCTTCGTGGGGTGATGACAGCTTTGTGAGATGTTTGGTTATATTATATCACTTGTGTACCTTTTCATATGCATTGTCATAACCAATGATTATCACAGCAAAAAGGTTTATTTTATGGTGTCTTTATTCAAACCTACGAAACTCACCAACATTATTGTTGACATTTTTGAGCATATCTTTTCAGGTTATACTAGTGGACTTAAGGCAGAGGACAAGAGAACATAATGGACCTTTAGGGTTGCATTAAGAGTTATTCAAGACTTGTGGTATATCATGGTTGTTTGTGAAGGCATGTTTTGCCTTAACATTGTAGTGTACGGTTGTTAGTAAGATTTTGAATTCATTGTTGAAATGTATGCACAACATGAACCGTTATTCATGTTAATGGCATCATGACACATTGGATATTGTATTTCATATAGAATTCTTTATAATGATGTGTTATGATCATATCACCGTTATACCCCATTGTTTCCGCTTTAGACGGGGTGTGACAAAACGCTTTATGCGAGGTACAAATATATGGAAGTCTGAGACGACCGAAGGTAGTTATATTGCGAATCGACCTCAGGCTATCGTAAAGTAATATGACGGCCCCTATTCGACTATTTCTCCGATATAGTACTGGAAACGCTTCTGGCGAAGTACAAATGTATGGAAGTCTGAGAACGACCGAAGGTAGTCATATTACGGAATCAACTCTGGTTTAACATTGGAATTCCGAAAGGATAATACAATTTCATAAACTAACTGGTATATCCTACGAAAGTCAAAACATTGTAAAGTAAAGTTCGTAAATACGTTCAGATAAATAGGGATTAATAACTTTTGTGATGTTTAGGCTTTACGAACTTAATTCTAATTTATGGAGTACCCGTTCTGGTTACGCACGTGACTGCAACCTAGTAATTAGAAACCGATCAATCTTAATTAAGGTAAGTAGTTATCTGTGCCCACAACATGCAATAAGTAAGATATAGTGAGACCACTCGTTGTACATATTAGGTTTATATTTCTGCACATTTTACATTTAATTAGTTTAAGAGTGTCATTCTCACTGTCAATTACTCTTGACCGCATGTTGAACGTAAAAAGTCATGGAACTGTTTTGTATAATACACTGGTTATTATTGAAAGGCATGGTCTGCATATGAAACATGTTTTAACAAACTGTGAATAATCTAGTGATGTATAACTGCTTGAAAAGGAGAGATTTAAGTCATAAGTTGAAGTAACCGGAACTTAAACAGATACAAACAAGACTTAGAAATGAAAGTAAAAGTCCAAGTGACTTAGGATACTTAAACCACTAGGTCTCACATAATCGGCGGTCTAAATACACAATGTTACTAATCAGTTACATAACTAATTAATAGGTAAACTATTTTAGGGGTTAAGTGTTGGAAATAGTGTCCAAGGTCATAACTAATTGGTAAGACTATTGATAAAGTAGAGTCCTTTTTGGGTTGCCCTCGATGAACAGTAAGAGAAACCAATACGAGAGAAATAATATTAATTAGAATTAATATTAGGGTTAATTATTTAGTTTGTTAATTTATCAAAGTTGATAAATTAGTTAGAAGCTAAAAGTAATTAACCTAAACTATAAAGAATATTTAGTTAGTATATTAATTGAATATTAATATGAAATCAATTGGAATATTCTGGAAAGTGTATCCAACAGGCGGTTGAAGGGTTCAACCGGCGGTTGGAGGTTAGGGTTTGTAAGGCAGTGTAGATGTGTCAACCGGCGGTTGGAGGGTTCAACCGGCGGTTGGAGGTTAGGGTTTGTAAGGCAGTGTAGATGTGTCATTACTTGGGCAGGAATCAAGTCCAACCGGCGGTTGGAAGCTCCAACCGACGGTTGGAGGACGAATTCAGTTATCCCACATCGGTTGGATGACAAACCCCTGGGCATCCTCCTCCCCTATAAATAGAGGTCATCCCTAAGCTTTCAAGGTATCCCAGATCCGAATTTAATTCGGTTCTTTCTCTCTTTCTCATTCCTAATCCTTGTAAGAGTCTTTACAACGTAGAGTCAGGACCCTAGGATTTGGAGTTTCTCTTGGTTCATGGGTGTGAATCATTAGAGGTATTCTATTTTGGGTACTTGCCATCCAAAGCATGGAAGGTCGAGCAAGGAGTCTACGTGAAGGTTCTGCAAGGTGGTCTGTGCGTGAGAAATTGGTTTTCTTAAAGGTTAGTATTTTCTCATTTATCTATTTATTTTGTTATTGTTAATAGCTTTATCAAGTAACGGTCCTTTAGGGTTTAGTTTCCTAGTTGCTCTAGATTAATTGTTATTTTTCGCTGTATATGTTAATCTAGTTAGGGAATAGAAAACCCAACAGTGGTATCAGAGCGTAGGCTTAATAAGATTAGCAATACAAAATGTAGATAAAATATATGTTGGAAATAAAATTGTTTTTATTCTGTCCAAATAATTAAATTAAGTATATATGTATAATAGATTTATATATGTATACAGTTAATTTATTTACTAATCAGACCTTAGTATTTTAATGGTTCAAAATATATGCTGAATTTTAAAATGTTTTAAAATAGAACCCTAAACCATAGATGTTAAAGAGAGACCCTATATATAATATGATTTATATGTATCATTTAAGTCTAAATACATCGTCAGTCAATTGATAAATCGGCTCACCCATAGAGAACAAACTATAAGAGAGGTATAAGGCGGGACGCTTTGCTTCCCTAAAGAAGTAGGTTTTTAATAAGCTTCGCGCTGACCTGCTTCTCCGCTTCTTTGTGCGTTCAATGGAGCTACCGAGGACTTTTGATAGGATGATGTCAAGATTAAAAGTAGACTTAGAATAGTAATACAAAATCCCGTTTTAGCTATAGAAAAATGTGAAAAGTATGTTAACCCATGAAAACCGCACATCTCTCGTATGGACTGTTAATGGAGCGTGTGTGGTTAACCGGCACATTACTGTGAGGACATATTGAGAAGTGATGTGAGACTCGCGATTCTCGAGCGTACTCGAGCCGGGCATCACGCGGGGTTGGCATGGTTAGTTCACCATCTAGTTCATGATCCTCGGCATCCCAGTCATGAATGGTAGATGAGCATAATCGACATTAACATGCCATTGATAGGTATCAATGAATCTCAAAGATCTAGGAGTTTCATAGAAATGAAATAGACAAAAGTATTTTGTTATATGATTACGGCGACCCTTTTCATAAAACTGAAAATATAGATCCTAGCCTTAATTAGAAATTGGGTAATTAATTAAGGAATATTCAGACTAACTAAAATAGTTTTTATCTCAATAATACCTTTTGAAAATGGTAATAATCCTCCCGTTCCCAATTCCGCAAATAACCCGAACTTCTCACTACTCTCAATTCTTGGGAGGGAAAGACTTACCGGTTCAAACTGTATGGACTGGCAATGTAACCCTAGGTTCACTCTATGGAACAAGGAGTATGTTCTCGATGAGCTGTGAAATTGTAGGTACGAGAACAAGAAGTATGTTCCCGACGAGAATAAGAAGTATATTCTCGATATGTAAATTCCCACTATTGATAATGATTCAGCCCAAGAAGAGATTAAAGCTCACCGGAAATATTATGATACCAAGTCTTGGTCAACATAATTATGTCTGGTCAGCCAGCTGTCTACAAACAGTTTGTAACCTCATGTCAAATGGTTTTGAATGAGAAAGAAACCTGAATAATGGAACTCCAAAATTACTGAGCAAAAGATCAAGAAGATTGATGTGCCTTTTGGCTCAGCAGCTCCTGTGTTGTCAATTGGTCATGATGCAAAGGAAAGGAAGAGATCTGGAATAGCTACGAATGGAAAGTCCAATCGTAGAGCTAAGAGATTGAATCTGAAATTGCACCAGCAAATGATCCAAAGGAAGCAGTATGATTTACAACAACACAGAGGGGCACTAGAAGCGTTGCTGCCATAACATCTGAAGGACCTTAAAGACAATAAGGTCAAAAGGATTCAGATAAATAAATGATCGAACTCCACAATACTACGACTTATAATTCGTAGGTCTTGAATATAGGGTGTGGTACTCACATTTGCACTATATTGCAAGGCCTAAAGGAAAGTACAAGTCTGAGGCATGGAGAGCTCAACTTAGTCATGGGAGACAAGAGTGTCATGCCCATTGGAAAGTTTGAGCTCATGCTAGAATCTGAAGTTAGGATACATTTAAATAATTGCTATTATTCGTCAGAAATGACAAGTAACATAGATTCATTTCATGCTTTTTTAAAGAGAGTTATCAATTTTCATTGAATGAAAATGGTGATAAAGCGTCTACTTGCAAAGGCATATATGATAATGTTGAATAAGTCAGCAAAGGAATTTAAATGTTGGTTCGTCTAAAGAGCTTGATAAATCCAAATTGTGGCAATATCGTCTAAGGCACGTAAACAAGAAAGAATATCGCCCAAACTCCAAAAGAATGGAGTGTTGGAATCATCTGACCTTAAATCGGATGATGCATGCAAAACTTGTTTATTGAGCAAGATGACTAAATCACTATTCACATATTATATGAAAGAAGTGATGGATTGTTCGACTTGCTATACATGGATGTATGTCGACCATTCCGATGTGCCATAAAAGATGAAAATAGCTACTATGTCGCTGATTACTTCAGTAGACATGGATATGTTTATCTGATTAAACAGAAGTCAGACACTTTTGAAAGTTCAAAAGGTGTTAGGACGAAATATAGAGAACCAAATGGACAGAAAGATAAAGGTACTCCGATCCGATAGGGGAAGAGAAAAACCTTAGTATCAAGTTTCTTGATCATCATAGTCATTGTGGAATGGTTTCACAAATTAACTCCTCCTAGAACACCATAGCTGAATGGAGTAGCTGAGAGGAGAAGTAGAATCCTGTTAGACATAGTTCAATCTATGATGAGTCGGGAAACACTTCTAATAAGCTTCTGGGGTTAGGCATTAGAAACAGTCTCGCATATATTAAATCTAATACTTACCAAGAAATATGATGTGGAAGGGAAAAGGTTTTTCTCTTGAGCACATCCAGATCTGAGGTTGTGAAGCTATCGTTAGATGAGAGACTTAGCACAAACTAGAAGCCATATGAGAAAAGTATCTTTTCATCGGTTATCCACAGAAGTCATTTAGATATTTTTTGCTCAAAAGGGAGTGTTTCTTGAGAGAGAAATAATATCTAAAGAGGACAGTGGGAGTATAATTGATCTTGAAAAGATTCAAGGATCGACCAAATGACGAAACTATGGTAAACACTAACACTCAACAAGAGATGGTAACACCTGTTGAACTTGATGACATATCCTTTCCCACTCGCAGTTGTAGAGTTAGCAAACCTCTTTGGTTCTATTATGGTTTCCATAAAGAAGAACATGATAAGATTAGTGATAGTACACTAAGTAAATTAGATGCACCTGCTAACTACAAAGGAAGCGATGGCAGGCCATGAGGCTGCTAAGTGGAAGGAAGCTATGAAAGGCAAGATTCAGTCTATGTCTAACAACCAAGTTTGGAATTTGGTTGGCACTACACTCAGTCTCAAGATGGTGAGTTGTAAGTGTATCTTCAAGAGGAAGACATACATGGATGGGAAAGTACACACTTATAAAGCTAGGTTGGTTGCAAAGAGCTATACTCAAACCTTCGGGATTGATTATGAGGAAACCTTTTCACCAATAGCTCAAATAAAGTCAATTAGGATAATGCTTGCAATAGCTGCATTTCATGGTTATAAAATTTGGCAGATGAATATCAAAACCACTTTCCTTAACAGGAAATTGAAAGAGGATGTGTTCAATGCACAACCGGAAGGTTTTGAAAATGTAAAGTATCCTAAGAGTGTGTAAGCTTCAAAAGGCCATTTATGGACTTAAGGTTTCTTATAGCTGGAATCTCTGCTTCCATGAGAAAGTCAAACAGTTTAAATTTTCTAGAAGCAAAGGTGAGTCCAGCAGATGTGTCCAAGTCAGTGGGAGCATTGTAGTCTTCCTGGTATTATATGTGAAAGATATAATACTCATAGGAAATGTAATCCCAACATTACAAGGTGTAAAGAGCTGATTGGGAGAATATTTCACTGTGAAAGATTTGGAAGATACAATATATTCTTGGTACAAAGATTTACAGAGATATGTTGAAAACATCTCAAAGGACTTAACCAGGACATGTACTTAGAATAAAATTTTGAAAAGTTTTTAAATGGAGAATTCTAAGAAAGGGAATTGAATCTACCCTTACATCATGGCATAAAGATTACTAAAAGATTAGTGTCCAAAGACTGCACAAGATTGGACTAAATGAGTCGAGTCCCATAGGCTTCGGCTATAGGATCGATCATACATGCCATGAAGTATACAAGACCCGATGTCTCATTTACTTGGAGCATAGTGAGTCAACATCAGCAAAATCCTGGTAAAGGTCATAAAACAGCTGTAAAGAATATTCTTAAGTATTTGAGAAATACTATAGACAGGTTCTTAGATTATGGTGGAGAAGAGAAACTTAGAGTAACTGTTTATATTGATGTAAGTTTACAAACAGATAGAGATAATATTCATTCACAGTCTAGTTGGGTACTCTTACTGAATGGGGAAACGATAAGTTTGAAAAGTTCAAAGGAAGTTACAATAACAGATGGGAATCTGAGTATATTAAAACTTGCAAAGAAGTCATGAGGATGAGAAATTTCATTGGTGATCTTGGAGGCGTTCCAATAGAATGAATCCCAATGAAATATTATGTGATAACGGAAAGTCCCAAAGCACATGGAAATGAAATACCATTTTGTTCAAAGGAAGGTAGAAAAGGGACACATGATTGCGATGGACACACGATCAGTAAACGTGCTGGGAGCAAAGGTTTACGAGATAAAGTTTTAGTTGTTAGTTTGATTTTGAAACATTACAAAAAATGATGGGAACTAGAATAGACTTAGTGATAAATGATGGTGATTTATTTATTGGAAGGAGTTCTACCATTTACTATCGTTTATCATTGTGTTTCAGTTTAACATGTTTAGACACCACTTCCAGAGTAATTAAATTTACTCAAAACTCCTCAGTCGATCACACTATAGGAAGTATGTGGTGAATTAAGATTGTCATGGAGTGTTAGTAGATTGTCTATGGAGATTAGACATTGCATAGAGATTGCTGCAACACTCATGGGTACTTAATGGGGATTTAAGTATAGGAGAAACCCGCACTCATGGAAGTTACTTCATGGATTGAAATCACAAGTAACTCTGAGATGATAATTCTTAAAATGGAGATACATTGAGTTCCTAGTTTTTCAAGTCTGTTATACTTTAGTTTATTCAAACGCTGTGCATAAATGCCAGTCATAAAGGATACGCTATGTATGACATGATGAGTTGACTAGTGCTATGTATGCGGAATTTATTTGTTCCTTTTTGCCTAAATGGAAAAGCGATATCCTTGGGCCCTCTGATGATTAAATGTTGACTCATAAAGTGCTTGGCCAAGCCAGGACTAAATTGATATGTACAATTCAGTAGTCCCATATAGTCAAATTGATCGGAAATCAAAAAACATAATCTTGAATCTGGAGATTGATTAAAATCCATGTCGCAGTTTCATACGATATCTGAAACAAAGGAATATATGATCACTTATCTAAAGGACTATTGCTGGATATGATCAGAGTTCAGCAGATGCATTGGATGACACTCTTTACTTTAGGATAGAGACGGACCAATAGTAGTTGATGACTTATCCAAGTGAGAGACTGTTGGAAATAGTGTCCAAGATCATAACTAATTGGTAAGACTATTGCTAAAGTAGAGTCCTTTTTTAGTTGCCCTCGTTGAACAGTAAGAGAAACTAATACGAGAGAAATAATATTAATTAGAATTAATATTAAAGTTAATTATTTAGGGTTCAACTGGCGGTTGGAGGGTTCAACTGGCGGTTGGAGGGTTCAACTGGCGGTTGGAGGGTTCAACCGGCGGTTGGAGGTTAGGGTTTGTAAGGCGGTATAGACGTGTCATTACTTGGGCAGGAATCAAGTCCAACTGGTGGTTGGAAACTCCAACCGACGGTTGGATGACGAATTCAGTTGTCCCACATCGGTTGGATGACAAACCCCTGGGCATCCTCCTTCCCTATAAATAGAGGTCATCCCTAAGCTTTCAAGGTATCCCAGATCCAAATTTAATTCGGTTCTTTCTCTTTTTCTCATTCCTAATCCTTCTAAAAGTCTTTACGACGTAGATTCGGGACCCTAGGATTTGGAGTTTCTCTTGATTCATGGGTGTGAAGCATTAGAGGTATTCTATTTTGGGTACTTATCATCCAAAGCATGAAAGGTCGAGCAAGGAGTCTGCGTGAAGGTTCTGCAAGGTGGTCTGCGCGTGAGAAATTGGTTTTCTCAAAGGTTAGTATTTTCTCATTAATCTATTTATTTTTTTATTGTTAATAGCTTTATTAAGTAACGGTCCTTTACGGTATAGTTTCCTAGTTTCTCTAGATTAATTGTTATTTTCAGCAGCATATGTTAATCTAGCTAGGGAATAGAAATCCCAACATTAAGAACGGTCGGACCTATGAGTCGATACGCTACTGATTCATGCACCTCGGTATTTCACCAAAATAGGTTGCTTACTTTTCAACTAGGTAAGTATTAAAAGTTTTACGTATTGCTCCGATCAGAATCATGATAACCTAGTTCCAAGTGACATGCCAATGAGAGAATTAATTGATAGGTTTCTAGTGTTTACACCTAATAGTCTGCTTATTTAATTTAGTATTGTCTTCATTTATTATGTCATCCCGAAAATTAATTATTGAAACCTCAACAATCACATATTTATCTTTATCTGTTTTTCCTGCATTTTGTTTTTCTTGTATTTTAATTATCCGTCTTTAGTTTAAAACCCCAAACTTACCTACTTTGTTCCATCCTAAATACTTCCCTACCCAAAGCACCAGCTTTAATCCACATTACGTGAGAATAATCTTAGGTCATATTTACCACTTACTAACCAAAGTAGGTAGTACGTATAATTTAAGCCCCGCAAAATACAAATTTAAAACCCTTGACGCCTGATGTGACTCAAATAGTCATGTTTTTAAGGGCAATATTCCGCACTTTTTGGACGTAACTTTAGTGAAAACATTCCAAAATGATCATTATTTACTAAAATTCACTAAAGTGGTCTAAATATAGGCGTTGCTGCAAAAATCACCTAAAACGTCCAAATAACAAGCAAATCAGGGCGAATAAACGTGCACAAAATCATCCGACCTCATTTACCTTATATAGATCACATTCTAACTTCATCATATGATAAAACAGGTAAAATCGAGACGGGAAAATCAAGAATCATGCAAATCGGATAAAGAACGGAGAAGATTGAGCGGTATCAGACCCTATAAAGTCATTTCGGATATGCTTGAGCTATACACATCCAATTTCAGTTAATTTGGCATCATTAGAAGCGTAACGGAATTACGAAGACACAGGCGAAAGAATCAGGTCAAACGGACGCATAACGAAGGAGATACGCGCGTTTTAAGCAACGAACGAAATTAGACGGACACCGTATACGGCCTTGGCAACCGTATACGGCCTACCTAAGACCGTATACGGCCTCATACACACCGTATACGGCCCCACCAAGGCCGTATATGGCCCTCCTGCCCCCTTATCGTGCTTCGTTTGCTTGTACGTGCTGTTTCGGGAGTTGTACGGCTGATTTTTGAGCTTTGCCTATAAATAGGGGATCACCCCTCCTCATTTTACACACCTTAACACATTCACACACTTTCACATTTCTCTCATTTTCATTTCTCTCATTTTCTTTCACTTTCTCTCTCTAACTTTCTCTCTCTAGCACTACTCTTAGGAGTTAGAGGAGAAAGGTTAGGGTTGAGCTTACGGTTCGAGTCTAGAGGAAGTTTTAGCTTGGTAATCTTGTTGTAACGAGCTTTTCAAGTTCAGACTATTTGTAATCCTCATTATTACGCTGCTGTATTCCCGGTGATATCTAAACTTTACTTACTGTTATAATGCTTGTGCTTTATGTTATTTCAGTTTGTATTCTGCATATTGCCATGTTTATAGAGTAGTTTAATATTGTGATTGTTGAAATGTAGATATTAGGAGTAGGGATGATGTTAAATTAATGTTTCATTTATACGATTGGAAATTGTTATGCTGTGTATCTGGTTAAGCTTATCCTGAATGTAGATCTAGTCTCTCATCACCCTTTCCAGACTTTCACGTGACTGTTGCTCTAGGATAGGATCTGATCAACCCTAATACTATGAATATACAGTTATCTCCAGTTACAGTATGAAACTATGAACTTTCCTTTAAAAGGCACGGTACTTCGTATAGCGTTGGAAACACCTCGTGTGGAGTACAAATACGTGGAAGCTAAGGAAATGCCATGGATTGTTTCATCGTGAATTACCTAGAAGTGATCCTTCTAGAACTGTGGTCTAGGAATCAAAGCTGTGGAAATGCTTGTTGCACTGTACACCGTTAGTACACCTAAGATCTGGAACACTGTGGAAATGTTTAAATGCCCAGTACACCGTCAGTACATCTAGGGTTTGGAACACTTTGGAAATGCCTAATTGCCCTGTACACCGTGATTATTCCTAGGGATGAAAGCCTGATTGTAAAGGAGGGTCTATATTTACGATGGTTAAGAATGTGCTTCAATAGAAACAATACAGGGTAGTGTCAATCATAGACCTAGACATGCAAAACCCTAAACACACCAATAGTTTAACATACACAGGATACAATCAGTATTTGCTATAATAAAAGTAAATAGACGATTAGGTGTTAAGAAAGGTCAGTAAATACAATTGCGGTCTGTTGCCTTATGCCTGATCCCTAAAACATTTAGGGTGACTTTGTCGTAGTTAAGCAAAGGCTCAGGAGGGTTTGAAAACAGCCTGATCTGATCAGAATCATGATAACCTAGGATTCCAGTGACATATGTTTCTAGGGTTTCACCTGAACGTAGGGTCCTAGTGTTTACACCGAAAGTATGTCTACTCTTTATCTGGTAAATCTCCAATCAATTTTATAATGAACATCATCCCGAAACCCTAGTATCCAAGTTTCAGCAATCACATCTCTACCTGTCTGCTTAAACCCTAACTTCATTTCTCGTTATTTACTTTTCTGCATTTAGGATAATTAGAAAACCAAATCAATTCAAAATCTATCTACCTACCCCCATCCTAATTGCGACCATAATCTCTGGTGACCCGCTTTATTTCAATTCGCTCCGATTTAAGAACGACCTCGAGTTATACTTACTGCTTGCTCCCAAGGTAGGTAGTACTTATAGTTTGAGCCCCAGCTCATATAAATTTAAAACTCACTGTCCGCCGCTTCTGTTGCTGTTGGAACAACGACCGGAGTCAAATCCGACCGACCGATAGGAGCCGCAACAAGTTTTTGGCGCCGCTGCCGGGGATCGTAGAGCGTTACGATTTGAAGCCGCCTTAGATATTCTAGCTTTTAGGAGATCCTTTCCAATTAGGTTTTCTCAAACTTAGTTGGTAGTTATTTGCTTTCTTTAGAATAATTTAGATAGTTTAATTAAAAATTAAAAATACAAAAACATCTTTCTATGATTCATTTCCGTCTAGCCCCATTTCTCCACTCGCCCTCAAGACGTCCGAAGAAATGATGGCCATGGATGACGCTGAGTTCTTCGCCTGCTTAGAACAAGAGTTGGAATCTGACATCTACTCTTCATCTTTATCCTCTTCCGAAGTTATATCCGCTAATTCAGACGATGAATCTAGAACCATAGGGCAATTCTTAGACCTTGACTTAGGAACCCATGATTCTCATCAGAAGATCTCAACTTCTGCATCTAGCATTCTAAGCTATCAGGTTATACCTGCTCCTGAGATTTCATATTCCTTAGAAAACTTCTTTCAATTCCCTACTTCATCTGGTTTTGTCGAGAGTAACTCTGAACATCTTCAACCCTTTCGTTTTCCACCCATTGAAGAACATCTTCCACCCTGGGATGAAGAAGTTTACGAATACCCTCCAAAATCACCTATCTTTTTGAACCTTGTACCCGAACCTGAGTACACCATCTATCGTGTTGTTGATAGGACTTTACCAATCAAACCTGAAGAAAATATCCGCTACGTAGGTAACTCTTTTGATCCTGATAGGAGATTGGATGTTTGTCGGGCATTTGCCAGACAACTCAAAACGTCTGATTTTCCTTTTTCGGTTGAACAAAGAGAAGTCGCTCGTAGGATAAAGAAACAGGTTGGTATTCTCCACCATCCACTAGAACAAAATTGAGATTTCGTTACACCAAAAAAGTGTGACGATATACATATAGTCACACTTGGTTTTTTAACGTAGGTGTGACGAAAGGTCGAGCGACCATAGGGTACATACGGTGACATTAGAGAGTTAGTTGCCGTATCCATTTAAAATCAGTAACCAAAACCATAAAATGTGTGACTAATTATGTACAAGTTTATTTTGGTTGAATCAGTTTTAGTGACCGTAAACACTTTATAGTCACACGAGCGGTTTTTGAGAGTAGCTATTGTTCGTCCATTGACTACATGAATATATAATACATGTGGCATTTGCGATTATTTAGTCACACAGCGAATATATTTTTAGGGAATTAGTCACATACAAGTAAGCAAAAAGTGGCCAAAACTGTTAATGAGTGTGACCATATGATTGGTAAAATCAAGTAAGCGTGTATTTTGTGTGACTATTGTCGTCCTTTGGCCACATGAATATATAATATATGTGGCATTTGTGATGATTTAGTCACACAACAATTGTTTTTTTTGGTGATTTAGTCACATACAATTAATCATAAAGTGGCCAAAAGTTTTATTAAGTGTGACCATATGCTTTTTAAAGACAAGTAAATATGTTTTTTGTGTGACTATTGTGTATCCAATGGCCACATGAATTTTATATTGCATGGCGTTTTGTAATATTTAGTCACACAAGGCATGTTTTTTTTTTGGATTTAGTCACATACAATTAAGCAAAAAATGGCCAAAAGTGATAATAAGTGTGACTATGTGCTTTTTAAAGTCAAGTAAACGTGTATTTTGTGTGACTATTGTTCATCCAATGGCCACTTGAATTTTATGTTTGTGTGGCGTTTTGTAACATTTAGTCACACAACGGGTGTTTTATTTTTGGGATTTGGTCACATAAAATTAAGCCAAAAGTGGCCATAGGTGTTAATAAGTGTGGCCATATGCTCTTTAAAGTCAAGTAAAAGTGTATTTTGTGCGACTATTGTTCATCCAATGGTCAATTGAATTTTATGTTTGTGTGACGTTTTGTAACATTTAGTCACACAACGAGTCTTTTATTTTAGGATTTGGTCACATAAAATTGAACCAAAAGTGGCCATAGGTGTTGATAGGTGTGACCGTATGCTCTTTAAAGTCAAATAAACGTGTATTTTATGTGACTATTGTTCATCCAATGGTCACGTGAATTTTTTGTTTGTGTGACGTTTTGTAATATTTAATCATACAACGAATTAAGCAAACAGTGACCAAAAGTGTTAATAGTGTGACCATATTATGTGGGTGAATCTTTTAGTCACATTTGAGAAATAAATTATTTGTGTTACAATATGAATTATATATATATATATATATATATATATATATATATATATATATATATATATATATATATATATATATATATATATATATAGTTGCAATATATAACAAAACAAAAGAAAATACACACAACAAATTCAAACACAACAAAATTGGAATGTACATAACTGAACCAAATATAAAATTGAATGTAGTACATAAAAAAGTACATAAAAATGCTAAAATAACCATATGATCTATAAATTTAAAAATCACAAATTTAAAGACTTTTGACTCTTCAAGTAGGGCCTCGCTTGCTTTTGCACGGTATCACGAGAGACAAAATTGCGCTTATTTTGGAATTTCAGTGCAGTTTTGTTCTCACCAACTTTTGGTATGGAAGTTGGTGGTGTTACCTGTATGAAACAAAAGCCAAATGTATCAAACATTAAATTAAATATGAAGAATAGGTTTATAAAACACATGTATTTACCTTTTCATCAAAACCCACTTGATTCTTTGGCCAAGCAACAAAACTACCTACTACATCCTTTAACTGTTTTGAAACCGTATTTAGCATGCATGCAACAAATAATAGAATCATAATACATAATACATATATTCAAAAATAGGAGTATCCTCACCACCATCTCGTTTCAGTTCAGAACATTTGCTTCTAATATCTTTTCCATGGATACCATAACACTGTAAAAAGAGCAAGTTTGTAATCATCAAAAACTATTATTTCTATTCAGTTTAATATTTTAGTAAGTGTAACATAAGTTTGACCACATTTAGCCTTACTAAGTACGGAAACATAGAATAATAAATGTTGAAATCACAACTGATGTAACATAAGTGATTAAATAAAACCTACGATATAAGAGACATAGTATATACAAAGAAGAAAGAGAACGACAAAAGATAAGAAAGTCATGATGTCCAACCTGTTTCGCCATGCTACAAGCCTTGTCAGACGAATTGAGAATCTCGTAATAGAACACCGAGAAATTGAGTGCCAGACCCAATCTAATTGAATGAGTTGGAGCCAAATCCGCCTCAGCGATATCCTTCAAAATATACGTAAATCCAAAATTAAATAAATACACTTCTACTAAATAAAAATCACCTTACAATACATTTATAGTGGTATTATACAAGAATTCCGTTTATGTACAGTCTAAACAAGAATTAAAACAACTTTTCCTAAATTTAAATATGACCAAACACCAGCATTTTTATGACAACAAAGTTTCCAGCACATAATATTTACTTGGGAGCAGAGTAAGGATTTAGCACACCAAGACTAGGGAAATAGGAGGGCTACTATTTCTTTATACATTTAATCAAAGTATTAGGGCATAATCTATTGTTCCAATAGTTCCTGTGTCCTATGAAATATACATACACTGATACAAACTCCAGTCATGAACCTATATATTAGAACCTAATAAGAAGAGCTGCAAACGAGTCTAGTTTTCAAACCAAGCTCGAGCTGTGCTTTATCGTTCTCGAATTTGAACATAAAAAACGAGCTTGATATAGCCCAATCTCATGCTTCTAATAGGCAACTCAAGCTGACTAGCTCTTACTGAATGTTTAAAGCCTGAAGTAATATGTGGGTGTTTAATATAAATATATAAAAATACATTAAAATTTGTAAACAGTATTATTGTTATTGTTAGACTATATATAAAAGAGTTATTGACTTATAGTCAACTTTTAGTACTCATAAACTATTACTCCAAAGTCCAAAGGAGCTTTTAATGTAAAAGTAATGACACATTCGCTTAAAACTTCCGAAAAGTATACCTAATCCGCTCATCAGTCGACACACACCTATCAGACCATTTTTCTTTCATCGTCATTTTTTCCATGTGTCGCTATCACCTTATTACTAAGTACGGAGTATATCTTTAAATCTACCATTTAATTTCCGTATACTTATAATAAGTTAGCTAATCAATAATAATTGTCATTTAAATATCCAAATTTTCCGATACAAGCTTGAGTCGATCTCAGCGATTAGCCTAAAGTTGTCAAACCGTCAACTCACCTATTATTGCGTTTCAAATTGTGTGATCAATGACAAAAGATAAGAAAGTCATGATTAAATAACTAAATGGACTTTCAAATTGAAACTACCGTCAACTCACCGCAGAACCAGAAATAAAAGGTATGATCACAATTCTGAATCATCTCAAAAATAAACTTGTAAGCAACCACAAATTAGCTTTTACCTGAATTAGCACCTTTTGTCATTGATTCTGCTTGACAGTAGGGAGAAACTCATCCATAAGTACACCATATTCATGGCAAATAGAAGTACAATTACCCGATTAATCTATAGCTATGACATGATACATGTAAATAAAAGGTTTAAAAAATGGATAACAAGAAAGCTAACTCTACTTTATCTTAGTCCAGGATCTTCTCATTAGCCAACATCTATATTATATTTACAATTGCAAATTTCAAAATAAAGATAGACCATACCTCTGTTCACTTAAACACTACACGTTCTGAGAAGATAAAAGTAATATTACCTCAATAATCTATAGTTGTGACATGATACTTGTAAATAAGAATTTGGAAATTAGATAACATAAGAGCTAACCTTATCGACTGCGACCAAAGTAATAAAACCTAATCAATAAGACAATAAAATAAAAGGAACTGTAACTTTACCGGATGGGATTCAAGTAAGACATCAACAACCTTTGTCCTCACCCACTTAAGCAGTGGGTATATCTCCTATATCTCCTATAGATAACAGAAAAAGGAGGTCAGAATTTTAGTAATTAGAAAGTCCAATGAGATGAAATTTAATCAATAGAAAAAAGGCAAGCATTTACAGTTTATAAATTTGCAGAAACTTACACCATCTAGCTGAAGAGAAAGCTGTATTGAACTTAAATGACAACTGTTGCATCTCTACTTCCAATAAGATGGTATATGAAAGAATGTTGTATATCAATGAAGGATTATTAAATATAAATGTGCTCACATCCAGCCACCGAGAGCTAGTAAGAAAGCACATCACATTCCATTAAAAACAACAAATTCTATTCGTGCATTTTATCAAACATGTCTTGTGCATATAAAGCTATAAAATACAAACTTCTTTAACCTAATAATTATAGGAAATAATAAGCAATGATATATTAATAAACGAGATGCATTAGTAGTTCGCAAGTAGATGTGCCTAATAGATGGTCGTTCAAATGGATCAATTGAATAAAACTTACAAATCTGAAGAAAGAATACGGTCTAGAATGTAAACCTAATTATATAATTGGGAGTTTCTTCAACAGATTGATCGATATACAGAGTTCATGTCTTTCTGGAAATCAAATCGATCCGTAATTCAGATAATTATTGAACAAGAGCAATTGAATGAAAGATCTATAATACCGTAGAGAGACCGATTTTACGAGAGTATCCATTGAAGGAGAAACCGACGACAGTAAAATTCGGCGACGATGATATGCGACGACGGTGATTAGATGGCGGAGGCGATAGCCGGCGGAGAAGATGGTCTGCGGAGGCGATGGCCGGCGGAGAAGATGGTCCAAAGAATATATGCGTGTTTACTTTGAACGTGTGTTTATGAGTGAATGGTTTGTATGAATGAATGGTGGGATGGCAACTGCAGTGAGTGAGATGTGGTAATGTTAGGATTTTAATTTGGGGAAAATTACGGGTGGGAAATTAGAAATCAACGAAAAATTTAAGGGGAAATAAATCTGTATTTTGGAATTCTTGCTTTTAATTAACATACATAATAGAAATAATCAAATTATAGAAAGTTTTTTAGAATGTCTAAGTACTTGACACCCACGAATATTTATATTAATCTACGAACATGTATAATTGTCACATCCTTTAGAGTTTAGACTCAAACCACCAACCTTTTGGTCAGAAGGATTACCACAATACCGCAAGCTTAAAGGGCATTTATTTCAAAATGATGAATTAATTTTATTCTAAGTTTAACAGTGGTATATGGGATATTGGTAATGTCATATATCATATATATTCCATTATAAAACTTATGATAGTGTCCTATATTCCAAAATGATGAATTACTTTTATCCTAAGTTTAATAGTGGCATATGTGATATTGGTAATGTCATATATCATATATTCCATTATTAAACTTAGGATTATATCATATATTCCAAAATGATTAATTAATTTTATCCTAAGTTTAATAATGGAATATGTGATATTGGTAATGTCATATATCATATATATTCCATTATTAAACTTATTATAATGTCATATATTCCAAAATAATGAATTAATTTTATCCTAAGTTTAATAGTGGCATATGTGATATTGGTAATGTCATATATCATATATTCCATTATTAAACTTATGATAATGTCATATATACCAAAATGATGAATTAATTTTATTCTAAGTTTAACAGTGGTATATGGGATATTGGTAATGTCATATATCATATATATTCCATTATAAAACTTATGATAATGTCCTATATTCCAAAATGATGAATTACTTTTATCCTAAGTTTAATAGTGGCATATGTGATATTGGTAATGTCATATATCATATATTCTATTATTAAACTTAGGATTATATCATATATTTCAAAATGATGAATTAATTTTATCCTAAGTTTAATAATGAAATATGTGATATTGGTAATGTCATATATCATATATATTCCATTATTAAACTTATTATAATGTCATATATTCCAAAATAGTGAATTAATTTTATCGTAAGTTTAATAGTGGCATATGTGATATTGGTAATGTCATATATCATATATTCCATTATTAAACTTATGATAATGTCATATATACCAAAATGATGAATTACTTTTATCCTAAGTTTAACAGTCGCATATGTGATATTGGTAATGTCATATATCATATATTCCATTATAAAACTTATGATAATATCATATATTCAAAAATGATGAATTAATTTTATCCTAAGTTTAATAGTGACATATGTGATATTGGTAATGTCATATATCATATATTCCATTATTAAACTTATGATAATGTCCTATATTCCAAAATGATGAATTACATTTATCCTAAGTTTAACAGTGGCATATGTGATATTGGTAATGTCATATATCATATATTCCATTATTAAACTTATGATAATGTCCTATATTCCAAAATGATGAATTACTTTTATCCTAAGTTTAATAGTGGCATATGTGATATTGGTAATGTCATATATCATATATTCCATTATTAAACTTATGATAATGTCATATATTCCAAAATGATGAATTAATTTTATCCTAAGTTTAATAGTGGCATATGTGATATTGGTAATGTAATATATCTTATATTCCGTTTTTAAACTTATGATAATGTCATATAACCGTTTGACCATTACAAGAAAAGTGACTTTTTAGGACGAACCTTTTTGGCAAGGCTAAATAACTGTGCCAAATACATGTATTTGTAACAGTTTTAGCTCCCGTGCCAGATAACTAAGCATTTGAAACGACAAATTTTGAGCCGACCCAAATGACTAAGTATTTGGAACGGTAAATAGCAGTCGTGCCAAATAACTACGCATTTGGAACGACAAATAAATAACCGTCCCATATGACTAAGTATTTGGAACGGTAAAAAGTAATTGTGCCAAAAGTAAAACAATGTGAGAGTCATTGATCGACAATCAATACAAAGGCTTTATTCTAAATAAATTATAGTCGGTTCTTTTTTAATTTGTCATTTTATTTTTTGTATTACATTATTACAAGTTTGTCTATTTTTCTGACTCGTAAGAGTCGCACAAGACTCGGAAGAATCGCACACGACATCTAAGATCTCAATACACGACTTGTAAGAGTCAATAAACGACCGAGATGGAGAGAGTGTATTACTAGGTTTGTTGTTAAGGGTATAAAGTTCCAATATTCAAACGATCAAAGTTGAAGAATTGATAAGAGTAACTTCTATGAGTTATTTAAACGGTTAGTTTATTAGTCTCTTATTAAACTAATTTAACATCTTTGTAATTTTGTATCCTATTTATTTTAATCATGATTACATAGGATTAAGATCGTACAATGTTGTAGTCATAATCGAGCTCCTAATCATATCTTATGCGTTATGCAAGATGATAAGGATTCATTAGTCAAGATCGTAGCTCATAAAATTGCAATATATTAAAATCATCCTATATATATTTTATAAGTCCATGGACCATGAAATAATATAAAACATTTCAATGGCATTTCACTAAGTTTCAAAGTTATTTCTGATATCGTAAGTTACCAAAATTTGTGTTTGCAATTAAATAATTTTCTTTAATAATTATATTTTGAGTTTCACCAATTTTCCTATCTAGATTCTAAAACTTGAGCGGGATCCTCAATTCCACAATTTTGATTTCAATCCTAAAAATGAGCGCCACATTTACGGTTTCCCACTGTCCCCAAAATTTTGAAATCACTAACCTTATTATTCTACGAAATGCAACTGCCTCATAGCTGCTCACATTCAATTTCGTTATCTATTCAGAAAAGCTCTGATCACAATGTCCTTTTCTTCGCCGTAAAAAATGTTGAGGTATTCCTTTATTCGTAGTCAAACATATTCAATTACTCCGTATAATGGTATCGTATGTCTACAAGTTCTTAATAATTAATAAATGTTAATTTTACCGGTTACATATAGAGATAACTTCTGTTAATTTGCTGAAGACTAGTTTTCCCCTTATTTTTGCTTTTCTATTATTTTTTTTGTGTAATATTTATGAACAGTTTATCGCTTATATGATGATGCTTGCATTCAGGTATGTTTCTGATAGGTGAAATTCATATCAGATCGTCCGCCACTTTCTGAAAGATAACGAACGCAAACAATGATGGAAGAGCTTGACATATAAACTTATTTATAATTTTAAAATGATCTCATTTTACTGAATTCATGTAGCTTACTTTCCTTAATTTAGCCACCTCAGTAGATTTATGTACATAGTTAATGAAGCCATACATATTTTCTGATTTCCTTATGGTCAATTTTGCAGAATAATGGGATGGTCTAACGTGTGAGAGTCCTTGAATTTGTTGAATGCATATGAAGATCATAACACTTGGTCAGATTTTCTAAATTCAAGATAAGGTTTCCTTATAAATTATGAAATGCTGACTTTTAACTTTTGTGTTGTCAGTTCATGACTTTCTTTGTTCTTTTTTCAGATGTGTTTATGTTGGTAAACATTCAGGACAATTGTCTTATACATGGCTCCATTTGTATGCAGTAGGTTATATTGGAATATTGCTACTATGATTCTTGATTTCAGAAACTATGCTATTGTTACCTCAGTCCCTAACAATTGTACTAGGCTTTTATATTTCAAACCTGTCATTTTGAATGCAGGTCATATAGACCATACAATACTAATGCGCGTACTTTATGTTATGCAGGATACATGAAAATATGTGAGCTGAATCGACCACTTGGATTATGAATTAGATTAAGCCTTTTAGAGTACTTCTTTATCATCAAATTTGAATGTTTGGTTGTTGGATTCAATATAGTGATTTGATTTTAGAATGTGTATGTCTTAGTGTGTTACTGTGTTGACCTATACTGGATTCAAGTTATTGTAATAAATTGATTTTATAGAAAAGCAAGTTCATTTGGGTTTACATTTAGATATTATGTTATGCTTGATTAATTAAAATTCGATACGATTTGTAAATTGCTACTAAGATACTAAGGGAACAAAATTGTGCCAAATACTCTTGAAAACAAACCGTGCCAATTGATCTTTTTAGCTGCAAGGAACAATCATGCCAAATAGTATTCGGGAAGGGTAACAAACTGTGCTAAATAGTATCTAAAAAGGGTAACACAATCGTGCCAAATACTTTTGGAAGGGGAGGTAAAAACGTTCCAAATACATATTTGGCACGCCGAAAGCCAAACCGTGCCTAATACTTGACATTTGGCATAGTGTATCAAACCGTCCCACAAATGGTGCCAAATACTTTTTGGAACGGTTTTTCTCCGACCCAAATGTATTTGGCACCCTCGTATTTAGGACAGAGTCAAAATTGTGCCAAGACCGTGCCAAATAGTATTTGGCACGGTTTTTCTAGTATTTGGCACACTTTTTGGTCAAAATGACTTTAATATGCAAAAACATGCTGAGAGTGGGATTCAAACTTGGATTCCAACCCATCCATCTACAAAGAAACGTGTTAACCGAGTGAGCTAAATGTTAGATCTGTTTACCAACCCAATACTTTTTATATAACTATACATGTTAGCTTTTGGCAATCTAACAACACACATAATAAGTTATGTGACCATATGTACCGAATTTTTGCTACACTGAAATCATGTGTGACAAACTCGACTATATGATTTAGTCACATAAACAATTACTTCATGTGACCATATAGTGGCATCTGATTTAGACACACAAACTAACACTCAATGTGACTAACATCAAACTTAATGATAATCGTTATTACCCATTTTCCTCTAAATAATAGCCACATGAATATTTCACAACGTGACTGTTGTGAATATATTGGTCACATATAATCACCTAAAATGTGGCCATAAACATCATTTAGATACACATTTGTGATATGGTGTGGCTATTATAAAGTCATATAGTCACATGATCGTGCTAGAAATTAATGTGACTATACACATTAGCTTTTGACATTCTAACACACACTAAACTTTAGACATACATAATAAGTTATGTGACCATATGTACCGGATTTTGGCTACACTAAAATCATGTGTGACAAACTCGACTATATGATTTAGTCACATAAACAATTACTTCATGTGACCATATAGTGGCATCTGATTTAGACACACAAACTAACACTCAATGTGACTAATATCAAACTTAATGATAATCGTTTTTGCCCATTTTTGCTCTAAATAATAGACACATGAATATTTCATAACGTGACTGTTGTGAATATATTAGTCACATATAATCACCTAAAATGTGGCCATAAACATCATTTAGATACACATTTGTGATATGGTGTGGCTATTATAAAGCCATATAGTCAAATGATCGTGCTAGAAATAAATGTGACTATACACATTAGCTTTTGACATTCTAACACACATTAAACTTTAGACACACATAATAGTTATGTGACCCTATGTATCGGATTTTGGCTACACTAAAATCATGTGTGACAAACTCGACTCTATGATTTAGACACATAAACGATTACCTCATGTGACCATATATGGCATTTGGTCACAGTGTTTCAAGTGTGTGACATAGGTTTGTCACATTTTATATGTATATCGTAACTAATGCTTCCAACTTACTCTTCATTCGTCACGCGTTCCAATTCATATGTGGCTAAATAATCAGGCAAAAAATAGTTGTGACCTTTAGCCACATAAATGTTTGAAGGTGTGGCAATACAAATTGCCGAATGGTCACACGATCGGAGTACATATGTGGCTAAATAATAACTTGAATTTTATTTTGGTACCTTTAGCCACATAAATATTCGAATGTGTGGCCGTTTAATTCTGTCTATGTGTGACCAAAACTCATTTTTGTACTAGTGATCTTCCAAATCAAAAGGAGGAAGGTATCTTCACACATTATCGAGAGCAAGAACTAAAGCTTAAATCAGAAATAGACCTACTAATGGACCTATTCGCCTGCACCGATTATCAAC
Organism: Helichrysum umbraculigerum; assembly: GCA_949592205.1. NCBI lineage: Eukaryota > Viridiplantae > Streptophyta > Magnoliopsida > Asterales > Asteraceae > Helichrysum > Helichrysum umbraculigerum. Next base: position 21,232,048 of record CATIUR010000001.1, read on the forward strand.
CGGTTTCCCAAACCCTAATTAATCGTTATGTTGCGGCCATGATTTATGAGCTTGAGTTCTGGATCAGCAAAGATCCCGCTATATCTCTCGTCATTTCTGATAAAATTCCATTTTTCGTTGACCCCGCTACATACATGATCAACAAGTTGTTAGAGATATTCCCTGGAGCCACTGACGATAACATGGAAGCTACTTTCTTTGCTGGAAGGAAGGATATTAACGTCTCACTCACTTTGTTATTTGCTCAGTCAAAATTTCCTTTCACTGTTTCACAAACATCTTTAATCGAAGAAATCATGGAGTCAGTTCACGCTACCACCGGAGATCCCGATTCGAGAGAAGAACGGAAATTTCAACAAACCCTAGGAATGCTTCTTCATGACTTAAACCATATAGATGACGGATCACGAAACGGAATTTCAAACCCTAAGAAAATTAGAAAGGAATTTAACAAGTTTATCGACAATCTTCTAGATTTAGGCAAAAAGGAACGTATGTTTCTCACTGAACACGAACGATTCTCATTACATCCCGCAGACCTAGTTGATTCTGTCATTAAGATTCTCACTTGTGACTTTATTCCTCGCTACACTTTCCCTCAACCAAGAGCACCAAATTCACTTAAACAATTGCTCTTGGGCAATATTCAATAAATTTGTCCAAAAGTCAAGCTACCGACTTTAACCAAGCGCTTTTTGGGAGGCAACCTAAACTTTAGTTAATTTAGTTTTATTTTAAGTATTTAGGCTAAGTAATATTAGTGGTTTATTTTTTAATTTAAAAGCTTGCATTTAAAAACACAAGAAAACGTTCTTTTAAAATTTAAATTCGCGCGATACAGTAACGAATTTCAGACATTTTCAGAAAGCTCGAAAAAGTTTATTTTTAAAATGTGAAAAATCAATTTTGAATTTGTCTTGGATTTTAAAGAACACAAAAAGATTGTCTTGTTTTAAATAAAAACGTATACGATTTCGCGTATGATTCGCAATATCTTTTCAGACTGCGCGTAAAGATTCAGAAAATTACGAACATACTTTTTAAAATTGTTTTATTAAAAATTTTTAAACTTTGAAATTTTACTTGTATGTTTCGTATCTTTCGCAAATTTTAAATCGCGTGCATTTGAAAGGGTATAAAAAGGATTTTAGCCACACACATAAGACAAAACATAAAAAAACTTCATCTTCTTCCTCCTCTCCTCCCCCAAACCGTCGGCCTACACCCCATCACCACCAAATCTCCATTACTCAACCATTTTGCATGATTCCAAGCTCAAAATTCATCATTTTATGATCTTTCTTGCATCCACAACATCATTACATCAAGTTTAAGGTAATTCTTGACCTACTTTTGTGATTTTCATGAAACTTTAAGAATTAGGGCTTGTAACTCATTTTCATAGATTTCATGGTTAAAAGTTGCAATCTTTAGTGTTATTTCATGCTTATCTTGATACTTAACATGATTACAAGCTTAATCTAGTGATTTGTTGGCTTGATTGCAAGTTTGAAAATTAAAGTGTTGACTTTTTGGATGAACTACGGCTAGTTTGACTTTTTGGTTGATTAATTGCTTATGTTGACTTTTGTTGATTGAGTTATGCTTAAATATGATAGGTTAACATGTTTTGATTGATCATTTGCAATTAGAAAATGGTTAAGCTAGTTTTTGGTAATTAAAGTAAGCTAATTTTTGATAAAATCATCATAAACATCATTTTACTTAAAACTTTTATTTTTAAACCATGTTTATGACTTTTCTAAACTTAAAAAGCTTACAAGATTATCAAAACAAGCTTCGGTTCATTTAATCATTCTTAAAGTTTATCACTTTAATTAATAAAGTGTATGACTTTGAAATGAAACCAACAAAAACGTCATTTTCTAAAAACTACCATTTTGTCAAATAAGTTTACTTCCATTCTTTGCTTGAAATCATGTAAATAAAGCTTTATGTCTTTTTGAAATTGAGGAATGTTGGATTGCATATTTAATTGGTAATATGCCCTTTTATGATTAATTGATTTACTTGAGGTAATTATATGACCTTGGATTTATCCAAAGTATTAATCTCATTTAGATTAATTAACCATAAACATGAAGTATTTAAGTTTTTAGTGCTTGGGATAATTAAGTTAGGTACCTTGTTGACTTGCTTTGATTATGCTAGAAACTTGAAGCTTTCTGCCACTTACCCTTATTTAGACATAAGTTGATAAAAGTTTTTGGATTTGTGATTGGTTGCGGTTAGGGTTAGCAATTTTAAAATTTCTGGATATGCCCATTTCTAAAGCCTACATTTCCAATTTTTTTTGAAAATTTGGAAGTACTTTAGCATATCCATTAATATATCACTGTTATGGTCTAATCTTTTCTTGTCTTTTATCACAGATGGAAAATTGCCCACCTTCACTCAGCTACTTGGCCAAATCTTCAAAGAATAGGTCACTCATTCGCCAGTGGTTGCAGCGACCGATAGGCAGTAATCGGTATGTGGTATGGAAAGACATGATTAAGCTAGGGATCAGGGATGAGTTGAAGAGTTTGTTGATGTATGAGACCGATGGTCAAGTGAACAATGCCTTTCTCCGTCTCTTCGATATAGATGAGTATGCATACCAAGAAGTAGTGACAGAGTTCATGATGACTTACCAGCTGAATCCAAAAATGAGCGTATCCGACAAAGGAAAGATTTCATTCAAGTTTCAGGAACAGATTCATCATATCTCAGTTGCCGACTTGGGAGTGTATCTTGGTTTATATACAGAGTCTCAGGTCAACTCTGCATGGTTCAGAAACAGTGTTCAAGACATCTCCAGCCTACCAAACATGAACCATAAGGATATTTGGATGGATTTAGCAAGATCAAACTTTAGGAGCTGTGTTTAGTCATCCACTTTCATCAAGCCGGTTCATCACATCCTTCATAAGTTGCTAGCATGTTCTATATTTGGAAAGAAGGAAGGTGGTGCTGTGAGTGCCGAAGAGTTGAAGTTCATGGAAGAAATCATAGGAGGAAAGAATCTGAATGTTGCTTTCTTGATCGCTGAGAGACTTGGGGGTGAGACTGACATGGATAGGCACATGTTCATGGGGTCGATTATTACTAGATTGCTGTATAGTATGGGATTGTTGACTGAGGCCCACACTGAGGAGTTTATTGTTTGTTCTCGTTCTTTGCCATTCAACTTGGACTACTGCAAGTTGATCCATCTTGTCGAGGTAGATGAGCAGAGACAGTGCCTATGGAAGAACACCAAACAAATCATTCCAGGATGTCGTCTCCCTGGGAAGCGTGTTAGAGGATCCTCACCTGTTGCAGATACTGAGGATGGCCCATCTGATAGAGCCCGAGCACCTACTACTCATGCTAGTGTCCCGCATAGAGGAGCTGAGACAGCCGAGCCACCAGCTCAGGCTACTGTTCACTACACAGATCTAGTGACCTCGCTGACACAGTATTATCTTTTGCATGCTCTTCAGGTTAGCCGTTCCCATCAGCTGTTGATTTCCAGGAAACTTGGTATTCCTGACCCAGAGCCTTACATGTACCGATGCGGTCCACCACCACCAGCCATAGCACCACCACATACATCCATCCCATCACATACCACCCATACACCATCACCCGCTATTCGGACCACACCAGTACCAGAGCAGGTCCAGTCAGTTGAGACCGAGATACCGGTAGTTCAGCCAGTGATTTCTGCACCTGTGATTTCTCATCCTGCCCAGCCAGTCACCAGTGGATCTTACCGTGCTGACACAGTCTACTTGGGCACGGATGCTGTATCTTTTGACACTTACGGGATGCTAAACTTGGGACCGATCTCTTCCTCAGCTGTACCGACAGAGAGCATGCTACGTCAGGCTTACATGAACTTACTAGAGCAAGCAGGGGTTACTTCGGCTATTTTGCTAGAGTGGGGCTACACTGATCCGATGATACTGCCAGCAGCTACCCTCAGAGACATATTGATTCAGCTCAAACTGATCAACGCTGAAGAACAGGGACAGAGAGTATCTAGTGGCCAGCAGTCAGTCGCAGGACCATCTGCAGCACCAGCTCCTACTCAGCATACTGATGCACCTGACCAGGGATCCCCAGCCTCATAGTTCTACCCCATTTGCATCATTTGACTTTGGTTTCAGACATTATTACTATTATTATCTTGTGTTTGTTTGGCTACTGTTGAACCTTATTTTTGGAACTTATTTGTATCAGCCACTAGTTGGTTGACCACTCTATCCGTATTTACATTATGCTATTACTTATTATGTTTTATTTTCTTTTTGTTAAATAAGTAGAAATGTTGTGATGTATGAACGTGGAAAAAGGCGAGATGACGCACTTTCAAGAAGAAAATCCGTGAAGTCAAAAGGCAACCCGAACCAGCTTTCAATATTTGCAGACTGCGGAACATTCAACATCTCATGGAGGGGCCTCGTTCTTCTCAAAACTTCCTTGTATCTAAGCACTTCAAAGAACTAAGTGTGGGATCATTCCCCACACCACAAACACTTATCGAAATCGCTCCAACTTCTTCAAAACCTAAAGTATGGGATTCTACACCATAAGGATCCCCACTTAAAAGAATTGAAGTTGATTTCTGATAACGTTGGATACATGACACCGGATAACCCCGTATGAAGCTTGCTGTCCTTCAAGAAGAATGCAGAAGAAAGCTCGCTTCGACTCTCTCTCTCCTGCAAAATTTCACATGCTTCAAAACGTTATCTGTGGAGTTTCTTAACCTTCTATCCATTTCATGATCACATATATTATGTCTTGTTAGCTTGTTATATTCTATACCCTATCCTGAGCTTATCACTAAGTGTGGGATTCAAACCCAAATTTAACACTTAAGAAACATTTTCATACATGTTCAAACTCTAAGTGTGGGATTTTACCTCCAGTAAAAACTCAACTCAAGAGAACATTAGGGACAATGTTCCTCTAAGTGTGGGATAGCAAGGTATAGAATACCTTGGATAATTTTAGGCAATTTTTATGTCCAAAATAGCATTACTCAGAAAATGTTTTCCCAAATAACGAATTTTTCAAACAAATTTTTTCAAAAATTTAAAATTATGAGTTAAATTATGAAACGAAACTCTAAGTTTTTGAGTTAAATACTTTCAAAAAGAATCATTCTCGAAATATGAGTAAGGTATTTTGGAATATAGGGAAAATAAGGTAGAAATTTCTCGAGCAAGAAACAATAATCTGAAAGGAGCATGGCTAGGCACATACAACCCTATTTTGTAGTGAGGTATCTTGAGCCTAAAAGCATTCATCTTTAATGCTTCACTTTCATTTCTTGTGTGTGCCGATGCTTGCATCTCTGAATTAGAACTTGCTCCAGACATACGTTTCAAGACCACATTGGTGTGTACCGTACGCGGTATAGGTGCAGCTAAATGACCTTGACATTCCTTAGGATTTAAACCCAATTCTCACATATCTCTTCAAGCCCAAAACCCTTCCGATACTTATTTCCAGTATCGATGATCCACCTAGTAAACCCTGTTGAGCCTAAACCTTTCATTTCGTAAAAACCCTCGTACTAAACCCCTACTCAACCAAAATTCCCAAAACCTTATCTTAGAATTTCTAAGGTCGTGAAAAACATCTTTTGGAACATCCTCTTCAATTATGCTCTAAAGTCTTCCTCTTCTGTGTACTCTAAAAGTCAAAAGTGCGAAAAATTGGCACGACAAAAGAAATTGAAGTTCAAGATCAAAGATCATAGTTCCGAAAAGGATTTCTGAAAGAATCAACATAAAATATCCTTAGAAATTCTCTGGCAAAGAAGTTCTGAAGAAGAAAAGAAAAATAAAAAGTAGAAAAATCAAGAAAAGAAAAAGAAATAGTTCCATCAAATAAAGCTGAGTGCTTCAAGTATCACCTCCTCAAGGAAAATTCGATAGAAGACGAGCAGCTACAAAATCCTCCGTTCCGTTCTGAAATAAAGTTTTTCACTATCTTTGAGTTTTAAGATAAGTCAAACCCTTACAACCAAACATATACCACTATCCATACCCTTAAACCTCACCAAACACTACCACCCGTTGAATGTCTTGGGATAGTTAGCACCGTCCTCACCTAAGTGGTGGAGATCCGATTCTCGACCAAGCTTATGACGATGAGTGCTGCATGACTGGCTTATTTGAGAGATTTCATTTGTTCTAGATTGTTAGGAAACCCGATAAACTTAGAGTGAATTGAGTGACCACCTTTAGTGAGATCGCCTAGTCATGTGTACTCCAAGATCACGAGAATTGGTAGTATGCTCGATGATAATTGCTTCTTGCTTCTGAAAGGATCATCTTATCCTTCCCCTTGTTCTTAAACGGTCTTAATCATATTAAGAGTGGTATCATTTTGAAATTATTTTGACTCTCCCCTTAAAAACCAAATTTTAAATGTTTTTCTAACTGAGTGTTGCTTGAGGACAAGCAACGCCTAAGTGTGGGATATCTTGATGTGACTCAAATAGTCATGTTTTTAAGGGCAATATTCCGCACTTTTTGGACGTAACTTTAGTGAAAACATTCCAAAATGATCATTATTTACTAAAATTCACTAAAGTGGTCTAAATATAGGCGTTGCTGCAAAAATCACCTAAAACGTCCAAATAACAAGCAAATCAGGGCGAATAAACGTGCACAAAATCATCCGGCCTCATTTACCTTATATAGATCACATTCTAACTTCATCATATGATAAAACAGGTAAAATTGAGACGGGAAAATCAAGAATCATGCAAATCGGATAAAGAACGGAGAAGACTGAGCGGTATCAGACCCTATAAAGTCATTTCGGTTATGCTTGAGCTATACACATCCAATTTCATTGAAGTTGGCATCATTAGAAGCATAACGGAATTACGAAGACACAGGCGAAAGAATCAGGTCAAACGGACGCATAACGAAGGAGATACGCGCGTTTTAAGCAACGAACGAAATCAGACGGACACCGTATACGGCCTTGGCAACCTTATACGGCCTACCTAAGACCGTATACAGCCTCATACACACCGTATATGGTCCCACCAAGTCCGTATACGGCCCCCTGCCCCCATATCGTGTTTCATTTGCTTGTACGTGCTGTTTCGAGAGTTGTACGGCTGATTTTTGAGCTTTGCCTATAAATAGGGGATCACCCCTCCTCATTTTACACACCTTAACACATTCACACACTTTCACATTTCTCTCATTTTCATTTCTCTCATTTTCTTTCACTTTCTCTCTCTAACTTTCTCTCTCTAGCACTACTCTTAGGAGTTAGAGGAGAAAGGTTAGGGTTGAGCTTACTGTTCGAGTCTAGAGGAAGTTTTAGCTTGGTAATCTTGTTGTAACGAGCTTTTCAAGTTCAGACTATTTGTAATCCTCAGTATTACGCTGCTGTATTCCCGGTGATATCTAAACTTTACTTACTGTTATAATGCTTGTGCTTTATGTTATTTCAGTTTGTATTCTGCATATTGCCATGTTTATAGAGTAGTTTAATATTGTGATTGTTGAAATGTAGATATTAGGAGTAGGGATGATGTTAAATTAATGTTTCATTTATACGATTGGAAATTGTTATGCTGTGTATCTGGTTAAGCTTATCCTGAATGTAGATCTAGTCTCTCATCACCCTTTCCAGACTTTCACATGACTGTTGCCCTAGGATAGGATCTGATCAACCCTAATACTATGAATATACAGTTATCTCCAGTTACAGTATGAAACTATGAACTTTCCTTTAAAAGGCACGGTACTTCGTATAGCGTTGGAAACACCTTGTGTGGAGTACAAATACGTGGAAGCTAAGGAAATGCCATGGATTGTTTCATCGTGAATTACCTAGAAGTGATCCTTCTAGAACTGTGGTCTAGGAATCAAAGCTGTGGAAATGCTTGTTGCACTGTACACCGTTAGTACACCTAAGATCTGGAACACTGTGGAAATGCTTAAATGCCCAGTACACCGTCAGTACATCTAGGGTTTGGAACACTGTGGAAATGCCTAATTGCCCTGTACACCGTGATTATTCCTAGGGATGAAAGCCTGATTGTAAAGGAGGGTCTATATTTACGATGGTTAAGAATGTGCTTCAATAGAAACAATACAGGGTAGTGTCAATCATAGACCTAGACATGCAAAACCTTAAACACACCAATAGTTTAACATACACAGGATACAATCAGTATTTGCTATAATAAAAGTAAATAGACGATTAGGTGTTAAGAAAGGTCAGTAAATACAATTGCGGTCCGTTGCCTTATGCCTGATCCCTAGAACATTTAGGGTGACTTTGTCTTAGTTAAGCAAAGGCTCAGGAGGGTTTGAAAATAGCCTGATCTGATCAGAATCTTGATAACCTAGGATTCCAGTGACATATGTTTCTAGGGTTTCACCTGAACGTAGGGTCCTAGTGTTTACACCGAAAGTATGTCTACTCTTTATCTGGTAAATCTCCAATCAATTTTATCATGAACATCATCCCGAAACCCTAGTATCCAAGTTTCAGCAATCACATCTCTACCTGTCTGCTTAAACCCTAACTTCATTTCTCGTTATTTACTTTTCTGCATTTAGGATAATTAGAAAACCAAATCAATTCAAAATCTATCTACCTACCCCCATCCTAATTGCGACCATAATCTCTGGTGACCCGCTTTATTTCAATTCGCTCCGATTTAAGAACGACCTCGAGTTATACTTACTGCTTGCTCCCAAGGTAGGTAGTACTTATAGTTTGAGCCCCAGCTCATATAAATTTAAAACTCACTGTCTGCCGCTTCTGTTGCTGTTGGAACAACGACCGGAGTCAAATCCGACCGACCGATAGGAGCCGCGACAACGCCCACTTGAGCTGCAAGTCAGAGATAACTGAAGACAATCTCTGCCCGTGAATAACGTGCCGTTCGGGTGTGCATCATAGCCCAAGAAAAAAATTATATAGATACATATATATATATATATATAATGTATGTATATATTCAAATTACAAATATCATTCAAAAAGATCATTAACAGGGAAAACAAACTAAATAGAGCATACTTGGATGGAAGATGCGATGAGATATTAAAAAAGTCATTTTTACCGGACTTCTTATTACTTTACTGTTTATTTTAAACTTAAATAAAATAAATAAAATTACAGCGATCTTAGTAGTCAAGTTTAAGCTATAAGTTCTCGATATTATTATAGGTTCTTAATTTATAGTCCTTCAATTGTGATGACACGTTCATCTATTCACATGGGATGCAGTTGAGGGTTCATTTGTTACGTACTTAGCTAAGCCACGTTAACTGAATCTTGAAATTTTTCTATGTTAATAGGTGATTTGGGATATTAATACCGCATGAAAGGTTTACTTCATGAAATTTTTAGATGACAATGTTTCTTAATAAAAGGTATATCTTCACTTAGTTTTATGTGGTGGTACACTAAATTGCTTTACAATTGACAATGATTTATGGATTTTTTTTTACTTTGAAGTGCTGATGTTGCATCTTTGAGATCAGAAGATGTCTATGCCTACATCTGATCCAAACAGACTGAAATGTGTGTGTGGATAATGCAGGTGTTTCCCTTTGGACAAGTGAATATCACAGCTACATATAGTTATAAGCATTATGTTTTGATGTTAAGTTATGTAGTGCACTTCACATTTCATTGAAGTTGTATCTTAATTTTTTTTTTTTTTTTTTGTAAGTTTGTTTGGTTTAAAATGCTTTATCCAAAGACTTCTTATCTATGTATATAAGGTCTAGAAGATTTATGAAATACCCGTTTTAGAAGTCTTGCTTGCTTGAATTTCAGCTTTAGTATTATCTTGAGCATCTGATGCCTGTATTGAGTATAATTTATTCAGAATGAATTGGCTAAATCTAACTTATGAGCAGCATCATGTAGAGGCATATATGAACAACAATAATTAAACAAAATATGACATAAATCATACCTTGTTAGATGTACGACAGATTCGATGGCGACCAAGAGCGACAATGAAGTGCGGCTAGGATAGGGTTTTAAATTTTTTAATGTTATCTATTTTAATTTAATTAATATGCTATTTTTTATATTGTGGGAAAAAAATCCGGTCCTTCTTTTTGCTATTTATTTGTTTGTTTTATTATTTGTTATTTATTATAATTTATTTAATATATAATAATTTTCAATTATTCAATAATTTATAATTATAAAGGTTTTAGGGGTAAAAAGTGAAATTATACAAAAGTAATCTAGATCGTTAGATGTTAAGAAAAGAACCTAATCAAGGGTCCTAATTCCTTCGTGCTATTTTGTTTATATATATGTATTATATATATATATATATATATATATATATATATATATATATATATATATATATATATATATATATATATATATATAAATATAAAAGATATAAGATTATAATATTATTTTATTTAAAAAGTTTAACAAATAATTAGGAAGGGTAAAAAGTGTAACTATCAAGATTAAATCTTGATTGTTGGATCAATTTGGAAAAACCCAATTAAGGGCCGGGATCGCCCTAAACTATTTTGCTTTAAGTATAGTCTATCTATAGATATACTTCCTCCGTCCCAAATTTATAGTTCAGTATATCATTTTGGACTGTCCCAAATTAATTGTCTACTACCATAAATTGATAAAAATGAGGAGCTAAAATATTTTTATACCCCTAATATATAATAGAGAAGTTGATGTTTTCTTAAACTACGTGTTTTTTGTATAGAGACAATTAAATTGGGAGGGGGGAGAATTGTAACACCCCAAATTTTGTAAGTTTTAAAAATTTATATTATATACGTTTAGTTATTTAATTGTGTGTATATAATATTATGTTATGTGAAATAAGTTGTATGTGTTAGAAATTGTTAGTAGGATGTGGTTAGTTAAACTAGCCTAGTTAAAGGGTAGAAACTGTCAAGTTAGTAAAGTGGAGGGGGGTAAAATGGAAAGTGTTTAATTAAAACACTGGTTCTATTTGTTTCTACTGTATTCCTACTCTGCAATTTGAAACTCACGTACTGAAATAGAGAGATAGAGTTTGGCGATACAGAGAGAACAAGGAGGAAGAAAAGAAACTGAAAGAAAGTTAGGGTTTATGTGAATTAAGACTCATAATCTTCAATTCATTCATTGTGAGGTAAGTATAATACTTTAACTTGCTTAATTTCATGTTAGGGTTTACTAAATTTAAACCCTAGGTTATGAGAAAATGTTAAGAAAGTGGGTAATTGAGTTAATGATAGTTTCATACATATTATTGAGTTAGAAAGGGTGTTTAATTCATGTTATTTATGTAAATAAACCTATGATCATATATTAATCGGGTAATTGATTGCTTATGTGTATGTATGATCACCATGGAATGATATCCTTGGTGAATTGTGAAGATAATGGTAAGAAAGAATGTTAATTACCCATTTGAATATGATTATAGGTAAGGTGTATGAAACTTATGTTAGAATTATGGGTGTTATGTGATTTAACACCTAAGTTATATGTAAATAGTAACAGTAAGCCAATTAATTGTGTAAGTGATATGTGTTATGTGATTATGCGAATAGGTGACCAAGTGTTGAAGAATTCAAGTGTTTGTTTGAGTTATTTGCAAGGTAAGTATATGGATATGTGGAGCCAATGAATGATTTATCATTGGCTTGGCGGTATCCAAGTAATGACTATGTCATTAGCTTGGTTTGATGTCAATTTATATGAATTGACATGTTAGATTGTTTAGGATCCTTAACTTGTGAAAGATTTTTATTGTTAGATTCCATTACTTACTAAGCATTTATGCTTACTCGTTATGTTTAACATGTTGTAGGAAGTTCGAGCAAGGTAAAGGACGAGTCTGGAAAGAGGCCCACGGAAAGCTAGTGGTGGAGCTCATTGCTTGGTTGGTAATGAGTTTAAATCCTTTATGATCATGCTCAAGATACAATTACAACCCTTTTGTAATGTTAAAGACACTTGGTTAATGTTTTGATGAAAAGCTAAGTCTCATTGTAATTATAAATGTTGTTTTGGGAAAGTCAAAGAAAAGTCAAGGAAATGGAATGAGACTTAGAAGTTTTGAACAAGGTAGAATAATGTAAATGTTATGAAGTCATGTTTGTTGAGATTATGGTTAAATGTTGATGTTAATGTGTTAGTTTGACTTTATTGAGTCAATTGGGTGGTAAGAATGAGGTCATTATTGTCAAAGACCCAATCGGTTCGTTTTGGTGTCCAAATGGGTCACCAATGGGAGTAAGAGTCAAAATGAGTTGGAATTGTGGAAAGTCAAATGTTTTTAAGCCAATAGGTTTCAATTGAGATGTTGAATATACGTTCAAATGTTGAAATTCTGAATTATGGTAGTTTAGAATGTGGTATGTTAATGAAATGGCCAAAGTATGGCCTAAAACTAGTCAAAGGTCCGTTTTGTGATAAAACACGAATTTGGAAAAAGTTCGAAATAGAAAATGTTTATTTGACCATATATATTACACGTGTCTGCAAAATTTGATATGTTCAAGTGTTCTCGTCTAAAAGTTATGCGAGTTAGAAGTTCGAGTTTTGGTAAAATATGGTTCAGGTCTGAAGTTGTTGTGCAGACCGTGGTACCTGGCGGATTGCCGAGTTACCCGGCGGGTAAATATGTGAGCCGGCTGCTTTCGGTGTAACCCGGCTGCTCCTGTAGTGTTTAGAAGTCGAATTGTTTCTGTTACTACCCATTTTAAATCACCCGGTTGATGATCCAAGAACCCGGCTGCTGTAGCCACTACCCGACGGGTAGGAAGCTTAGCCGGCGGGTACTAAGTCTGAAATAGGACTTCTCATTTGTTTTAAATAATAAATTCTTATATTAATGTATCATAATATATGGAGGAATATACAAGTTATGACGAATACTGAGATAATATTATAATGTTATAAATAAAAATGGTCACGTTTTCGGGGTGTTTCAAGTTGGTATCAGAGCACGGTTTAAGAGATTCAGGTATCCACCATTAGTGGGTACTTGATCTTAGACCAATTTATTATTGTATTGAGCATGATTTAAACTGTTATGTGTATCTGTTAATATATTGTTAATAATTTTGAATCGAAATGTTTCGTGCAGACTTTGGATATGTTATAACGTAATACGATAATTAGTGCGCCTGGCCAACGCAATGATTACCATATTTACCTATTATGTATCCATGGAAACCACTGGACATTCGAGGATGGATTGTTAGCGGTTATTAACTGTTATGTGTTAGAAGTAAAGATAAAGTAGACCTGTGATTGTTAAGTAAATTGTATTAATTCTATTGTGTCTACTTTCAGTTAAGATTAGTGATAGAGATATAGAGTTGACTCTTGTGCCAAATCCTCGTTATAGAGCCCAGAATGTTGCAGCTGGAGGCAGTGGAGATAGGCCACGGTCTTCTGTTCATAATGAAGAAATTACAATGGAAACAACCAACAACCATACCAACCCCGATACCCACCTAGATATCCACCTTACCAACAACAACCACAACTTTCTTATAGTCAACCCCTTGCACTTCCTGCACCCACTTCCGACACAAACCAAACCACTGAACAAACCACCAAGACAAATGCCCCAGCTTCAAGTTCAGACGACGCCTTCACCCAATTCATGCAAGGTCAACACCTGCTCAACCAAAAGACGTCCGCTAGGCAATACCAAGCTGACCTCTTCATGAGAAATCAATTGGTTGTGCTAAAGAATTTGGAATCTCAAATTGGACAATTGGCACAACGTCTTGAGAATATCCCCTCGAGGAAGTTTGCCTAGCAACACGGTTCAAAATCCGCATGTTGAGGAAGCAAAGCAACTTACAACACCAAAGGAAGCAGCTACTACTCCACCTGCTGCTGTTCCAGTAAAGGAAGAACCAAAGGTCAAGATATCAGCTGTGGAAACAATGAACAAAGAGGTTAGAATCCCTTACCCCGCTAGACTTAAAGTTCAACCTAAGAAACTGTCGTCCTTTAAGTTAGATGGAAAATTCCTTGATACCATGTCTAGAGTTCCTGGTCGTAATAAGTATATTAGAAAATTGCTATCCACCAAAGATAAATTGCCTGAAGTGAACAACATTCCCCTTAGTTCTGAAACTTCAGCCCTACTTAAAAATAGCCTTCCCGAAAAATTAGGAGATACTGGTAGATTTACACTCCCTTGTTCTATCTACAATTCCGGAAATATGAGCGCTTTAGCCGACTTAGGAGCCAGCATTAACCTTATGCCATACTCCCTGTTTAAGAGGCTAGAACTTGAAAACTTGAAACCCACTAAGATGACCGTCCAGCTAGCCGACCAATCTTGTAAGTCCCCTAGTTTTAGGATCGATAACTTCGTTATCTGTAGTATTAAGGTGCGGAATCCCTCAATACGGTGTTATCTTACTAACAACGAATATGTTCGTATTGCGTTTAATAAGACTTAGCTTTAAACGATAAATCGTCAAAGCCTAGTCGTTAGGATTAAGTTTTCTCTGAGTTTGTCGAGTTCGCAGATCAGAAAAATGGCAAAAGTTATGTTTTTCACGGAGTGCAAAACATTATATACGTCCAGCTCAACTCGGCTCGCATGGGCCTGCGAGTTCGGTCCAACTCGCAGCCCAAGCCCAACACAGAGCTCGGCTCGCCAGACTAATGCCTCGCGAGTTCAGGTCTTACCTCACAGCTCAACTCGCTGCGACCTGAGATCTCGACTCGCTTTGCATAAAACGTCTATTTATTTATTTCGTATTTAACATTCGTCTAACTTAGCACAATAATATGTTTAACGAATATCACTAACAAAACAAATATTCTTTTACAAATCCAAACCAATATACAAACATAATAATAATTACACTAGTCCTATTTCAAGCTAGATCTGTTGTCACACTCTATGTCCCAACAGACTCCCCCTTGACAATAGCTCTAGCGTCTTTATCTTCACGCTTGTCTTTGGTCTTCATTTGTAAATCTTACTGCCTGCGTAAATCTTCATCTTGATACACGTCTTAACCATCATCTGATAATCTCGTCCTAAATCACCCCATGCGTCTGTCGTCAAGATTCTATTTTCATTCAACTTAATCAAATCTTTCTTCGACATGTTCATTAGGTGTCGATGGTCATAGACTCTGAAGATTTCTCTTTCACCACCGTCAACCTCATCATCAGCTTCAACCATAACAGCTTCTCCAGTTCCTGAATCTACATGCCATCTCTTCATATTACCCAGAATATCTTGTGGCATTGTCTTCAGTGGAATCTGCTGTATGCATCTAACAGCTGGATATATCTTCTTCCTTCTTCTTCTTCCTGTTCTTTGACTTCTCTCTTGTAATTTCACAGTTTTTCCCTTTCTTGGCTTAATCTGAACAAACTTATTCGTACCAACCTCATGTCTAATGATTCTTTCAACACGATCAGCATAATCATCACGACTTGGATTGTTAATATCTAATCTAGCCAAATCACGTATTTCATAACGTGGTAGAGAACTAAAAACTGCAAGCTTTCTTTCAAAATATTGAACTCCGTCAAACCTTTTGATCGCAAAAAGCTTTAGTTCTGAGTCAAAGTACCAACCAATAATCCCTTTACGTGGTACACGCTTTTTCGTAACATCAACTTCAGAAATTCCAATCTTCTTCTTCTTCTTTGGAAGTTTCCTAAGTACAACAGTAGGATTTTTGGTTTGAACAAGAACTTCTTCTTCTTCATCAGAGGTTGAATCATCAATATCTTCATCTATATCGACAATTGTTGGACCTTGTTCATTTTCAATAACAACTTCTGTCCTAGATGGGCTCACATGGTGTTCATCAATGTTTGCATCTAGATCTACACCCATGTCTTGCACATTCTCAGGTACAGCAGTCCAATCTGTAGGTGGTTGGAATTCTCCTTCCTCAAGATCATAATCAATCTCTTCATCTATCTCATCAAAAATATCATCTTCCGAATCAGATAGATCAAGCATTTCCATTCCTAGAGAAAAATACAAATATATTAATAATTCAAATTCTTCATTGATTTCCCTGAACCAATCTAAGAATTTCTTTATTAATTCTTTTGTATATTTTAACCTAACATATAAACGCAATTTACATATAACTTATAAAATCTTTTATTGATTACCCTGAATCAATCCAAAATCTCTTAAGTCTACTTAACAAATATTAATTAATTTTAAATTCTAATGCATTGTGAATAATCACCAAACATTTAAATTTACTATTAATTACCTTATATAATTTCCAAGTGTTAATTGATCTCATTCATTATCAATTTAACCTTTAAATTATATATCATTTGTCTAGTTAATACGAATACATTTTTAACTTGTTAATTACTTATATACCTTACGATCTTAAGTCCATAATCAAATCTAAAATGCATATGTTATCATAAAATTTTGACCGCCGAAATTAATCGGAACACGCCGCTCGACTACTCAATGAGTCGGAAGACTTTCGATCACTATTTTATCTTAACATAATTATATAAACTTAAATTACATCAAATATATTTTACTTAAAATAATAATAACCCTAAGCCAAATATATTTACACAATAAATTAAGTTTACATTTGTTCACTTCAAACTATTACAAATATTACAGTACTATGATAATACTAAGCTATCTTACCAGCTTCAGTATCACCCGGTACAGTCTTATCTGCACTTGTATCCACTCCAGAACCACTAGCACCATCACCAGACTCCCCCTGAATTGTAGCTTGCTCACCAGTCTTTGAAGGACCAGTCTGCTCACCACTCGGTGCATTGGGATCATCGTCCTTGTCTTGATCTCTCTTCCTCTTCAACTCATTTTCTCTGCAAGACTCCATATATACCAATATCTCCCCCTGAGTAGACTGTCCTGAATGCGATCTCAAGACCAGACTCTCTAAAGAAGATAACTTCAGTCTCTGTACGTTGAAGTCCGCAAGTAAAGTCTCATGAGTCTTCATCAACAGATTGTAAGATTGACTCTGCTTGAGTATCTGCTGCGAAAGAAGAAGATTGCTCGACACCAGCTCTGGAATCTGAGAAGTAAGCTTCTCTAAATCCTTTACCCTAGACTCTAAGGATGTAATCCTTTCTGCATCAGTCGTCGGAGTAACAGGTATCGTTCTTGGTCCAGGCGGTGTGAGAGACTCAATATGCCAGTCTCTGGTAAGCGGTGTATGAGGTTGAGACAAAGCCTGCGTAAGCAAGCTTGTCGCAAATCTAGCTGTTTTGTTCGTTGGAAAATTAGCTCCACGAACTAGATCAGTAACCTCATGCTGTAAAGTTAAACACAATTAAAATCAGTTATTGTTACAGATTACTCTGTCTCAAACTCTAATTAATTGCATAACACTCATAGTTATAGAACTTATATCTCATACCTGAAGCGGTAAAGATATCGATTCAGTAACCACCGGTGCATCCATCTCCACCTGTGATATATCTTGAGCAACTGTATACAGAATTAACTGTCTCAGTTCAACTCCTGATAAACAACAAGTTAAGATTATTTAACTTTTATAATCAATACTAACCTTCTCGAATAGTAAGCGTTCTCGGACGCTTCATCAAAGGAGTTACAGTCTCCTCAACATCTTCCTCCAAAATACTCTTACCCTTCCTCTTCTTTTCAGAAGCAGATGGAGGAGGAGAAGGTGTATTATCATAATCTTCATCTGAAGCCGTCTCACCATCACGACCTCTAGATGATCTAACAGGATCCTAAAGTTTAAATATATTAAACATTTATGATTAGCGTAAGCTCTATCATACAAGTTCTATATATTTAAGATTAATCAGATATAATACCTCAGTCGGTACAACAACTGATCTATCAAGCTATATCTGCTCATCCTCAAGTAATATAACTTCGGGATTTGCAGCCTCAGCTTCAGCTTCCTGTTCGGTTAATGATATTTATATTATAAAATCAGAAATAATATCCAATTTAACTAAATATCTAATATCAGAAGCATTATATAATAATATTATGCATCTATGATTAATAAAAACTATCTATCAACTAATCATCTATATTATTATATAAATAACATATTACCTCAGGTGGTGCTAAATAACTCTCAATGTCTTGAAGCAAAGGATTTGTCGCATCATCATTCTGCTCCAAAACCTCTTGCACAACCTGTGCAGCAACATCTGGGTTCACCTGTTCCCCAGCATGTGCAGGTTGTTCCAAAACATCCTCTAAAAGCTCTTGTGGATCTTCAGGATGAACCACATTAGCTTCAGCAGGAGCAGCAGCAGCAGCAGGAGCAACGTCCAACCACCCATGATTTGGCGGTGCAACGTAGTTCGGATCAACAATATACCCGAAAAGTGGTCTAACTTCCGGTTTCACCACTCCCTCCTTCCTAACCGTCTGCATAAACATGGCGTTATACCCACTATGGTCAATCGTATTAACCACTAGATGTGGTTCTGGTATAGCCAAATCCGGTAGACGCGCACGGATAATCAGCATCCAAAATCGCGGATAAACCAAAAATCTTGATCTAACAGACCCCGATATCTGTTTCGCAATCTCACCAAAAATATAGTCACAAAAACTGTATGGTTTATTATAAACCAGTGACAGTGCAGCCGATAGAATCGCAGGGCTCAACTCATCAAAGCCACCTTTCTTCGCTGCGAAAACTATATTCATCACGTGCCAAAGAAACCTCCACTGACCAATAACCAGAGGCTTCTGGAACTGACGTCCACGCCTGTCTCCTGTATATCCCATACGATCTATAGCACCCTCAATAAAATCCATAGGATACTCAATATCCCCATTCTCCTGTTCTACGGTACCTAGCTGCAAAATCTCACGGAGATTACCAGCTGAAAATGTAACAGGTTGACCACTAACCGTAGCTCTAACCTCTGGAGGGTTGACAGATTCGTCATATACTATATCCGTCCAGAAATCATTCAGTATAGCCTGAGAAATCGGAGGATTGGCCGTAATGGCGTATCTAATCCTTGATCGTGCTAGAAAACGTAGAATATCAGCAACCCTGTCAGCCCGCTTGGCCTCAAGGTTCAGATCAACCAAAATGTTGTGACCCTTATCAAATGCTCTAGCCATATCTGTAAAATAAACACAAACAACAGATATAATTTAATGCACGATTAAAAATATTTAAACTATTACGTATTATGAATCGAGATTCATCAAACATCTTAGTTTAAAATTGAAATTATATATAACTTGTTACAAAAATAGTCTCAAGTCGTATATAAAAATTTAACTTATAACTAAAAGTCTTAAGTCTAATTTAAATTAATTATATAAAAGTTATTACAAAAAAAAAATTAAAATGTTTGTAAATTCCGGACTCGCATAAACTGGCTTAACGAGGTGAGGTCAACTCGTTTTGCTTATCAACTCGCTATACTCATCAACTCGCTACATTGATCAACTCGCTAAACTTATCAACTCGCTAAACTTATCAAGCAGCTATTGAAGTGAACTCGCTAATCTCATGGATTCGCTAGTCAACTCGCTGCGAGTTGATTTACAATGTCAACTCGTTCGATGAACTGCCGTTGCGAATTTTCAATTAAAATCGATTAAACTTGTAATTTTTAACATCATCTATCGATTGATTAACGTTCATTAATGTTCGTTTAACATAAACCCTAAAGATCTATGTCTAATAACATCGTAATCGACTCAAATCGTTTAAACTTCAAACCGAAACCCTAAGTTTATAAAAACTTTCGATTTCGTGCAATTTAAACGGTGAAATCCGTTGATATATACCTCAAAATGAGCGCAAATAAGTCTTGAATATAATCTACGGATTGAAAAACTCGTTCCCGTAATCTAAAATTCGAAATCAAACGAAAATCAATAATCGCCTCGTTTCGCCTTTTTGACGGATTCGCAAAGTTTAGTGAACTCGCGAAATATGTGTGGGTTCGGTGGGTGAGCTTGACTCGTTTGACCCCCTTTATACTTTGTATCCGATTCGCGAGATTTTAAGTGGACTCGCAAGTTGATGTCAACTCGCAGAAACAATTAAAAACGCGAATTTAATTATAAGTATAGAAACCCGATATTTTACAAGTCTAAATTATAATTAATTTTCACTCGTATTTGTCACATTGTTCAACTCAAAAATATACAGTATAATTGAATTCCGAATGGTAAAACCTAATAAACACAAAAATTAAAAAACAAGTAAAAATAAGATAAAAATACAACTATATAAACTTTGGTATCAAGTACCATTTTATTAATCAATTGAAACAAAGTAAATATACAATGTAAATAAGATTTTATCTGCTTAGGGATCATATTAGTAAGAATAAGCAATTAAGCATATATTTAAAAGTCTAAGCAGATTGGTAGTATACATACCTCATGAAATTCAAATAAATTACTGTAAAATTACAACTAAATTTATCATTTATACATTTATATTTATGAAACTATATCTTAGTTACATTTATTCACATAGCATAATTAATAAATGCATTACTCACATAAAGTGAATATTTTATTATAGACAGTCCAATACGATTACCGGTATTATAATCCACATAAACAAATTATACTCAATTTTCTAAGCATAACACTTTATTGTTAGTATGAATATTATCAAATGCTTCCTATTATATGACATACTGAAGAATTCAAGTAAAACACATAACACTGCATCATTAAATTTTCAAGGTAGCGGTTACTAAATGATGTATCTTTTCGAAACATATAACATACACTTGAATTTTTAAGGTTAGACAAATATCAAACATACTTTGAATATGCTATGTTATCTAGGTCTGTACGTAGTACAACATAAGATCCCTTCTAGCATAATTCAAAATATATTTGAGAATATTAATTTAATTAAAGGTTTCAGTTCTGTACTTAGTACAACAAAGTTACCAGTAATTAAGTTAATACCCATATTGCTACTATTTGTCAATTCAAATTAATATGCATGATAACAGTGTATGGCAATACCATCCTTCAACAATTAAGACTTAATGTCATACATCATAGAATAGTAACACAAAATAATAAACAAGTAGTTAATTTACTTCTTAAGGCTTAGAAAATTTCATATAATTTGCCTACCAGTACATCATATGATGAAGCCATCTAAAGTTTTTTACTAAAAAGTAGACAAATTATAACTTGTGGATATAGGTGTATAATCAAATAAATATAAACACATACCTGATAGAACCGCTGTAGTTCTAAAGCAACTTTATTTGAACCTACTACCATATCATACTTAGGACTTAAGCTTATTATTGTAAAGCTTATTCTCCTAATGTACTATCATTTCCCTTAGTTTTTGCAAATAAAAACTTAAATGGAGGCGATTCCCCTTAGGTAACAAGCAAATGAATGCCATACGCCTTTTTTTTTTTTTTTTTTTTTTTTAATGAACACAGAAATACTAACTATTACAAAATTACCCTTGGAAGACTAATCACTCTGGATTTCTCATTCCGTTTAGTTGAACCAACGTCTCAAATCTTGCTCTGTCGAACGCCTTTGTGTATAAGTCTGCTAAGTTATCCAATGATGGAACCTTAACTAACTTTATCAACTTCTTCTCAGCACAATCTCTAATAAAATGATGTCGAATATCAATATGCTTAGTTTTACTGTGCTTCACCGGATTATTAGTGATCGACATAGTAGATTCGTTATCAATCATCATAGGAGTATTGGTTATATTTAACCCGTAATCCCGCAGTTGCTGTTGAATCCAAAGTACTTGCGAGCAACAGCTGCCAGCTGCAACATACTCAGCTTCACATGTAGAAATGGCTACCGAGGTTTGCTTCTTGCACTGCCAGGATACTAATCTACCTCCTAGGAATTGACATCCTCCGGTCGTAGATTTCCTATTCTGATTGCATCCTCCATAATCCGAATCAGTATAAGCTACGAGATCTAAGTCTCCATCAATCGGATACCAAAGACCCAGCTTAGGTTTCCCTTTGAGGTAACGAAAGATTCGTTTAACAGCTTGCATGTGTGACTCTTTCGGATTAGCCTGATATCTTGCACATAAACAAACAGCAAACATTATGTCAGGCCTAGAGGCTGTTAGATACATTAGTGATCCGATCATGGCTCTATAAAGAGTTGGATCCACATCGCCATCACTCGATGTATCTGGACCTAGTCCATGATTGACTGGAATTGGAGTATTAAAGACCTTACTTTCATCCATCTTGAAGCGTTCTAATAGCTCATATGTATATTTAGATTGATGAATAAAGAATCCATCCTTCTTTTGATCAACTTGTAATCCTAAGAAGAAATTCAATTCTCCCATTGCAGACATTTCGAACCTTTTTCTCATGACTTTCTCAAATTCTTGACACATCTTTTCATCAGATGATCCAAAGATAATGTCAACAACATAAACTTGCACAAGAAGAAAGTCTTTCTTTTTCCACTTCACAAACAGTGTACTATCAATCGATCCTCTTGTAAATCCATTCTCAAGTAGATACGTTGATAGTGTTCCATACCACATTCTTGGTGCTTGATGTAATCCATATAGAGCCTTATTCAAACGATATACTCTATCTGGATACTCATGATCAGTAAACCCTGGCGGTTGTGAAACATATACCAATTCTTCCACTTTGCCATACAAAAAGGCACTCTTAACATCCAACTGATAAACCTTTATACCATAATATGATGCGAATGCAAAGAATACTCTAATTACTTCTAGCCTAGCAACTGGTGCAAACACTTCATTGTAATCAATACCTTCTTGTTGATTAAAACCTTGAACCACCAGACGAGCTTTATTGCGAGTAACGATTCCTTTATCATCTCTCTTGCACTTAAATACCTATCTAGTTCCAATTGGATATTCTCCCTTTGGTAGGTCAACCAACTCCCATACTTGTAATTTAGAGAACTGAGATAGTTCTTCTTGCATTGCTTCTACCCACGAGCTTTCTTTTAAAGCCATTTGAACATTTTTAGGCTCGACTTGTGAGATAAAGCATGAATATAGACATTGATTAGGAATCCCTGTCTCTTTCAATGCAGTATACAAGCTTTGGTATTCTAAGTTCTCAGACGTACTAGCTCTGGATTGATGCCTAGTTTGAACCGGAGTATTAATATCACCGATGATGTTTTCAACGGGATGATTCTTACTCGTTCTAGTTGTAGTAACTGGTTCAATCAGTATCTCATCTTCTAAATTATTACCAATCTCTTCCAATGCAGGTACATCTTCCGTACGTGCTGAAGATATCCTTAAATGTTTCAAAGGAGTAAGTATATCATCAAACTTTGTAGAAAGATCATCAGGATCTTCTGTTTCTTGAGACTTATCCTCTGAAGGTTGTTGTGACTCACTTGTGGAAGCTTTATCTGAGTCAACATTAGTCTTAATTCCAGACTGCTTAACACTTGATGTTGAAGCGGAACCAATATTCTCATCTTCAAACAATAAATGTTCAGCTATCTCTGAATCACTGACATAGTCACTAATAGGAACTTTAAATGATGCAAAAAGATCAGAATAATCAAATTGCCAATCTAAGCCCTTATGAACATCGGGTGAGTAGCTCGTAACCTCAATATTACAAACTACCTCCAAACGTCCTGTGACTTTATTAAAGACTCTCTTGTTTGGCGAATTGGGCATATAACCTAGGAAAAATCCTTCGTCAGCCTTCTCACCAAATTTTGCTTGATGTCCAGTCTTTAATATGGTGCATGAAACTCCAAAGGGTTCAAACCCTTTTAAGTTTGGTTTCTTATTGTTTAAAAGCTCATAACAAGTCTTGTTATGTCTTTTAACTGTAAGAACTCTATTGAGAACATAACATGCTGTATTCACTGCTTCTGCGCAAAAGATGACTGGAAGCTTTGAATCAGCAAGCATTGTTCTTGCAGCTTCAATCAATGTCCTATTTTTCCTTTCAGCTACACCATTCTGTTGAGGTTCATACGGTGCACTGAATTGATGTAATATCCCTTTGCTTAAGCAATAGATATTCAACGTTGAATTCTTGAATTCTGTTCCATTGTCACTACGAATACGCTTAACTCTCTTTTTATAGACATTCTCTACTAGATCAAAGAACTCAATTAGAATTCCAGGAGTCTCATCCTTTGATCCCAAAAAGAATACCCATGAGAATCTAGAATAATCATCTGTGACAACCAAACAGTACCATTTGCCACCTATACTTCTCTTGCTTATAGGGCCGAAGAGATCCATATGTAGCAATTCAAATGGCGAGGAGATAGAATTTTCAGTCTTAGGTCTGTGTGGTTTCTTGTGCTGCTTTCCTTTCATGCAAGGAACACACTTATCCTCAGACTCGAAACGTTTTTGTGGTACACCTAGAACCAAACCATTTTTGGTTATATAATTGATCTTTCTCCAGTTCAGGTGTGCCATTCTCCTATGCCATAATAATGCGTCTGTTTCCGAAGCCTTGGATAATAAACATGTAGACACCATTGAAGAGTTAGGAACACCCATGTTGATAGCATAGATGTCCTTCTTCCTTGGCGCCCTCATCAATATCCATTCATCAGGAATTTTAAAACCTGGCTTCAGGACTAAGGCCTCCTTTTCATTAAAATAAACTGGGTGACCTTTATCACAGACTTGGGAAACACTCACTAGGTTGTGAGTAAGTTCTTCAACATAGTTCACATCCTCAAGAGTCAAAGTTCCATTTGAAACTTTTCCTTTTCCCGAAATTACTCCTCCTTTATCTCCTGCAAAATTTACTTTTTGCTTGAGACTTTCCTTGAAGTCCTTCAGTAGACTTCTTTCTCCGGTCATGTGCCTCGAGCATCCACTGTCTACATACCACCAGCTGTCCTTGTTCACAGCATGCTCCTGCACATAACACAAAATACGATCAGTTATCAAGAGGGACCCAAGCCATTACGGTCTTGGTTTGTCCCTTATCATCAACAAACTTAAGCTCTTTAAAATAACCATCCTTCCCATCAGGAGCTTTGGTCATTTTCGAAGTAGCCTGAGTTTGTGGACGATCAGCCTTAAGAGGTGAATTTGAGGAGAACCTCTTAGGCACATAGTTATGAGCTCTATTATAATAATTTTAATTAACCTCATGTGATCGCGAAGTAGTACCACTCTCATAATAACTATGGCCTCTACTTGTAGTTCTAAACCTCGACGGTGTCACATCCCTAAGCTTATAGACATAATTATCACTTTGAGTATATGGCCGTTTTGGTTTAGGTGGGGAGACACTATGCTTACCATCTCTTTTAAGAATGTTAACAGGTTTATTACCTAACTTAGGTTTGGTATCTAACCCGTCTACAGTCATACTAGAGTCGGTCTGTGTCTTTTCATCCATCACAAGCTTATGTGGTGTTTCAGGCTTTTTGTTAGGACAACACGAAGCCACGTGTCCCTTTTGATGACACTTGAAACAAGACATCTGCTTGCGTGATTTACTCACTTTTGCTTTCTCATCCGGAGTCTTAGGCACTAAAGGTTTAAGCTATTCCTTATCAACTTTATCATCAGTCTTAGCATCGTTAATCACTCCACCCGATACAAATTGTATTTTGGTGAACTGAGAAGCCTTGCTATTATCTAATGATACGTTCTTAATAACATTTTTCTGTGCCTCTGACTGTTCAGGTTTATCAGCTACTGAAATCTCAGGATTAACTTCAGTCATCTCAGAGTCTTCAGGAATAGGAGTGTAATTGGCATTAAAAGGCGGGGATACATCATTGTAACCTAACCCAGTCTTGTCCTTTACACTACGTTGAGCATCTAACATTTTATCCATTTGAGATGTCCTATAGTTCTCAAGTTTACGGTTTTGCTCAATTAACCTTAAATTAAGATTCACTATTTCCTGATCCTTACTAGCAATCGTCTCATTTAAGTCTTTGATATTCATATAGAGACCATCTATGACAACAGATTTTTCACTTATGGTATCTCTAAGTTTTGTTCTATCCGACGCATCAGACTTAATTTTATCTTTTAAGACCTGTTTATCATCACTTAATCTACGAATATCCATAATAGCTTGATCAAGTTCAGATCTAACAGTCTTATAGGATTCCTTATCCATATTTAATTGTGATGACAAATTGCTATTTGACACAGTTAAGACACTATTCTGATATTGTAAATCAGTAACTAAGTAACAAACATCAGCAAGATTAAGAATATCTAAACATACCTTCTTCTTGTCAGTTTGTAATTCAGCCATGCGTGCCACGAATTCCTCAGGACTCATATCTGGAACTGAATCCATATATAGCACGTCATCATCACTTGCCTTCACTTCAGACTTAGGCACCTCTACTCTCTGTTCCATATCAGTGGGCATGTAGGAAACTGATCCAGCAGTTGTCTCTTCAATCTCGGCCATCAAAGCTTCCTCAGAATGAGCTTGCCAATCATAAGAGCCATCCAACTGCTTTACCACTAAGGCTTTGGAAGCGAGAGAACTTCCCGAACCTTGTTTTCCTTGTGCTTCTACTTTAGGTCTTTGGCATTCTCTAGCAAAATGACCAATACCCTGACAGTTAAAGCATCTGACCTTGGCTTTATCAAACCCTAATCTATTGCCCAACACTTTTCTACCAGTTCTCTTGAGGAAATTCTTCACCTTTCTAGATATCAACGCAAGTTGATCTTGAAGCTCCAATTCCTCAAGATAATCAGAATCTATCTGCTCATAATCCTCATCAAACATAATAGGATCATTGATCTTTCCCTATATGTAGTTCTCATATGATGCCACAAAGGAAGCAAGAACAGACAGTTGCTGTTCAGCAGATTTCACACTCATCGGCATCTTCTGATGCTCTTGAGGTGACTTCTCAGAATTCTTTCCCTTTGTCTCATCACCAGAGGAGGAAATAAAACATAGATCTTCAGAAATCAGTTCTCCATTTTCACTAGTATCACCAACTAACAGTGCAGTGGTCGAACTAGATGACGCAGTCGAAAGACTTGACTTTCCATGATACAACCCAGGGTTCTGAACCTGATCAGAATCACTATCTCTTGACTTCTTGGAGAAATCATAACCTTTCAGCTTGTCAATGACTTGCTCTAAGGTCATAGTAGAATACCTGGTTTCGTTATCCTTAATCATAACACCATACATTTCCCATTTAGAAGGCAAACCCTCAAGAAACTTGTCGGTTTTAGATACTTCTTCTTCAACAATCTCATGGTATTCTAATTCACTTAGCAGATGGTAGAAACGCGTGACATAGGCATCAAGATCTTCTCCTTTTAAAGCTTTAAACATAGTAAACTGCTTTTTAAGAAGACTCCTCTTGCCAGCTCTCACCTGTGGACTTCCCTCACCTCTTTTCTCTAGAGCTTCCCAGAGCGTTCTAGCAGTATGAAAAGACTTGAGTTGATGAGCAATCTCTTTAGGAAGACACATCTTTATGCATGAATGTGATTTATTTTCATTTCTGTAAGCTTCCTTCTCTTGATCACTCATGTTCGCATAGGTAAGAACCACAGTAGCATTTTGAACAGTTTGAGTAGGTGGTGTGTATCCACTCTTGATACACATCCAGATTGACAGGTCATGGAATCTACAGTAAGATTCAAATATGTCCTTCCAGTTGTAGTAATCCTCGATTCTTAACAACTTAGGTGGAACGTTTGACTTTCCCACCTCGTGGTCCATTTCGATCATTCTACTTAAGTCAGACATCTTAAATACGTAAAATTAAATTGTTTCAGTGAATTCAGAAAACTCAACTCGCAAGACTCAGCTCAACTCGCAATCTCAGCTCAACTCGCTAAATTGGTCAATTCGCAAGCCTCAGTTCGGATTGCAAAAAGATGTCGATTCACAAGTGATGTCGATTCGCGAGGGATCTCGGTTCGACTCGCAAGCCTCAGTTCGACTCGCTAGTTCAACTCGGTTCGCAGGCTACGCTGGAACCCTAATCTCGACTCGCGAAACGGCTGTTAAACTCGAAAACGAATTTTTAAGGTATTTTTACGACTGAAACTTAAAATTTCGACCGTAAACAAACCCTAAAATGTCCAGAGAATGATTTTGATCGTTAGTATTGCAAAAACGCACGTAAAAACGACCCGAATCAAAAACGCAATAATACTAAAACTTATGAACACACTCGTATTTAGCCCGAAAGCTCTGATACCAGATGTAAGTCCCCTAGTTTTAGGATCGATAACTTCGTTATCTGTAGTATTAAGGTGCGGAATCCCTCAATACGGTGTTATCTTACTAACAACGAATATGTTCGTATTGCGTTTAATAAGACTTAGCTTTAAACGATAAATCGTCAAAGCCTAGTCGTTAGGATTAAGTTTTCTCTGAGTTTGTCGAGTTCGCAGATCAGAAAAATGGCAAAAGTTATGTTTTTCACGGAGTGCAAAACATTATATACGTCCAGCTCAACTCGGCTCGCATGGGCCTGCGAGTTCGGTCCAACTCGCAGCCCAAGCCCAACACAGAGCTCGGCTCGCCAGACTAATGCCTCGCGAGTTCAGGTCTCACCTCACAGCTCAACTCGCTGCGACCTGAGATCTCGACTCGCTTTGCATAAAACGTCTATTTATTTATTTCGTATTTAACATTCGTCTAACTTAGCACAATAATATGTTTAACGAATATCACTAACAAAACAAATATTCTTTTACAAATCCAAACCAATATACAAACATAATAATAATTACACTAGTCCTATTTCAAGCTAGATCTGTTGTCACACTCTATGTCCCAACAAATCTGTTAGATACCCCAAGGGAATAGCTGAGAATGTCCTTGTTCAAGTTGACAAATTTTTCTTTCCAACGGATTTCGTGGTAATGGATATCCACGAGGACATAAACATCCCAATTATCCTTGGAAGACCATTCATGAATACAGCTAGAGTGGTGATTGATGTGTATAACCACACGATTGTTTTACGATCGCATGGTGAAAGCATCAATTACAAGATCGACCAACCGGAATGCACCCCAGAAGAGGAAGAATGTTGTGCTATATCCACAGGAAAAGTCTGTTCCGATGATGAATCAGAACCAGAGGAGGAACTGCAATTCACCCGATCATCAGTTCTCATTTCTGACACTGAATACGACCCAGAAGAGGAAGAATACGAGGAAGCAGATGAAGAAATTGAATCTGATCCTGAGGAGGAAGAAGAAAAGGAAGAGGAAGAAATGGAAGAAGATGAAGATCACACTGATTCGCCACAAATGGCCGAAGTTAAAAGGATACAAAACTGCGATGATTACTCTTCATCTGAAGAATCAGTTGATTACGGAGTCATCCGTCAAGAGCTCAGATCCTCTCATCTTAAAAGAATGGGAAACATCCTAAATTCCTATCTCGATCCATCAAAACCCTTCACCAGAACCCGACTCCGAGACATAGAAACTTTTGAAGAAGGACTCCGATCATCACCACACCCAGATCAGTATGCTAAATTACTACAGAGAATTTCAGTATATAAGGCACGTCAACCAGGAAGCTTTGCCGAAGAAAACCTCCATGACATAACAACCGAAGTCCGAACCATCGAAATCGATAGTTCTCGACCCTTCAACAACGCACCCTCAGACGAAGAACTCCACCAATTTCCCGATTCATGTGACAAGGACTCCGACTGCAACAGTGAATGCGATGACGATTACGTCAACATCACTCTTGATGAACACTCTATTCCGCCAACACCTCTTGCTCCCCCTAATTCCCCTGCTGTCGCAACTGAGAGGCTAGAAATTCCTCTGATAGATACTCATCAAGACATGATTGAGCTGATTGACGAATACGACGATATCCGAATCATCGTAGAAGCTATCAAAGAGTCAACTAACGACTACAACACCGCCCAGAGACACATGATAAGGGCAATCATACGAGACTACGATTCATACCTCGCCAATTATGGAGAACCAGCGCCTAGCACTCTTCGGAGAAACATTCGAGCATTCTCTGATCTGCTTCAAGAACAACTCACCAGAGAAGCTCGACAGCGAGAAAGACCCAACTACCCAATGGGAGAAATCGAATTCTACGGAAACCAAAGGCGAATATACCAAAAAGTATATTGTGCCTTAGCCGGATCAGCTTTTCCGTACTCATCAAGTCAAAAAGCTATTCTTGCATCAATGAGAACCAATCTGGAGAGAGCCACCGGGAACCCAAGAAGTTATGCCGACATCAGAATGGTAGGAGATCTTAGAACTCTTCTAGATCTCATCGAAACTGGAGAGCACCTCGCAGCATCAGAGAACTGCAGGATCGTCATTCAATCCACCATTGGGCACCACATTGAACTAATAGTTGATGAGCTGAACGAGCCAGCCTATGAAGAGGAAACTCGTGAGGTACCGAGATTCATCCCGCAAATCAATTTAGCCACTTATGTGACTACCCGACTGCGCGAAATGTACCAAGAAGAAGACGTAGAACTCGACGTCTATCGAAATGGATATCGCGAGATATTCAGCAAGTTAATTTGCATCTTCACCGACTCGGATTTTCCCTTCAACCGCGAGCAACATCAACTAATCAGACAAGTGTGCCAAGCAACCAGATCCTTCGGAGGAGACCCTTGGGCTAATGATTTTGAAGAAGTGAAAACCGAATTCATCGCTTTAATCGCCTCGATAGGAAGAAGCCACCCACAGCGTCAAATCGTTCGAACTTACACCTGCACTCGAATTGACCCTAACGGACCAGTCACAAGGGCAGTTCGATACATCTGCTATGGAATGGCAATTCTCGACCGACTCGCCATCGATCACTTCAAAAGCTTCAGAATGCTATCCACCAACCCACCAACTCTCATTGCTGACATGATAGAGCAATTCCTGCA
Source organism: Helichrysum umbraculigerum (assembly GCA_949592205.1). Lineage (NCBI taxonomy): Eukaryota > Viridiplantae > Streptophyta > Magnoliopsida > Asterales > Asteraceae > Helichrysum > Helichrysum umbraculigerum. The sequence continues at coordinate 21,262,919 of CATIUR010000001.1, forward strand.
ATACTATCCACCACGATACTCTCTACCAAGGAACCACAGTGACCACGCCACCACTACTGATGCATCAAGCATCATCTGAAGAAGAAAAGGACTAAGTCGAGCTCTCGACTTTAAAAGAGCGCTTCTCGGGAGGCAACCCGTGTTTCTTTTTACATTTCTGCAATTTTACCTTCCAAGAAGTGATGAAATCTCCGACTATCTTTCACACTCGGATCATACAAAGAATGCTCCAGCCTGCAAGGAAGCATCAACAACCGAAGAATAGTATATCCGACGTGTTCACACTCACGAGACCAATCACAAAAAGACTTGATCAAAGAAGCACCAAAGAAGACAAAGACCGGCAGATGCAACCAAAAGAATACTGCAACTACCGGGGAGTACTTCTATGCCATCTCTTTCATTCATTTTAAATATGTCATATCCATTATGTTTATCACTAAGTGTGGGATTCAAACCCAACACACACACTGAAAGAATGAGTCTTAGATGTTTAAAACCCTAAGTGTGGGATTTTACCCCATTCAGAGCTTAGTATAACATCGAGGACGATGTTCCTTTAAGTGTGGGATAACAGTAGTTGCACTACTAATAAATGGACATTGGTATATGCTTGATTCTAAAATCGTTGCTCTTTATAAGACCTTGCTTCTCCATAAAAGTAAACAAAATTTTTCAAAATTAAGTTAAAAATATGTTGAAAATGAGAAATTTTAAACAAAGAATGATTTACTTTGGGGAAGAAGGAAAAATAAAATACAAATTCTTTTGAAAAACAAGTTTAAGTAATCCCATAAAGAGCATCGCATGACTAAGCACACAACAATTCAACTTTCGATTCGTAAGGTATCTTGAGCCATATGAAAATCATTCACTTTTAATGCTTCACTTTTTCGATTCTTGAGTGTGCCGATGTATGCGTTTAGAATCAGAACTTGCTCCTGTAATGCATTTTGAAGTCAAACTAGTGAGTGAAAAGGAGATCGAATCACATCATTCTTGAACCCTTCTATACACCCCAAAATAAACACGTCATCCCGTACCTACTCAAAAGCATCCCTCAAACTTCATAAAGATTTTCAAAGATGAAAGAAGAAAAGCTACAAGGATACGAAGTCAAAACTACCCAAGAAAACTCGAAAGAAAGAAAGTGGATAAAAGACTCCTTTCAATAACCAGAAGAAAAAGGGCGTCAATCGTCCTAAAAAGTCAAAAACTTCAGCTTTCCAACTTCACAAAAAAAAAAAAAAAAAACCCAACAAAACCCCCTCTCACATCACCAACACCTCACTCCAAAACCCTACATCACTCCCCTAGAATGATTGTGGCTAGATCGACTTCACGCTCACCCAAAAAGGTAACGATTTGATTCTCGATCAAGCCTATGACGATAAACGATGCATGAATGGCGTTCTGAGTGATTGATAATACTAGAATAAGAAACCCTAAACACTTTGAGTGATTGGAGTGACCACCTTGAGAGGATCGCCTAGTCATGTATCAAAGATCAGAGATCAAAAGCATGCTCCTAAAGATTACAACCTTGCTTTCAAAAAAATCAAATATCTTTATTTTTCCAAAACCCCTTTAGTAAAGAATTCCGTCTTAAAATATTTCATTATATGCTTATCTTTAACCATGTTGAAAATGAGTTTGCTTGAGGACAAGCAAAAGTTCTAAGTGTGGGATACTTGATATCTGTAAGGTCTGAGATTCTGTTGTTTCTGTTGAAGACTTAATGTTTCTGCTGAAGGTTCAAAGTTTCTACCGAAAGTGTTGTTTCTGCTGAAGAAAGCTGTTTCTACCGAAAGCCTTGTTTCTGCCGAAGGAAGATATTTCTGCTGAATGACCAAATGTCAAGGTTTCTACTGAAGAATACAGTTTCTGCCGCCCGATAGAAGTTTCTACTGAATGATGAAATTTCGTTTCTGCTGCCTGATGGAATATGTCGCACCCCCAAAACACGTGGCAGCGGAAACAGGAGGTGTCATGGGGGCGCCGACCAATTCAAATATCATTACACAAAGATTAAAGCAAACGACCTCTATATGAGACGTTTGAAAACATTACATTCCATAAGTTTAAATTGTTTACAACCGTTATACAAACAATGGAGTTCGCATACAATGTGTAGATTACATAACTACTAACTTTAGTAAAATGCAATCTAAGTCCCTTGATTTTGAAAGCAATGCGACTCGAGCTACGCTATCCATAAGCGTCCTACTGCTGTGGGTTACCTGAGAAATACATACTAAAAGGTCAACATAAAGTTGGTGAGTTCATATAGTTGTTTAAATGTTGGTATCAAACCAATTGTTATGAAACACAAGATTTTAATCGTTGTATCATTCAACAATGATAAGTAAATGTATCGTTAACAAACGATAAGTAAATGTGTTAAGTAAATGTATCGTTAACAAACGATAAGTAAATATGTCAAGTAAATGTATCGTTAACAAACGATAAGTAAATATGTAGTTGCACGAATGCAAAAAGATGTATACCATTTGCCATGAGCTCATAGTCCGAAGCTTAACAATGTGTGCCGTGCCTCTTTCGAGTACACGATCGTGGGTGCCCCAATGCAAGTGTCTAATCCGGTACACTCGTTATGAACAAATATTAATACGTCCGTTTGACTGGTTAGCGCGACTAACCCGGACGGGGATTGTCAGTCCCAAATAGATCTATTTACTAATATTCACGCTTTAGCAAAACTAACAAACTATGATGTGTAGGGCCTTTGTGGATTAGTGTGTAACTCATGCAATCCGTATAGCGTTGTTTATGGTACTTGTGTTCATAAAAGCAGTTGTGTAATTCAAATGTATACAAAGCAGTTGCAAAGCAATTGTATAAAACAGTTGTAGTATGTATTCTCCCCCAAAATAGTTATAAAACTGTAAAAAGAGGGGCTATGAAACTCACCTGAGTTCTAGCAAAAAGTAAGCAAGCAATATCAATTAGCAAGCAATGTGTGGTCCGAAGCGCAACCTTCTAACGTCCTAAACGTATAAGGTTGTATGAGTAGATGTCTAGAAAGATCATCTATGTAAGTGGAGGGTTAATGTCCACTTAAATCACAATGTAGGTGGAGGGTTAATGTCCACCTAAAGCTAGTTCATCAACTAGTATGTCCAAATAAGTTGTTCAAGTTTGTTTATCAAAAACGTGTACGACCCGTTGGTGAAAGTTTGTAACAATAATTCGTTAAGACATTATTATTAGGATGATGTTATACTTACATATGTATAGTATGTTTCATGAGTTATAACGTTGCATTGTATAAGTATTAACGTTACTTGAAGTTTAACACTTAGTGAGAAAACTAGTTTTTAAAGATTCTGTTTCATGCGACACTTCATGCGTCACTTGCTAGTTAGGGGCGGCACTTAGGAAGTGCCGCATAATATGCGTTTTCAGATTTAAATAGCGTCACTTAAGAAGTGTCGGGTACGGGCGTCACTAAGGCATGGCGGCACTAAGGGTAAGTGCCGCTAATATAATAGTTTAGTCACTTCAGGCGTCACTTAAGTAGTGTCGTACATAAGCATTTTCAGATAATAAGGGCGTCACTATGAGAGTGTCGTTAAAAATAAAGTAGCGTCACTACAAGCGTCACTTGCCAAGTGTCGCTAGAATTTCGGTGATCATGCGTCACTTAAGTCTGTTTGGATTTTGCTAAGTCAAAAACGTGGTCAACTATGACGGTTTGACCCGAACTTTCTACCCAAGTCATATTCCAGTAAATAAAGGTTATAAAAGTTATTATTTCATATTGTAGTCGTTTCGAGATGTCGGTTTTAAGTTTACACCTTAAACTTCACGATTCAATGTTTTCGGTTTATGTCGGGTTGTTACGCCAACTGATTTCACCTATCTCTAGTCCAAATCAAACTTCCAAATTTTTACCAACTGATCTACTAAGTGTCTTGTCCAACATATAACAATTTCAGCTATTTTAATGTCCATTAACATAGTTAAATAAAGCCGCGTAACAACCGAACACATTTTATCGAAAAACTTCCAGGTCAGTCTTCTAAATTGGTTCGTAGAGAAAAACGAGTACGTTTCTGGAAGATGTGTAAAACACGAAAGTTGTAGATCTTTTCGATACGCAAATTTCAAAAAAATATTCGACCTCTAACTCTTAACAGATGATTTTATACGAATATTTTACTAAACTGTCGATTTTTAGGCAGATTCTTGCATGTTCTTGTTTGTGTTGCAAAAACGATTTTTAACACCAAGTTTGGACATAATCATGATAGATGAACATTATAACATCATAATCAGTAGTATTTAAGTAAAATAAGTAAAAGGTTTGATGATTTATACCAAGAATTGATGAAGAACAAGAAGAGATGATGAAAATGATGATGTCTTAGTGCTAGCTTCCTTCCTTTGTTCTTGATTTGTGGTGGCTTATGGTGGATTATGGTGATTGTAGGTGGTTTTGGGGCTGGAATTTCCAGAGATTTTGAGAGGAAATGGTGAAAGGGAGTTTGAGTGTAATGAGGGAATGCATGGATGATAAGTGGTTTTAGGGAAATAAAGGTAATGATGTGAATTTGCATGATTCCTCATTGGTTCTCAAGAGAGGTGGCACATGGTGCACATGGGGGGGGGGGGCCGGCCAAAGGGGGCCCACAAGGGGTATTTTGGTCATTTTCATTGCTAGCTTAATTTGTTGCTTTTTACGTTCGTTTACCCGATTGTTTAAACGTTTATTTATACTTTAAACGTTTTATGCGCGTTTTTAAGTGACGACTTAAATTTTTCAATATTTTTGATTGAGACGACTATTAAAATACTTAAAAACATTTTTAAAAATGTTCCGTTAATTCGTCGGCCTCGATTTGCGTGTTTGTTCTACGGCGGTTTAATCGCGTAACGTTATTTTGAGTCGTTTAGATTAACGATATAATTTGGATAAATTTCCATTGAAGCATTATTTAAAATACTTAATTTATGTTGCCAAATTAATTATTGACGTTTATTCGGTCACTGAATTAGATTCTCGCGTTTTCTTTGCATTTGAGACGTTTTAACCAAAACGCCTAAGTCTTTCGAGTATTATTTTAACAAAATAATAAATAATGATAAATAACTTCTAAAAATAGATTAAGGTTATTTATAGAAATATTTTCACCAACGTCGTATTTAAACTGTGTCGGACTCCATCCGATAATAAAATGTACGATTTAAACAAATCGTAAATGTGTGCAAATATAGTAACATATATTAATACACATAATGATACACATAATTCACCCTAATTACATGTATTAGCACAATGATTAGGAACTAACACTAGCCCTAATTGGTCGGGTGTCACATTCTCCCCCTGTTAGGAGAATTTCGTCCCGAAATTAGCTTGTTGTCGTGGTCTGAGAGGCATCTAAGAATAGATGTGGGTATTTCAGTCGCATTTGGTCTTCCCGTTCCCAAGTGAATTCAGGGCCGCGCCTAGAATTCCACCGGACTTTAACGATGGGAATACGACTCTGTTTCAAGCGTTTGACCTCACGGTCCATGATTTCTATCGGTTCCTCTACAAAGTGGAGTTTATCGTCGATATGGATTTCGTCAAGAGGAATAACAAGTGTCTCATCAGACAGACATTTCTTCAGGTTAGAAATGTGAAAAGTGTTGTGCACGCTACTGAGTTGTGGTGGTAGCTGCAGTCGATATGCCACCGGACCAATTCTTTCAAGAATTTCAAAAGGTCCGATGTACCTAGGGTTTAGTTTGCCGCGTTTACCAAAACGAATGACACCTTTCCAAGGTGATACTTTCAAGAGTACTCGGTCCCCAACCTGGAATTCGAGTGGTTTGCGTCTTACGTCAGCGTAACTCTTCTGACGATCACGTGCGGCTTTCAGCCGGTTTTGAATGGTCACGATTTTCTCGGTCGTTTCATGAATGATTTCAGGACCAGTGAGTTGGTTATCGCCGATTTCGGTCCAACAAATGGGTGATCGGCACTTTCTCCCATAAAGTGCCTCAAAGGGTGCAGCATCAATGCTGGTGTGATAACTGTTATTGTAGGAAAACTCACACAAAGGTAGGTGGTTTTCCCACGTGCTTCCGAAGTCGATTACACATGCTCGAAGCATATCTTCAAGAGTTTGAATGGTCCGTTCACTTTGACCATCAGTTTGTGGATGATAAGCGGTACTCAAATCAAGGCGAGTACCAAGGGCTCGTTGGAGTGTTTGCCAGAATCGAGAGGTGAAGCGGCTATCTCGATCGGAAATGATTGAAATGGGTATGCCGTGTCGTGCCACAACCTCTTTGATATAGATGCGAGCCAATCGCTCCATCTTGTCGGTTTCTTTGATGGCTAGGAAATGGGCAGATTTCGTGAGACGATCTACGATCACCCAAATGGTATCGCAACCGCTCGGTGTTTTTGGTAGCTTGTTTATGAAGTCCATGGTTATGTTTTCCTATTTCCATTGAGGTATCTCGGGTTGTTGAAGTAACCCAGAAGGTTTCTGGTATTCGGCCTTAACCTTGGCACAGGTTAGACACTTGCTAACATACGTGGCTATGTCGGCTTTCATGTTGGGCCACCAATACCGTTGTTTGACGTCGTGATACATCTTGTCAGAACCAGGGTGTATGGAATATCGGGATTTGTGAGCTTCATCCATGACCAAATTTCGTAGGTTCCCAAAGTTAGGTAACCAAATTCGGTTGGAGAAGTATCGGGTTCCATCGGATTTGGTTTCGAATTGTTTTTCCATGCCGCGCAAGGCTTCGTTCTTGATGTTTTTCTCGTTGAGTGCTTCGAGTTGAGTGGAATGGATTTGAGAAATGAAATCGTTGTGGATGGTTAAACCAAGGGCTCGAACTCGAAGGGGTTTCACTCGTTCTTTTCGGCTTAGGGCATCGGCAACAACGTTAGCCTTACCCGAGTGGTATCGGATTTCGCAGTCGTAGTCGCTAAGTAACTCGACCCAACAACGTTGTCTCATGTTTAGGTCCTTCTGATCAAAGATATGTTGAAGGCTTCTGTGGTCAGTGAAGATAGTACACTTGGTACCATATAGGTAGTGTCTCCAAATTTTGAGCGCAAAAACAACGGCTCCTAGTTCGAGGTCATGAGTGGTGTAGTTCTTTTCGTGGATTTTCAGTTGCCGGGAGGCGTAAGCGATGACCTTATCACGTTGCATTAATACACAACCTAGTCCTTGATGTGAGGTGTCGCAGTAAACTACGAAATCATCAGTGCCTTCGGGTAAGGATAGGATTGGTGCACTGCAGAGTTTCTGTTTAAGGAGTTGAAAAGCCGACTCCTGTTTGTCGGTCCAGTCGAATTTCTTGTCTTTCTGAGTCAAGGAGGTTAATGGTTGAGCAATTCGGGAAAAATTCTCGATGAATCGCCGGTAATACCCAGCGAGACCTAAGAATTGTCGGACCTCGGTTGGAGTGGTTGGTGCTTTCCAGCACTTGATGGCCTCGATTTTTGCTGGATCGACACGTATCCCTTGGCTGTCAACGACATGCCCTAGGAATTGTACTGTTCGCATCCAGAACTCACACTTGGAGTACTTGGCGTATAGCTCCTCGTGTTTGAGTAATTCCAAGATAGTTTTCAGGTGTTGGCCATGTTCTGTTTCGTTGCGAGAGTAGATTAGAATGTCGTCAATGAAGACGATGACAAACTTATCCAGGTAAGGTTTGCACACCCGATTCATAAGATCCATGAATACAGTCGGTGCGTTGGTTAAGCCAAAAGGCATCACTTGGAATTCGTAATGCCCATAGCGGGTTCGGAAAGCGGTTTTCGGGATGTCGGCGTCTCGAACGCGAAGTTGGTGATAACCAGACCGAAGGTCGATCTTTGAGTAAAAGCTCGAACCTTGGAGTTGGTCAAACAGGTCATCGATTCTAGGAAGTGGGTATCGGTTCTTGATGGTAAGTTTATTCAATTCACGATAATCGATACACATTCTGAAGGATCCGTCCTTCTTTTTAACGAATAGGACCGGAGCTCCCCAGGGTGAGGAACTTGGTCGAATGAATCCCTTGTCCAGGAGTTCCTGTAATTGAGTGGACAACTCCTGCAACTCGGATGGGGCTAATCGGTTCATGCTTATGATGATATGGATAATCGATTTTGACGGTTATGAGATCAATGTGGGAAATGTTCGCTTGCGATGGTGTAAAATCAGTCGATAAATTTCTATGATAATAGTTTGCTTGGAACTATTAAGTCCGTTGAAAACTTGAGTAATTCAAAATATGTTGGAAAAATCTGGTTGTCAATAAGACGTTGAAAATTTCTGTCTAGCCAATTTAATGGAACGTTAGAAGTTGTAAATAGTTCCGGGTAGTTGTTTGGTGAAAATTCTTTGAAAACTTGAATCGGTAGAAATCTATTGAAAAATCTCTTGAAAACTCTTGTTATCGTAAAGTGTTGAAAGTTTTAGTTGATTCTTATAGTGGTGTCTCCTTAAACGAAAGGGGGACAAAAGAATGAATTAGATCTTAGTATGAGAGCTAAGATTGTCACATTCATGATTGAGAGCAATATGTGGCTTCATAGTACGACGGTAACTCAGTACAATGTAATATGATTTGTAACTAATAAGGCGCAAGGTTAATAGGTCGATAGTTTATAGAATTCAAAGTTTACAAAACATGCCGGGCATCGTTACATCCGGACGAATACATAAGTCTTATACAAAATGTGATGGGGTTTTATACACCCATCGATAGATCATCGAGCTAACACTAGCTATGTTCACCGTTGTTCGAGTCTACTTCTAATCTATTCTAAGTTCAGGTCGTGTGGATAGTAACGTGCTTCGAGCATGTCACTGTATCGCGGGAGTGCAGAGTGGAGTAAGATATTGTCTGTTGAGTGTTGGCACATCCCTTTGATCCACGTTTTTGTTATTTGCTTAAAATGAGTGGCCACTTCCTTCCAGTAGTGAATCCTATCCCTGATTCGGTCGGGAATAGACCTTTTCAGAATCCTCAATTCTTGCTCGTAGGTCTTACACCTAAGCTTGAGCTCCCAATTGCGGCCATCTAAATCTTCGGCCTGATCTCTCACTCTTTCGTATTCCTCGATGCCAATCATTCCGAAATTGGGTTGCTCATTTTCCTCCATAACGATTTCTCCCATTGGTGCTATTTCCTCATCGAGGTATGTGTACTGAATCTGTTCTTCGCAGATTAGGTCGTCGTCTGACGAGTAGTCGTTCTTAGGGGAGTCTTCCATCTCTTTCAGGAGGGCGTTCTATCAAGACAATGAATCAACAATAAGAAGGTTTAGTCAATGTCGTAGTTTCAAAGAGTAGTCACAAAAATGACCGGGTAGTGTTTTCAAAGTAGTCAACCATGACTATGTTGTTTTGAAATGAACAAATGCTTGGTGAAGGTGATTAGATAGTTGATAGATTCATAGTTGCGGGTAGTCCATGCAGTAGTGATTAGAATGTTCAAGTCATAGTTTGAAATAGTTTGAAGTAGTTTATAGATTTAGTCATTGTAAGTATCCCTCGCAATACTAATCCAGTGATGTTTGGAACAGACAAAGTCGCGAATCAAGTTATGAGTAAATCGTTTGACAAACGTGTCAAAATGGTGACCAAACATGATCAAGTAGTAAGTCTCGTGTTTGAAAGAATTGTTGACATACAAGTCAAAGAGTGATCAATCATGATCAAGTAAAGAGTTGAGTGGATTGTTGAAGTTCATTCAATTGTTGGAAAAATCATTTCCGATAAGTAGGTGTGTCTGTTCCTCTAGTCGTGTGTAGCACGCATGCCTTATGGGTCTACGATATAAGTGGGAATGATGAGTGCGTACTAACAGGAGTAAGTTCGTTTAGGTGACGGAGTATCGTATGGTCTAAGTTCTATATCGTTTTCCCCGAGTGATTTAGTTGTCAGCGGAAAGAAGAAAGTGAAATAGGTGTCACTTGTTTGGGTGGCGAATCCAAAGGTGGATTCTCCCCAAGTGAGTTCGATTCGATTATATCGTTGCCCGATTCAGTTGAGCGAGTGGTACCGCGAAAGTCTCCACAATGGTAAGTAAGGTTTGTGTTTCGCGTTCGATGTCACGCGACATAGTTGTGGGAGTGGTTGCCATATAGAGTGACAAGGAGTTTAATATACGGGAAGTTGAGGTCATATATAGCAATATAATAACCTAGCACATAAGCACGTATAAGGTTGGTCCCGTTCTATCCTTGGTTCGCGTTGTCTACCGCACCCTCGTTTACTATAACCATTTCAGGTCTTGCATCAAATATCCTTTAATTGTACATAGTTGATCAGGCTATGTTAAATTAAGTTCAATTGATGCAATTACTGAACTAGTCATACCAAACAAGAATACTAACCTAACGGTCATAGTCTAGGTCACTAATGCAATCCTAGTTCGCTATAACCTTAGGCTCTGATACCAATCTGTCGCACCCCCAAAACACGTGGCAGCGGAAACAGGAGGTGTCATGGGGGCGCCGACCAATTCAAATATCATTACACAAAGATTAAAGCAAACGACCTCTATATGAGACGTTTGAAAACATTACATTCCATAAGTTTAAATTGTTTACAACCGTTATACAAACAATGGAGTTCGCATACAATGTGTAGATTACATAACTACCAACTTTAGTAAAATGCAATCTAAGTCCCTTGATTTTGAAAGCAATGCGACTCGAGCTACGCTATCCATAAGCGTCCTACTGCTGTGGGTTACCTGAGAAATACATACTAAAAGGTCAACATAAAGTTGGTGAGTTCATATAGTTGTTTAAATGTTGGTATCAAACCAATTGTTATGAAACACGAGTTATGAAACACAAGATTTTAATCGTTGTATCATTCAACAATGATAAGTAAATGTATCGTTAACAAACGATAAGTAAATGTGTTGAGTAAATGTATCGTTAACAAACGATAAGTAAATATGTCAAGTAAATGTATCGTTAACAAACGATAAGTAAATATGTAGTTGCACGAATGCAAAAAGATGTATACCATTTGCCATGAGCTCATAGTCCGAAGCTTAACAATGTGTGCCGTGCCTCTTTCGAGTACACGATCGTGGGTGCCCCAATGCAAGTGTCTAATCCGGTACACTCGTTATGAACAAATATTAATACGTCCGTTTGACTGGTTAGCGCGACTAACCCGGACGGGGATTGTCAGTCCCAAATAGATCTATTTACTAATATTCACGCTTTAGCAAAACTAACAAACTATGATGTGTAGGGCCTTTGTGGATTAGTGTGTAACTCATGCAATCCGTATAGCGTTGTTTATGGTACTTGTGTTCATAAAAGCAGTTGTGTAATTCAAATGTATACAAAGCAGTTGCAAAGCAATTGTATAAAACAGTTGTAGTATGTATTCTCCCCCAAAATAGTTATAAAACTGTAAAAAGAGGGGCTATGAAACTCACCTGAGTTCTAGCAAAAAGTAAGCAAGCAATATCAATTAGCAAGCAATGTGTGGTCCGAAGCGCAACCTTCTAACGTCCTAAACGTATAAGGTTGTATGAGTAGATGTCTAGAAAGATCATCTATGTAAGTGGAGGGTTAATGTCCACTTAAATCACAATGTAGGTGGAGGGTTAATGTCCACCTAAAGCTAGTTCATCAACTAGTATGTCCAAATAAGTTGTTCAAGTTTGTTTATCAAAAACGTGTACGACCCGTTGGTGAAAGTTTGTAACAATAATTCGTTAAGACATTATTATTAGGATGATGTTATACTTACATATGTATAGTATGTTTCATGAGTTATAACGTTGCATTGTATAAGTATTAACGTTACTTGAAGTTTAACACTTAGTGAGAAAACTAGTTTTTAAAGATTCTGTTTCATGCGACACTTCATGCGTCACTTGCTAGTTAGGGGCGGCACTTAGGAAGTGCCGCATAATATGCGTTTTCAGATTTAAATAGCGTCACTTAAGAAGTGTCGGGTACGGGCGTCACTAAGGCATGGCGGCACTAAGGGTAAGTGCCGCTAATATAATAGTTTAGTCACTTCAGGCGTCACTTAAGTAGTGTCGTACATAAGCATTTTCAGATAATAAGGGCGTCACTATGAGAGTGTCGTTAAAAATAAAGTAGCGTCACTACAAGCGTCACTTGCCAAGTGTCGCTAGAATTTCGGTGATCATGCGTCACTTAAGTCTGTTTGGATTTTGCTAAGTCAAAAACGTGGTCAACTATGACGGTTTGACCCGAACTTTCTACCCAAGTCATATTCCAGTAAATAAAGGTTATAAAAGTTATTATTTCATATTGTAGTCGTTTCGAGATGTCGGTTTTAAGTTTACACCTTAAACTTCACGATTCAATGTTTTCGGTTTATGTCGGGTTGTTACGCCAACTGATTTCACCTATCTCTAGTCCAAATCAAACTTCCAAATTTTTACCAACTGATCTACTAAGTGTCTTGTCCAACATATAACAATTTCAGCTATTTTAATGTCCATTAACATAGTTAAATAAAGCCGCGTAACAACCGAACACATTTTATCGAAAAACTTCCAGGTCAGTCTTCTAAATTGGTTCGTAGAGAAAAACGAGTACGTTTCTGGAAGATGTGTAAAACACGAAAGTTGTAGATCTTTTCGATACGCAAATTTCAAAAAAATATTCGACCTCTAACTCTTAACAGATGATTTTATACGAATATTTTACTAAACTGTCGATTTTTAGGCAGATTCTTGCATGTTCTTGTTTGTGTTGCAAAAACGATTTTTAACACCAAGTTTGGACATAATCATGATAGATGAACATTATAACATCATAATCAGTAGTATTTAAGTAAAATAAGTAAAAGGTTTGATGATTTATACCAAGAATTGATGAAGAACAAGAAGAGATGATGAAAATGATGATGTCTTAGTGCTAGCTTCCTTCCTTTGTTCTTGATTTGTGGTGGCTTATGGTGGATTATGGTGATTGTAGGTGGTTTTGGGGCTGGAATTTCCAGAGATTTTGAGAGGAAATGGTGAAAGGGAGTTTGAGTGTAATGAGGGAATGCATGGATGATAAGTGGTTTTAGGGAAATAAAGGTAATGATGTGAATTTGCATGATTCCTCATTGGTTCTCAAGAGAGGTGGCACATGGTGCACATGGGGGGGGGGGGGGGGCGGCCAAAGGGGGCCCACAAGGGGTATTTTGGTCATTTTCATTGCTAGCTTAATTTGTTGCGTTTTACGTTCGTTTACCCGATTGTTTAAACGTTTATTTATACTTTAAACGTTTTATGCGCGTTTTTAAGTGACGACTTAAATTTTTCAATATTTTTGATTGAGACGACTATTAAAATACTTAAAAACATTTTTAAAAATGTTCCGTTAATTCGTCGGCCTCGATTTGCGTGTTTGTTCTACGGCGGTTTAATCGCGTAACGTTATTTTGAGTCGTTTAGATTAACGATATAATTTGGATAAATTTCCATTGAAGCATTATTTAAAATACTTAATTTATGTTGCCAAATTAATTATTGACGTTTATTCGGTCGCTGAATTAGATTCTCGCGTTTTCTTTGCATTTGAGACGTTTTAACCAAAACGTCTAAGTCTTTCGAGTATTATTTTAACAAAATAATAAATAATGATAAATAACTTCTAAAAATAGATTAAGGTTATTTATAGAAATGTTTTCACCAACGTCGTATTTAAACTGTGTCGGACTCCATCCGATAATAAAATGTACGATTTAAACAAATCGTAAATGTGTGCAAATATAGTAACATATATTAATACACATAATGATACACATAATTCACCCTAATTACATGTATTAGCACAATGATTAGGAACTAACACTAGCCCTAATTGGTCGGGTGTCACAGAATACACGTGCAAAAGGTGTATTAGTGGAAGTATGAAGTACATCTACTTTTAGTATTGTATTGAAAACATTATAGTGGTGTATCCATTACTTTTGTTTAAGTATATTATCGTATATACTTTGTAATTAACAAGTAAGTTAGTGCTCACTAGTTGGTGAAATGTAATCATTCTAGTGAGTGGGTTAGATGTTGCTTCAAGGTTATAAAAACCCAGATGTAATAGTGCATTCGTATGCCTGATTTGAACAATTATTTCATATCAATATATTGAAGCTTATAAGAGTATATCTTATATTTCTTATTGTAGTGTTTACTTCAAGTTCTTGATATATTATCAATAAGTTATTCCGCAAGTTATTGATTCTTATCTAGATCAAATCTATTTGTTAACGGAGGTATTACTAAAGTTAACAAGATCCAATCAAGCATAAGTTATAACAATTGTGTAAGCTTTTAAGCAAGCACAAGGTTCTTTCAAGTGGTATCAGAGCTTGTGTTTGATTAATCTAGAATTCATTTCAAGAACTTATTCTTATTTTCAAAAAGATGGCAACAGAAAGTATGGCGGGAGTTCAAGCTTTAAAAGTTCCAATGCTCAAACCTGATGAGTTTGACATTTGGATGATCAGAATCAAGCAATACTTATTACTTACTGATTATCAAATGTGGGAACTCATTCAGCTTGGTCCAAAGATAGAATATCAAGATGATGGCACAGCAAAACCAAAAGGAATTCCAACCACTGATGCAGAAAGAAAGGAGAGAAGTTTAGAATATAAAGTGGTTAGTATTCTTTTATTGTCTATTCCAAATGAATTCCAAGCTAAATTTAGCAAGATTGAAAATCCTAAGGAATTATGGGAAGCAATAATTAAAAGGTTTGGAGGGAACATAAATACCAAGAAAACCAAAAGGTCATTATTAAAACAAGATTTTGAAAATTTTAAGGCTGGAAGAAATGAAACACTTACTCAGATTTATGACAGATTCACTAAACTGGTAGGAGACTTAGAAACTCATGATATTAAGATTGATAAAGAAGATCTTAATAGAAAATTTCTAAGATCTTTAAGTGAAGAATGGTCTGTGTACACTGTTTCATTAAGACAAAGCAAAAAGCTTGACAAGAAAGATCTTGATGACATCTATAATAACCTTAGAGAGTTTGAAAAGGAGATTAAGAGAAAACCTGCTGCAGAACAAACATCATCATCATATGATGTTGCTTTCATTTCTCAATCTGATGCAAGATCAGGAGATGGTAAACAAAAAGTTTCTGTTATTGCTAATACTTCTAACTCATCATGTGAGTTTGATTCTGATGAAATTCTGAGTGCTTTCATGGCAAATCATGTAAACTCTTCTTTGATCATGGATGATCTTGAACAAATCCATACTGATGATCTAGAAGAAATGGACATTAAATGGCATATGGCTCTTTTGACCATAAGAGCAAAGAAGTTCATTCAAAGAACAGGAAGGCAAGATAGCTTTAATCTCAAGAAAGACAGCAAGGCTGGTTTTGACAAAAGCAAAGTTGAATGCTTTAATTGTCATAAACTTGGTCACTTTGCAAGGGAATGTAGAAGTTCAAGGAATCAAAGTTCTTATACTGAAAATCAAAGAAGAGAGGTTCCTGTTCAAATGTCAACAGCTTTGATTTCTCAAGATGGATTGGGTTTTGATTGGTCTGATCAAGTGGAGGAAGAACCTCAGAATAGAGCATTAATGGCAGAAACATCATCTGCATCAAGTGCTGCAAGAACTGAAGATCTATCACAAGAGGTACAATCTAAATTATGCTCTAGTTTATGCAAAACAACTGTTTTAAAGTATAGAGATCATAATAGATTTTTGTGTGATGAACTTAAAAAACATGAGGAAAGACACAATGATTACATAAGGGGAATTGAGGGTCTAGAAAAAGAGATTAAATCATACAAAAAGAATGAAGAACAGTATGAAATGGACCTAACTTATGTAAAATGGGAAAAAGGTGAACTTAAAAAGAAAATTGAAATTTTAGAACAGGAGTTAATTCAAGTTAAAACTGAAAAGGAAAATATTCAAATTGATTTAAAGCAGTTTGAATATGCTTCTCAATCTGTTAAGAATTTGATAAAATCACAGATTCATGATAAAGTAAAATCTGGAATAGGATATAACAATGTATCACCACCTTATAATAACACTTACTTTCCTCCAAAACCTGATGTTGATTTTGACAAATTAAAAGAAGGAATAGTGATTGATATTAGTAAGGTAGATCCAGAAAGTAACCCAAGTGAATCTGATGATGATAAAACTTCTAATTATCCAAGTGATTTCTCATCTGAAGAGGAAAAGTCTCCTCTTGTGTCTAAATGTATAAATGAGACAGATAGTTTTAAATCAGTGTCATCATGTGAGTGTGAAAAGAAAGCTAACACTGGTCTAGTTTTTAGAATAAACTCTAATAAACTTGAAGAAGGTAAGAAGCTTTTTGAAAGAAAAGAGTTTGTTTCTAATAAATCTAGACAAGGACTAGGTTATGTTAGTAATAAAAAGAATACAGTTAATCAATCTCAAAAGAATAACTGTAAGAAATCATTTTCATCATTCAAAGGTCCTAGGGGAAATCAAAGAAATTGGAATCAAATGATTTCACAAAAGTTAGGATCAAATTTTGAAATGATTAAAACAAAAGAATGCTTCATTTGTGGAAGAAACAATCATCTTCAAAAGGACTGTTTTTACAAACCAAAGACTTATCAAAATAATGGAAAACAAGTCTGGAATGATTCACAGAGAGTTAATAAACAAAATGGTTTTTCAAAAGTTAACTCTTTTTCTGCTGCAAAAAGAAAATTTTCACAATCAGCAGAAACTGCAAAATCAGCAGAAAGAAAAGTTTCTGTCGAAAGAACAAAAATTAGAAAAACCAAAGTTTCTACTGAACGATTGGTTTCTGCTGAGAAAACTGTTTCTGCTGATCGTAAGAAAATGAAACATAATGAAAAGAAAGGTGAGTCAACTTACTGGGTTTGGAGACCAAAAGTTAAAACAAATGAATGCAAAACCACTGAAGTAAACAGATCTGGTATGTCATCTATGATATTCAAGAAAGTTGAATGTCATGATGTCAAGGGTAAACCCAAGTCTAAATTGACTTGGGTACCCAAAATGAACTGACTTTTACTTCTTATGTGCAGAACAAACCAAGATTAGACAAGAAGAAATTATGGCATGTGGACAGTGGTTGTTCTAAGCACATGACAGGTGACATAACTCATTTACAAGACTTTAAAGTATTTGATGGTGGTTATGTGGCCTTTGGCAGCAATCCAAGAGGAGGTAAGATTACAGGTAAAGGAAATATTTGCAATGATAAATTGACATTTCAAGATGTTTACTATGTAGATGAATTGAAATACAATTTGTTGTCTGTGTCACAGATTTCTGATAAGAAAAACTTTTGTTTATTTACTGACACAGAATGCATGATTCTTTCTTCTGACTTTAAGCTACCTGATGAAAGTCAAGTATTACTTAGAGCTCCTAGAAGGAATGATGTATATTCTTTTGATGTTGCAAATATGTTTAAATCAAAATCTTTGAGTTGTTTGATTTCAAAAGCTTCTGTTGATGAATCAAATCTTTGGCATAGAAGGATGTGTCACATTAACTTTAAAAACATGAATAAACTTGTGAAAGGAAATCTTGTAAGAGGTTTACCACAAAAAGAGTTTAAATGTGATGATCATTGTGTTGCATGTTTAAAAGGAAAACAACACAGAAGTTCTTATAAGGCCAAGACTGTGAATTCAAATTGCACTCCCTTACATTTACTACACATGGATCTTTTTGGTCCAACAAATGTGAGTAGTATAGGGAAGAAATCATATTGTCTAGTGATAGTTGATGATTATAGCAGATTTACATGGGTATTCTTTCTTAGATCAAAAGATGAAACTTCTGGAATACTTCAGGATTTTATCACTAAGATAGAAAATCAAATGGACTTGAAAGTTAAAATCATCAGACATGATAATGGCACAGAGTTTAAAAATGCAGAATTAAATGATTTTTGTGCTACAAAAGGTATTGAAAGACAGTTTAGTGCACCTAGAACTCCACAACAAAATGGTGTGGCTGAAAGGAGAAATAGGACACTAATTGAGGCATCTAGAACAATGTTAGCTGACTCTAAACTTCCTATTACATTTTGGGCAGAAGCTGTAAGTACTGCATGTTATGTTCAAAATAGGATTTTGATTGTTAAGCCTCATAACAAGACCCCATATGAATTGTTTTTCAAAAGAAAACCATTGATCAGTTTCTTTAAACCATTTGGGTGTCCTTGTACTATCTTAAATACCAAAGATCACTTAGGCAAGTTTGATAGCAAAGTTGATGAAGGACTATTTGTAGGATATTCTACACAAAGTAAAGCATATAGAATATTCAATCAAAAGTCTAGGATTGTTGAAGAGACAATGAATGTGACCTTTAATGAGCATACTGAAAATCCAACTGGAAAAGGTCCCACAAAATTGTTTGATATTGATGCTCTAACAAATTCTTTTAGATCTGGTTATGAGTTATCAAGTGCAGGAACAAAGATTGATGATACAAGTGCAGGTATAAAGATTGGTGACACTTCAGATCACAATGCAAATCAAGATAATATTCAGGAAATTGTATTATTTCCTAAATGGTCTGTTGATCCACCTGAATTCAATCAATCTTTACAATCTCATCATGAAGAATCACAGAAAGAATCTGAAGAAGCTGAAAAGGAGAATGTTATCATTAATTCATCTTCTGATAATGATGAGTTAGATGATAACATAGAAGAAATTTTAGAGCCAACAATAGCTTCATTGGAAAAATTATCACTTTCTGAATCTAGAAGTGATAATGATCCAAATCTCACAAATCTTGAAGAAACTATTTCTGTTCCAATCCATTCAACCTTCAGAATTCACAGAAATCACCCTCAAGAACAAATTCTTGGTGATCCAGAATCATCTGTGCAAACAAGAAGTCAAATAAAGAATTTATCTTCTGATTTTGAATCCTGTTTAATGGCTGCTTTTCTATCACAAAATGAGCCTAAAAAGATTGCTGAAGCAATTAATGATCCAGGATGGATAGAAGCCATGCAAGAAGAACTGTTACAATTCAAAATTCAAGAAGTATGGACTTTGGTTGATCTACCAATTGGGCATAAGGCGATTGGTACCAAATGGGTTTTCAGAAATAAGAAAGATGAAAGAGGAATTGTTGTGAGAAATAAAGCTAGATTGGTAGCACAAGGATACACTCAAGAGGAAGGAATTGATTACGATGATGTATTTGCACCAGTTGCTAGACTTGAAGCTATAAGAATGTTTCTAGCATTTGCATCATTCAAGAAGTTCAAAGTGTATCAAATGGATGTTAAAAGTGCTTTCTTGTATGGAAAACTGAATGAAGAAGTGTATGTTTGTCAACCACCTGGCTTTGAAGATCCATTCTATCCAAATAAAGTGTACAAATTGGATAAAGCTCTATATGGCTTACATCAAGCACCTAGAGCATGGTATCAAACTTTAACTGAGTATCTTTTAAAGATTGGATTTCAAAGAGGGGCAATTGACAAAACTTTGTTTATCAAGAAAGTGCAAGAACATATTTTGTTAATTCAAATTTATGTTGATGACATAATTTTTGGATCTACAAATGAAAATTTATGCAGAGAATTTGAAAGATTAATGCATAAGAGATTTAAGATGAGTTCAATGGGAGAGCTCATTTTCTTTTTGGGACTGCAAGTTAAGCAACAAACAGATGGCATTTTCATAAATCAAAGTAAATATGTCAATGACATATTGAAGAAGTTCAGTTTTCATGAATGCAAATCTGTGAAGACTCCAATTGAAACACACAAACATTTAGATGCTGATCTTGAGGGGGAGAATGTTGATATGCATCTTTATAGGTCTATGATTGGTTCATTAATGTACCTCACATCATCAAGACCAGATATAATGTTTGATGTGTGTGTCTGTGCAAGATTTCAAGCTAATCCAAAACAATCACATCTATCTGCTGTTAAAAGAATCTTTAGATACTTAAAGGGTCAACCAAACTTGGGTCTTTGGTATCCAAATGAATCAGATTTCAGGTTATATGCTTATTCAGATAGTGATTATGGAGGAGCTAATATGGATAGGAAGTCCACTTCTGGAGGATGTCAATTTTTGGGAGAAAGATTAGTGTCATGGCAATGCAAGAAGCAATCCACAGTATCCATGTCAACTGCAGAAGCAGAATATGTTGCTGCTGCAAGCTGCTGTGCACAAGTTTTATGGATTCAAAATCAAATGCTTGATTATGGGTACACTTTTCTTAACACTCCTATTTACATTGATAATACCTCTGCAATTAGCATTATTGAGAACCCTGTTTATCACTCCAAAACTAAACACATAATGATTAAATATCATTTTATTAGAGATTGTAATGAGAAGAAGTTGATAACAGTTGATTATGTTCACACTGATCAACAATTTGCAGATCTGTTTACTAAAGCTTTTGATTCAAACAGGTTAAATTTTTTAATCACTAGCATTGGTATGATTAATTCTTCTTAAAATGTCTAAAAAGTGTTTAGAAATAAAGGTTCTGCTGATGCAATAATTTCTACTGAAAGTAGTAGTTTTTGTTTCTGTTGAAAGGCAAAATCTATTTCAGTTTCTGCTGAATGACAAAAGTTACTGCTGAAAAGTGGAAATTATTGATGAAGCTTAAATAATGCTAAATTGTTTTTCTGCTGATTGGACATTTCTTTGGATGTTATGTATTTTGTTTGTGCTTTTAACTGTTTGTGCAGAAACTAAAAGAAAATTTTGTGTGGTTAAATCTAAGTTAGATAAATAGTAAGATTCTTTATGTTTTTGTTTTTATGGTAAACATTTTTTTTATTTCTGTTAAATGGTCAAAGTTTTTCAAGATTTCAATTATTACATTCCATTTTTGGTATTTAAATAGGATAGCAAATAAACAGATTTCGTATCTCTAGTATTCATTCAACTTTATTTTCTATCTTCAAAACATTTAAATGGAGTATTACTCTTCTTCTAGTTATACAACTTCTGATAATGAAAATTTAGAAGAGTCAAATACTGATTTTATTAGCATGAATGAAATTGAAAATCAAAATCTTTATCATCAAGTCAATGCTATTTTTGAAAATGAGAAAATAGAAGAAATAAATGCTATTGAAAATCTTCACACTATTGAAGATTTGCAAGAACAAGTCCAGATGTTAAGTAATGATAGACTTGAATTGGCTTTGGCTATGAAAAACATTGAAACTCAGAGAAGGATAGCCAAGAGAAACATTCCAACAAGAATCAAAGATAAACTGAGTCATTGGAAGCATAAGATAAAACGGGTAAAGGTAAAAATGAAAACTTGGATTAAACAAAAGTTAAATTCAAATGCTGAACGACCTGTTTTCATTGCTTCTAGTTCAAAATATCGTGGCACTCTTGCTGACAAGTACTATCCTTATGATTCAAATTAATGTTATAAGTTTTTAATCATTTTTTTTTAATTAATAGTTATTATAACTATGGTGAAGATGGACATTTAAAAAAAAAAAAAAAAAAAAAAAATAGTTTCTGCTGAAAGTTTTTTTATTTTGTTTCTGTTGAAAGCAAAATTTCTGCTGAAAAGAATTGTTTCTGCTGTTTGTTCTGTTTCTACCGAAAGAACAAAAGTCATTTCTTCTGAATGAACAAAAGTCATTTCTGCCGATAGAACAAAAGTCATTTCTGCCGACAGAACAAAAATGTCGTTTCTGCTGAAAAAGTAAATTTTAGGTCTTTCTGCTGATATAAACAATTTTGACCTAGAAATTCAAAACTCACTTTCTTCTGAAACTATTTCTGCTGATTCGCTCTCAAATAGTTAAGAATTTCAAACTTCGCGCTCAAATCTTTCTTCAATACTCTCAAATCAATCTTCAATCTTACAAATCAAAATGGATCATCTGGAGTTCTGTGACGATCACAATCAAGTTGCGTATTTACATAAACCTAAAGAATCCGAAGGGTTTACACAAATCGTTGATTTTCTGTTGAATAGCAATATTCATGTTGCTCTAACCGTTAATCTTAAAATCTCAATTGCGCATCAAAGAGAATTTTGGAAAAATGCAACAATTCAGGAAGAGAATGGAGTAAAACGCATCGTATCATCTGTTATGGAGAAGCCAGTGATAGTGTCAGAATCAATTTTGAGAGAACATCTTCAACTAGATGATGAAAATGGTATTGATTCTCTCTTGAACACTACTTTATGGGAAAATTTTCGATTAATGGGATATGAGGGTACCTTAAATAGTTATACTTTTATAAAATCAAAATTGGGTTCTCAATGGAGATTTTTAGCTCATGTCCTGTTACATTGCTTATCAAGAAAAAGGTCATGTTGGAATGAAATAAACAGCACAATTGCATCTGCAATGGTCTGTTTAGCAACAAATCAAAAATTTAATTTTTCAAAAATGATTTTTGATAGTCTGGTTGCAAATCAAACCAATATTAAAAAGGGATTTCTCATATATCCACGATTCTTAGCATTGATTTTTTTATAGAACAATTGACAATTATGCTTTACCATCAAATGAAGAACTTCATTTTGTCATTGTTCAAACAAAGAAAATTTTTGCAAATATGAAAAGAGCAACTGGAGGATTTTCAGGGAATGATACAGCATTGTTTGCTACAATGCTTCCTGCTCATTCCACAGAAACAGTAACACAAACTGTTCCTGATCAATCTGCAGAGAGAATGGAAACACCCACCATTTCTCAACCCCCTGCAGATTCGTCTAAAAAGAGAAAACAAGGGAATCAAAAAGCCAAATCTTCCAAAGCCAAAAGGGCTAAGAAATAGACTTCTGAGGGTCATGCTGCTCAAAAGTCTCAGCCAAATGATTCACAACAGTATGTGGTCAATGAGGAGGAGAGAGACCATTCTGAAAGGGCTACTTCTACTCTTTCTAGCCCATTGGCAGAAGAGGACAGAAGCAACATAGATAAGACCCAATCAGAGGCAACACTAAAATATGATTCTACACCTGTAGATGATATTAGTGGTCCCAGTACCAAGAACAAAGGGGATTCATCTGATCATACTAGGTATGATGGTGAGTTTAATAAGCCTAATGAACCACCTAGAAATTGGTTTTTTGATGATGGTGAAGGCAGTTTTAACTTGGAATTGATGGAATCATATCTTGAGTTTTTGTGGGAAGAGATCAAGAAGGACAAAATAAACATTGCAAGACAAGAAAAAGCACTGCAGAATCAGGGTGTAAAGATTATGTTGCAAGATAAGGAAATTGAAAAATTGAAAAAGATTGTGCAAGCATATGAAAGTTCTGCTGGTGTAAGTTTTAGAGAACCTGAAAAGATAATATCTTCAAGTTCTAGTTCTTCTGAAGATGAGGTTGAGAAAAGAAAGAAAAATAGATTTGAAAAATCTATGGCACATGATCATGAAGCTGGCGGGAGTAGAGTTGAAGAAGATGCAGAGGATTCTGATCCTTTTGTTTATACACCTCCATCACCATCAAATCAAAATGATGGAGATGATGTGAATGAAACTTTGGAAGATGAAGATCCTTTGATTTCTGAGATTGATAAGGGATTTGGATTTAACACTGCAGAAAATGAAAAAGAAATAGAATTCAATGAAGCTGAGGTAAATTTGGATGATTTGGTGCAAAAGATTGTCCATAGTACTGAAGCTAAAAATGAAGATTCAAAAGATAAGGAATCTGCAGAGAAAGAAAAGAAAAATGAAACTGGTGATAAATCTGAAACTGAGATGAAGACAGAGGAAAAAGAACCTAAAACTTTGAAGGTTTACACTACAAAAAGAAGGAAGATGATAGCAATGTCAAATTTGAAGAAATCTGGAAAACTTAATCCAGTCAAAAATGCAAAGAAATCTGATCAACCTTCCCTGCCTCCATTTCAAATCAAAGAACCAGTTAAAGAAGTGCCATTCAAGCAAGATCTTCCAAAGATTGATTCAAAGGACAAAGGTAAAGGAAAGTTGAAAGAAGAAAGAAAGGTTAAGAAGATTGCAGAACCTCAAATTGATTTGGATAAAGCCAGAAGAGCTCAGGAGGAACATGATGAAAGAATGTTAAGAATGGCTGTTGAGTCCAAGAATCAAGAAGGTCCAAATGTTGATGTAATACTGGAAGATACAAGTGTAGTAAAATTATCACAAGAGGCTGCAAAGATTCTGAATAACATGGCTGCAGTAGGTAGAGGTTTGTCTGCTCAAAAGATCCATGATATGATCAACAAAAAGAATAGAAATGATGGTTTGGATCAAGGGTTTGCAAAGCTTAAACAAGCTGCTGAAGAAAAGGCAAGGATGAAAAGACAAGCTAAGCTTGAGAAGAAACGAAATAAACCTCCAACTGCTGCTCAAAGGAAAAAGGTGTTACTCAAAATTCTTGGTGGAAAATATGCACCAAGAAGTGTGCTTGAAGGATGGGATGTAGATAGGTTGGAAAGAGCTTATGAAAGACATCAGAATGAAGGAAAGGAGGACTTTGAGAAAAAGGTTATGCAAGATAAAATAATTGAGAAAAAGTTGGCTGAAGATAGAAAGAGGGTTGCTGAGCAGGTGAGAAAAGAAGAGCAAGATAGAATTGAAAAGAAAGAGCAAGATGAAGCAGAAGCCAAAGAAAGAGAAATCAAAAGGCTTTCTGATCAAAATGCTAAGATCAGATGGAATGGAGTTCTTGCTAGTGATGATGTAGTTCCTGATGTGGAAAAAGATGCAGAAGAATTAAGAAAATATATCAAAGAGATGAAGGATAACAGAGAAAATATTCACATCAATCATGATAGATCATCAAGGATAGTTGAATGGGAAGGAAAATTATCAAAAGGAGTTGCTAATGTTATCAAAGAGCAGATCAGAATTGTCAGAGAAGATGGGAATGAGCAATACATGACATCTGTTGCTGATGTGCTCAAGAATGTGAACAGGTTAGATATTCTGGATCTGTATGAACTTAACAATCAAAGAAACAGGCAAGCTTCACTGGTAGTAATGGAAAGAGATTTGGAAAGGTGTTTGAATATGTTGTTTGAGCCTGAACCATTCATTAATTTGTTCTTAAGTTGCTATGAGGATGTGAATACATGGAGACATTTCGTTAGAGCTAGAGTTCACATGATTTTGTTCAAAGATGGAATAACAATCTTTATGCTTGATGAAAGAAAATATGCTCTGGGGACTCAGCTTCTAAGAAATATGCTTGCATCTCAACTGAGAACTACAGTGATCACAGAAGGAGCATTCAATGCTTTATACATGGTGCTCAATCAATTTCATAAAAGAGTGGAGATGGAAAGAATAAGAGAGGAGGAGAAAAGAAGAAAACAGAATCAAGCTTCTAAAAAATGAAAAGAACGATAAAGAAACTTGATTCATTGCTGAGAATGATCAAGTTTAGGGGGAGATTGTAAGGTCTGAGATTCTGTTGTTTCTGTTGAAGACTTAATGTTTCTGCTGAAGGTTCAAAGTTTCTACCGAAAGTGTTGTTTCTGCTGAAGAAAGCTGTTTCTACCGAAAGCCTTGTTTCTGCCGAAGGAAGATATTTCTGCTGAATGACCAAATGTCAAGGTTTCTACTGAAGAATACAGTTTCTGCCGCCCGATAGAAGTTTCTGCTGAATGATGAAATTTCGTTTCTGCTGCCTGATGGAATACACGTGCAAAAGGTGTATTAGTGGAAGTATGAAGTACATCTACTTTTAGTATTGTATTGAAAACATTACAGTGGTGTATCCATTACTTTTGTTTAAGTATATTATCGTATATACTTTGTAATTAACAAGTAAGTTAGTGCTCACTACTTGGTGAAATGTAATCATTCTAGTGAGTGGGTTAGATGTAGCTTCAAGGTTATAAAAACCCAGATGTAATAGTGCATTCGTATGCCTGATTTGAACAATTATTTCATATCAATATATTGAAGCTTATAAGTGTAACACCCCCAAATTTGATGATTTGCGGAAGCTTGATTTGGGTGTTACTAATCAATAACAAAGCACAAAGATATATAGTAAACGACTCTATATGCGTCGTTTTAACAAAATATATTGATAATAGAAATGTTTACAACATTTAAAGCTTTACATAGCTCGAGTTTAAATAAAATGAGATTTCAGTACATAAGTACTTGTACAAAATATACTAATGCAAGAAAATCTCAATCGTCTGTATGCTGACTCGAGCTAAAGTCCTGAAGCAGAAACATCCTACTGCTGGGTACCTGCGATATATGCTAAAAGGTCAGCTATAAAGCTGGTGAGCTCACAGGTTTGAAATCAGTTAATATAGTATGAACCGCAAGATTTAAAATAATGAATTGCATCCAGCAATTAAATAATGAATTGCATCCAGCAATTAAATGATAGTCATCGTGTATACAGCCATGAGCACATAGTTGAGCTTAACTCGAGGGCCGGGTCCCCTATAGAGAATTCCGAGCGAGGTGCCTCCACGAATGCCTAATCAACATTCGTCTTCCCAAATATTAGTACGTCCGTTTACCCGGTTAGTGCTTGCTAACCCGGACGAGGTGGGTCAATCCTATATGGTACCATATACTAATATTCACGCTACAACGTATTAACAACTATGCTGACGGAGGACTTTAAATGATTAGTTTCGAAAAACTCATGTAGTATATGAAAAGTTGGTACTTGCGTTCACATGTTAAAATTGAGCAATATATCACACCCCTGAGTAAAACAGTAAAAGAGGGGCTATGAGACTCACCTGAGTCTGAAAGCGTTTAAACAAACGTAAGTTGATTAGCCGAGTATGAAGTCCAAAGACTTGTAACCTGAGGGTGTCCACGACACGCGATGGTTATAAACATGATTGGGTATCTCAAAAGATCACCCTTGTAGTTGTTACACAACTATATATATGTCCAAATTACTACGATTTGGTTGATTTGTTAAGTGTTAGAAAACATGTGCGGCCCGTTGGTGACGGATTTGTAATAATAATCTCAACTATTATTATTTTGATTTCGTGACGTTTTACTTGAAAAATGTGTTTTAGAAGCCGTTACGGAATCTAAGTACGGGGGTCCGGGGGCAGCGCCCCTGGTAGCGGGGTCCAAGGGGCGGCAGTGATAGAAGCTTTATCTCTGATGACTTTTGCCCACTACTTGACATCAATCCTGTTGCCTTAGATGTTAAGTACACTGTAGAGCTAGCAAATGGGGAACTTATAGAAACCGATAGTGTGATACCTAATTGCACTTTAAACCTAGCTGACGAAACCTTTTCAATCGATCTTGTACCCGTTGAAATCGGAAGTTTCGACATCATCATTGGAATGGACTGGTTGTCCAAACACCGAGCTGAAATCATTTGTTACGATAAGATCGTCCGCATTCCCCTCGCTGCCGGTGGAACCTTGATCATACAGGGGGAGACCGGTGGGACGAGACTCAATATCATCTCTTGCTTAAAAACCCGAAAATTTCTGAGAAAGGGTTATCCTGCAATACTCGCACACATCACAGAGAAGAAGTCGGAGGAGAAGCGACTTGAGGATGTGCCAATTGTTAGAGACTTTCCCGAAGTCTTTCCGGAAAAACTACCTGGTTTACCTCCATCTAGACAGGTCGAGTTCTCAATTGATCTCGTGCCGGGTGCCGCACCGGTGACCCGCGCACCGTACCGTTTAGCCCCATCCGAACTTCAGGAGTTGTCCGCTCAGTTACAGGAACTCCTGGATAGAGGATTCATTAGACCGAGTTCTTCACCTTGGGGAGCTCCGGTCTTATTTGTTAAAAAGAAGGACGGTTCATTCCGAATGTGCATCGACTATCGAGAGTTGAACAAACTGACCGTCAAAAACCGATATCCACTTCCTCGCATCGACGATCTATTCGACCAACTTCAGGGCTCAAGTTTCTACTCAAAAATCGACCTGCGATCAGGTTATCATCAATTACGAGTTCGCGACACCGATATTCCAAAAACTGCTTTCAGAACTCGTTACGGGCACTACGAATTCCATGTGATGCCCTTCGGTCTAACCAACGCACCGGCTGTATTCATGGACCTCATGAATCGGGTGTGCAAACCTTACCTCGATAAGTTTGTCATCGTCTTTATTGATGACATACTCATTTACTCGCGCAACGAGCAAGAACATGCGCAACACCTTAAAACCATCCTTGAACTACTTAGACACGAGGAGCTGTATGCAAAATTCTCTAAGTGTGAGTTCTGGATTCAAACCGTTCAATTCCTTGGTCACGTGATCGACAGTCAGGGAATTCACGTTGACCCATCAAAAATCGAGGCTATCAAAGACTGGCAAGCACCCACCTCTGCAACTGAAGTACGACAATTCTTGGGTCTTGCTGGGTACTATAGGCGATTTATCGAAAATTTCTCCAAAATAGCTCAACCACTCACGGTACTAACTCAGAAGGACAAAATGTTCGATTGGACCGATAAACAAGAGTCAACGTTCCAACTTTTGAAACAAAAGCTTTGCAGTGCTCCAATTCTATCCTTACCCGAAGGCACCGATGACTTCGTGGTATACTGCGATGCTTCTCACCAAGGTCTCGGTTGCGTGCTGATGCAACGAGACAAAGTCATTGCTTATGCCTCACGACAGCTAAAAATTCACGAAAAGAACTACACCACTCATGATATCGAACTTGGAGCTGTCGTTTTTGCTCTCAAAATCTGGAGACATTATCTCTACGGCACTAAGTGCACAATCTTTACCGATCACAAAAGTCTCCAACATATATTCGATCAGAAGGATCTCAATATAAGGCAACGTCGATGGGTCGAGTTGCTTACTGATTACGACTGCGAGATCAAGTACCATCCAGGGAAGGCTAATGTTGTAGCCGATGCCCTCAGCCGAAA
The DNA here is from genome assembly GCA_949592205.1 of Helichrysum umbraculigerum. NCBI lineage: Eukaryota > Viridiplantae > Streptophyta > Magnoliopsida > Asterales > Asteraceae > Helichrysum > Helichrysum umbraculigerum. The sequence goes on from CATIUR010000001.1 coordinate 21,291,746, forward strand.
GGAACGACCAAAACCACTTCGAGTCCGAGCCCTCAGTATGACCATTCACAACGATCTTACCATTCAAATTCATACCGCTCAGATCGAAGCCCTGAAACCTGAAAACATCAAAAATGAAGCCTTAAGGGGTATTGACAAACAATTCGAAATCAAATCTAACGGGATTAGGTATTTCTCAAACCGAATCTGGTTGCCTAATTTCGGGAACTTACGAGACTTGGTGATGGATGAAGCTCACAAGTCTAAATATTCTATCCACCCGGGATCCGATAAGATGTACCACGGAATCAAGGAATTTTATTGGTGGCCAAACATGAAAGCCGAAATCGCCACTTATGTCAGCAAGTGTCTTACTTGCTCGAAAGTCAAAACCGAACATCAGAAACCACCTGGCTTACTCCAACAACCTGAAATCCCTGAATGGAAATGGGAACAAATTGCCATGGATTTCATAACCAAACTACCCAAGTCGTCGAGCGGTTGCGATACCATTTGGGTGATCGTCGATCGTCTCACCAAATCTGCTCATTTCCTGGCAATCAAGGAAAACGATAAAATGGAACGCCTTACACAAATCTACATCAAGGAAATCGTTTCTCATCACGGTGTTCCAACCTCGATCATCTCCGACAGAGATGCCCGTTTCACCTCTCACTTTTGGCAATCACTTCAGAAAGCTTTGGGTACTCGCCTTGACATGAGTACCGCATACCATCCTCAAACCGACGGTCAAAGTGAACGAACCATCCAAACCCTAGAAGATATGCTACGCGCCTGCGTAGTTGATTTCGGTACAAACTGGGAAAAACATCTACCGTTGTGCGAATTCTCGTACAATAACAGTTATCACGCCAGCATTAAGGCTGCACCTTTTGAGGCACTGTACAGTCGTAAGTGCCGATCACCGATCTGTTGGACTGAAGTGGGAGATAGTCAACTCACTGGTCCTGAACTCATTCACGCCACCACTGAGAAAATAGTGGAAATCCAAAACCGACTCAAAGCCGCACGTGATCGTCAGAAAAGTTATGCTGACGTGAGACGCAAACCACTCGAGTTCCAAGTTGGGGATCGGGTACTCTTAAAAGTATCGCCTTGGAAAGGCGTCATCCGTTTTGGAAAACGCGGGAAGTTAAATCACAGGTACATCGGGCCTTTTGAGATCCTCGAACGGATTGGCCCCGTAGCTTATCGATTGCAGCTGCCATCCGAACTCAGCAGCGTGCACCCTACTTTTTATATTTCAAATTTGAAGAAGTGTCTGTCTGATGAGACACTTATTATTCCACTAGATGAAATTCGTGTTGACGATAAACTTCACTTCGTTGAGGAACCCGCTGAAATTATGGACCGTGAGGTCAAACAACTGAAACAAAGTCGTATTCCCATCGTCAAGGTCAGATGGAATTCGCGGCGTGGTCCGGAACTCACCTGGGAACGGGAAGACCAAATGCGACTCAAATATCCTCAACTTTTCACAGATTCTACATCAAACACGACTTCGAACTAAATTTCGGGACGAAATTCTTCTAACAGGGGGAGAATGTAACACCCGCTAAATTAGGACTAGTAAATAGTGCCTAATCGTATGTTAATACATGTAATTAGTTCTGTGTTAGGCTAATTAATGTATCGAATTATATATATTGTTGAATATATACGAAAATGCGATTGGATTTAATCGTACGCAATTTAAATCGAATGTATTTCGATTCAATTTAATACGGACGTTGGTGACCAATTTTATTAAATAACGCTTTTATGTCAAAAATATTATTATGATAATATTTCGTATTCATTCGTATCGTACAAACCGAACTTACACAATTTAAAATATTAAAACGCGCAAACTAAATAAACAAACTTACATTTTATAACTCCAATATAAATTGATGTGTAAAATATTTAAACAAAACATTTCGTAATAAATTGTATTTTAAAACTTATAATTAAAATGTAAATAATTGTTTCAAACGTTAAATGACGGAGAAAGCGAACACCGCGCGGAACGCGGGGAGAAAACTGAAAAGTGGGGATAAACCCCCACCTCCCACTTTTCTTCTTCATTTCATCTCTTCCTTCTATCTCTCTCTTATCTTTTCTCTCTAAAAAGAAAAACACCCCAAAACCATTAAAATCGCAAAATACTACTACCAAACGCACTCGTATCATCAATATTTTTAGAGATTCACGACCACCTCGCGACGATCTACAACGCTATCTTTCCAGATTTTCATTTCGGCAAATTGTAAGTTTCCGACAAAATCCCGAAATCTCTCGAATCTTAGTATTTTTCACTTGTGGTTGTTTATATAACATATATATGTCCCTTACTAAGTATATAACACGATTTCATAGCTTAAAAACGAGTTTAAAACGGAATTTTGGCCGGAAAAACATTAACAGCCGGACTTTCTGGGCTGGTGTTCGTCCATGCGACACAAGCCTTGTGTCGCATGTTGTGTCGTATTTTGACCTTTGTGTCGCATAAAATCCCTTGGGTCGTACCTTGTGTCGTACCCGATAATCAGTGTCGCAAGACCTGCGACACAACCACTATGTCGCATACCCCATACGACACAATCATTATGTCGCTGTTGAATCAGCATCTCGCATCTATGCGACACAACCATTGTGTCGCATAGACATTGTGTCGCATTCCTATGCGACACAACCCTTGTGTTGCATAACCACTTTTGTGTCGCATATTGTGTCGCAAAACACAGAAAACTCAGATTTTTACTAAGTGTCGAGACTCGAAATTTATCACTCGATTTTACCCGAATAAAGCTTCTATCACTGCCGCCCCTTGGACCCCGCTACCAGGGGCGCTGCCCCCGGACCCCCGTACTTAGATTCCGTAACGGCTTCTAAAACACATTTTTCAAGTAAAACGTCACGAAATCAAAATAATAATAGTTGAGATTATTATTACAAATCCGTCACCAACGGGCCGCACATGTTTTCAAACACTTAACAAATCAACCAAATCGTAGTAATTTGGACATATATATAGTTGTGTAACAACTACAAGGGTGATCTTTTGAGATACCCAATCATGTTTATAACCATCGCGTGTCGTGGACACCCTCAGGTTACAAGTCTTTGGACTTCATACTCGGCTAATCAACTTACGTTTGTTTAAACGCTTTCAGACTCAGGTGAGTCTCATAGCCCCTCTTTTACTGTTTTACTCAGGGGTGTGATATATTGCTCAATTTTAACATGTGAACGCAAGTACCAACTTTTCATATACTACATGAGTTTTTCGAAACTAATCATTTAAAGTCCTCCGTCAGCATAGTTGTTAATACGTTGTAGCGTGAATATTAGTATATGGTACCATATAGGATTGACCCACCTCGTCCGGGTTAGCAAGCACTAACCGGGTAAACGGACGTACTAATATTTGGGAAGACGAATGTTGATTAGGCATTCGTGGAGGCACCTCGCTCGGAATTCTCTATAGGGGACCCGGCCCTCGAGTTAAGCTCAACTATGTGCTCATGGCTGTATACACGATGACTATCATTTAATTGCTGGATGCAATTCATTATTTAATTGCTGGATGCAATTCATTATTTAATTGCTGGATGCAATTCATTATTTTAAATCTTGCGGTTCATACTATATTAACTGATTTCAAACCTGTGAGCTCACCAGCTTTATAGCTGACCTTTTAGCATATATCGCAGGTACCCAGCAGTAGGATGTTTCCGCTTCAGGACTTTAGCTCGAGTCAGCATACAGACGATTGAGATTTTCTTGCATTAGTATATTTTGTACAAGTACTTATGTACTGAAATCTCATTTTATTTAAACTCGAGCTATGTAAAGCTTTAAATGTTGTAAACATTTCTATTATCAATATATTTTGTTAAAACGACGCATATAGAGTCGTTTACTATATATCTTTGTGCTTTGTTATTGATTAGTAACACCCAAATCAAGCTTCCGCAAATGATCAAATTTGGGGGTGTTACAATAAGAGTATATCTTATATTTCTTATTGTAGTGTTTACTTCAAGTTCTTGATATATTATCAATAAGTTATTCCGCAACTTATTGATTCTTATCTAGATCAAATCTATTTGTTAACGGAGGTATTACTAAAGTTAACAAGATCCAATCAAGCATAAGTTATAACAATTGTGTAAGCTTTTAAGCAAGCACAAGGTTCTTTCAATATCGCGTAAAAAGTCATGTTTTTACTATCGATATCTCTCTCATTCTGGAACGATTCTTGGCATTTTTAATTCAAATATAGCACAAATCAGTAACATTATGCCAAGATGGTCAAAACAAGGTTGCACGATAAAAATCAAGCAAAACGGATGAAAAACAAAGATTCCACACACGTATGGAGATTCAAGGCATCAAAACGAGATTTCAAGACTAAAATGCCCTCCACCAACATCCATTCTGTCCAAGATGTTCGTTTTCAAAATACGAATCCAACAGAAGAAGAATCAACTAAAACGGATAAAGAATGAAGATTCTACGCCCGCCGGAAGATCCAAATGATTCGCACGCAATATCTGGAGCTAGGAATTTCATCTCAGGGCCTATCCTATGTCAAAATCTTCGTTTTTGAATTACGAATCCAACAAAAAAAGAATCGACGTAAACGGACGCATAACGAATAAAACACGCACGAATCAAGAAACGAAGCAAAAGACGGCGAAACGGGGAGGCCACAGGCCAGCCGCCGCCGGCCCTGGGCCCACCGCCGCCGGCCACCCTGGCCCCATCCTGGTTTCCGTTTTTGGCAACTTTTGGTACCTGGTGCGCCTACTTTTCGTGTTGTACAGTACCCTGTGCGCCTACTTTTCGTGTTGTACGGTACCCGGTGCACCCTTTTGGCCATCTTTTTCTAACATGCACCTCTTGGTGCTAATGTGAGCCAAAGCTCACCTATAAATAGGAGGCTTAAGGCTCCATTTCAAAATGTCCCATATGCACTAGTCATATTACTTTCTTACTTTCTCATTCTACTTTCTTACTTTAAATTTAGCATTAGATTAGTTTAGCACTTTGTTTAGAGTAGAAAGAAAGCTAGGAACGTTTTGTAATCTTTGGTGTACGCTTGGAGTTACGCTCATTAATTCAAGTCTATTCCTTTTCGCATATTAATCTCGGTTATTTCTATCCTTATCTATCTTAATTAAATATGTTTGCTTTATTTATGTTAGAGATCGTTTACGCCATGATTAGCGAGTAGATTACTATTGTATTTGTTGTGATGTAGTTAGTATATATAATTGTGGGATGACTTTAAATGCGTCGTGAAATAATACGATGGCCCCGATTCGACTGATTACTCGGTATAGTATTGGAAATGCTTTTGAGCATAGTACAAATATATGGAAGCCGGTAACGACCGAAGGTAGTTGTATTATGGATCGACGTTATAAAATTGGAAACTTTGTGAACGGACTTATCTTGTGATTTTAAACCTAAAACTTACATTCGCCTTTCGATTGACAAACGTGATTGTAACCCTGTAAAGAGGAGTCGCGAACCTCAATACTCGGTCAATAGTTATCTGTGTAAAAACTATGTTTTTAATTGTAACGTCATGCTAGCATTATAAAATGCAATGTGATTACGTGGACTTGCCATGAGTATTGTACACTTCCGATCACAATGTACTTATCATGTAAACATCGCGAAGCAATTAAACTCACAACGGAAACATCGGTAAACGATTAAATACGATGTGAGCTACCATAGCATTTCCCGACATGGTCTGGGTTTGACTTTCTGTAAAAAGCCGTCAGCATTTTAATTAGTTGTTTTAGTTTAGATTAGATTAGATTAGGTAGGCTATAGGCTAAATGATCATTTACGAAAACCTAGGGATTTGTTAATTGTATTAAGAAAGGCAAGTTTGAAATCCAACTTAAACCAATACTTTTTCTAAAACCATGAAACCTAAAGTACGGTATGCAAGAAACCTAAATGCTTTCCCTCGTTTATCACGCTTAAGTTTCACTGGTGAAAATTGATTAAATAAGTCCGGACACAAGTTCTAAGTTAGTTGTTTAATGGATTCATAATCATTGTGGTATTAAGAACGGCTGGACATGTTATGGACTTGCTACTCTATTCCTTCGCCCACGAGCGAATCCGTTCAATAATACGGGCCACTGACTCCCTCACAGGAGAGTGTGGAGAGTTGAGCATCGTCTGTCTGGTCAGAATCATGATACCTTAGTTCCTCGTGACATATTAGTTGATAACCGACTAATAAGGAATCTGTTGGTTATACCATAAGTTAATCAATCTCATAAGCAACCCAATTTAGTTAATCGTTTTCCCGTAAGAGTCATCATCCCATGATTATTAACTAACGAACTCACAACAAATACTACTTTGCATTATCTGACATCTTATTACATTTTATTCGCTTTATTTAGTTTACTTAATTAACTGAACCAAAACCCCCAACGCACTCTTTTAAAACATTTACTAGAAAAGAAAGATTGATTGGATCACCTCCGTTTCAATTCAGTTTCTCTTTAAGAACGACTCTAGGTCCAACTTACCGCCTACTAACCTTTTGGTTCAGTACTAGTAAGTCACACTTAGACCCCAGCAATTATAAATTTTAAAACCACCCGTTGACAACCTCAACAATAATCCAAAGATGCTCATGGATCATTTCCATGGGATATTAAAGTAGGAAATTCGGCAATTTGTTAACCCTAAGAGATGTCAAACTTTTGAAGAAATGGTTGATGAAGGATTATGACTGTGAGATTCTTTATCATCCAGGAAAAGCGAATGTGGTTGCAGATGCACTCAGTAGAAAGGCAATGCATCATGCCTTAATTGTTAGATCTCTTCGAATTACAATTTCCACAAACTTTCTTGATCAAATTAAAGAGATACAACAGAGAGCATGGCAGAAAGGTGATTGGAAGATAGAACGTTTGAAAGGTCAGATCCATAATCTAGTTGATGACTCACGTGGGTTAAAGACCCGTTATGGCAGAATTTGGATTCCCCGATCCGTAGAGTTAAAGAAATTATTACTTGACGAGGCGCACAAATCCAGATATTCCATTCATCCTGGTGCCACTAAGATGTATCACGATCTAAAGTCAGATTATTGGTGGCTAGGTATGAAGAGAGAAATCGTTAATTATATGGAACAATGCCTAACTTGTTTGCAGGTAAAAGCTGAACATCAGAAACCTTCTGGAAAGATGCAACCTCTGGAGATACCTGTTTGGAAGTGGGAGCACATTACTATGGATCTTATCACCAAATTGCCGAAAAACCGACATCAGCATGACGCAATTTGGGTGATTGTAGATCGCTTAACGAAAAGTGCTATATTTTTTCCGATTAAAAAAGCATATTCTTCAGAGGCACTTGCAGATTTATATGTTCAGGAGGTGGTAGCACGTCATGGAGTACCTCTTTCTATCGTTTCTGACCGGGATAGCATATTTACTTCCAGGTTTTGGAACAAGTTTCAAGAAGATTTGGGTACTCGTGTAAATTTGAGCACAGCTTATCATCCACAGACAGATGGTCAGAGTGAAAGAACGATCCAGACTTTGGAAGACATGTTGAGAGCTTGTGCTATTGACTTCGGTGGTAGTTGGGATACACATTTACCATTGGCAGAATTTTCATACAACAACAGCTACCATTCGAGCATAGGTATGCCACCTTATGAGATGCTATATGGAAGAAAGTGCAGAACTCCAATTTGTTGGGGGTGAGATTGGTCAGAGAGAACTAGGCAGTACTGACATTGTACAGAAAACAGCAGAAAAGATTGACGAAGTCAGGGAACGTTTAAAAACGGCACAGGACCGTCAGAAGTCTTATGCTGATGTTAGAAGGTGCCCGATCGAATTTCAAGTTGGAGACATGGTTATGTTGAAGGTGTCCCCATGGAAAGGAATTATTCGTTTCAGAAAGCGAGGAAAGTTAAGTCCTCGATTTATTGGTCCTTTCAAAATTCTGGAAAGAGTAGGAAAGGTAGCTTATCGACTTGAGTTACCTGACGAGTTAGCATATATCCACAACACTTTTCACGTGTCATACTTAAGAAAGTGTTTGGTGGATGAGGCGTCTTATGTACCATTAGAAGAGATAGAGATTAATGATCAATTGAACTATATTAAACAACCGGTTATGATTCTAGAAGAAAAGATAAAGAGATTGAGAAATAAAGATATAAAGTTGTTCAAAGTTCAGTGGAAACATAGAAAAGGGTCAGAGTTCACATGGGAACCGGAACATGAGATTGTTAAGTAGTATCCGGCTTTGTATCAGGAATGGATTGTGAGGAGACAATCCTAAATAAGTGGGGAAGAGTTGTAACGCCCCATATTTTTGTAAGTTTTAAAATTTTATATTATATACGTTTAGTTATTCTATTGTGTGTATATAATATTATGTTATGTGAAATAAGTTGTATGTGTTAGAAATTGTTAGTAGGATGTGGTTAGTTAAACTAGCCTAGTTAGAGGGTAGAAACTGTCAAGTTAGTAAAGTGGAGGGGAGTAAAATGGAAAGTGTTTAATTAAAACACTGGTTCTATTTGTTTCTAATGTATTCCTACTCTGCAATTTGAAACTCACGTACTGAAATAGAGAGACAGAGTTTGGCGATACAGAGAGAACAAGGAGGAAGAAAAGAAACTGAAAGCAAGTTAGGGTTTATGTGAATTAAGACTCCTAATCTTCAATTCATTCATTGTGATGTAAGTATAATACTTTAACTAGCTTAATTTCATGTTAGGGTTTACTAAATTTAAACCCTAGGTTATGAGAAAATGTTAAGAAAGTGGGTAATTGAGTTAATGATAGTTTCATACATATTATTGAGTTAGAAAGGGTGTTTAATTCATGTTATTTATGTAAATAAACCTATGATCATATATTAATTGGGTAATTGATTGTTTATGTGTATGTATGATCTCCATGGAATGATATCCTTGGTGAATTGTGAAGATAATGGTAAGAAAGAATGTTAATTACCCATTTGAATATGATTATAGGTAAGGTGTATGAAACTTATGTTATAATTATGGGTGTTATGTGATTTAACACCTAAGTTATATGTAAAAAGTAAGAGTAAGCCAGTTAATTGTGTAAGTGATATGTGTTATGTGATTATGTGAATAGGTGACCAAGTGTTGAAGAATTCAAGTGTTTGTTTGGGTTATTTGCAAGGTAAGTATATGGATATGTGGAGCCAAGGAATGATTTATCATTGGCTTGGCGGTATCCAAGTAATGACTATGTCATTAGCTTGGTTTGATGTCAAGTTATATGAATTGACATGTTAGAATGTTTAGGATCCTTAACTTGTGGCAGATTTTTATTGTTAGATTCCATTACTTACTAAGCATTTATGCTTACTCGTTATGTTTAACATGTTGTAGGAAGTTCGAGCAAGGTAAAGGACGAGTCTGGAAAGAGGCCCACGGAAAGCTAGTGGTGGAGCTCATTGCATGGTTGGTAATGAGTTTAAATCCTTTATGATCATGCTCAAGATACAATTACAACCCTTTTGTAATGTTAAAGACACTTGGTTAATGTTTTGATGAAAAGCTAAGTCTCATTGTAATTATAAATGTTGTTTTGGGAAAGTCAAAGAAAAGTCAAGGAAATGGAATGAGACTTAGAAGTTTTGAACAAGGTAGAATAATGTAAATGTTATGAAGTCATGTTTGTTGAGATTATGGTTAAATGTTGATGTTAATGTGTTAGTTTGACTTTATTGAGTCAATTGGGTGGTAAGAATGAGGTCATTATTGTCAAAGACCCAATCGGGTCATTTTGGTGTCCAAATGGGTCACCAATGGGAGTAAGAGTCAAAATGAGTTGGAATTGTGGAAAGTCAAATGTTTTTAAGCCAATATGTTTCAATTGAGATGTTGAATATATGGTCAAAAGTTGAAAGTCTGAATTATGGTAGTTTAGAATGTGGTATGTTAATGAAATGGCCAAAATATGGCCTAAAACTAGTCAAAGGTCCGTTTTGTGATAAAACACGAATTTGGAAAAAGTTCGAAATAGAAATGTATATTTGACCATATTACACGTGTCTGCAAAATTTGATATGTTCAAGTGTTCTCGTCTAAAAGTTATGCGAGTTAGAAGTTCGAGTTTTGGTAAAATATGGTTCATGTCTGAAGTTGTTGTGCAGGCCGTGGTACCCGGCGGATTGCCAAGTTACCCGGCGGGTAAATAAGTGAGCCGGCTGCTTTCGGTGTAACCCGGCTGCTCCTGTAGTGTTTAGAAGTCGAATTGTTTCTGTTACTACCCATTTTAAATCACCGGGTTGATGATCCAAGAACCTGGCTGCTGGAACCACTACCCAACGGGTAGGAAGCTTAGCCGGCGGGTACTAAGTCTGAACTAGGACTTCTCATTTGTTTTAAATAATAAATTCTTATATTAATGTATAATAATAATATATGTAGGAATATACAAGTTATGAAGAATACTAGGACAATATTATAATGTTATATAAAAAAATGGTCACGTTTTCGGGGTGTTTCAGTAATATATGATATATAATATATAATATAATCATTCACCCTTATAATTTGTTTAAGCATTTTCTTCATTACCTTACAATTTCAAAAAACTCTAATAACATAAATACCCCTATATTTGATAATATTGACTAAACTAACATTTCCTAACTATAGAAACTGCCAACAATATATTCATCTATAATAAATACTGGTTAAAAATTACCACTCCTTTATTTTACATAACAATTAGTCTTAAAAAAACATGGTCATATAATTATTAGCAAAACTTGAAAGACTTTAGAAAGTAAATTTACAAGGTGTACATATAAAAACAATATTCAAACATAAATAAAATATTTTTTGAGCATTGTTAATATCTTCATCTCCGTAATGCGCAAGTGCTCTTACAGTATAATATAATATAATAATAATAATAATAATAATAATAATGAGATGAGATTTCATTTCAACTATATGCTTGTTTTCTCTTATGAACACCGTTTTTTTGAACACAAACAATAACAAACTCACATCAAATCCATCCATAGATATATCTGTCTTGACGAACTAATTGAAAACCATCTTAAACTTAATTGAAAACCGCCCAAAATGATTCAAACAGTCAATCAATCAAATATAAATATAAATTACTCGAAGACCATATGTTTAAAGATTTTGGAATACAAATCGATTCAAAGAAAAATCGTATATCTGAAAATTTTGGAACTCAATCTCGATCAGATCTGTGTGAGTCATAGTGGTGATGGTTTTTGGCGGGTCTTCTTCTTCGGTAATGGCTCCGGCAACCACCGTGACCCAAACATTTTCGAACTCAACCTCTCGTCTTTCTCCGGTCACAATTCCAAAGGACCTTCTCCATCCCTTCTTCTTCTCCGATCATAGATCTGGTGGACCGTCTCAATGCCTTCTCTGATTTCACACGGATTCTCTGATCGAGAATCCCACAAATACTCCGATGGAAATAAGGTGTGGCCTTTGATGTAGATGGTAGCCGGCGGTCTGTGATTTGCAGAAAGAAGGGGGAGGGCGGGGGTGTGATGTTAGACGATTGTGATGGTGGTGGTCGTGGTGGTTTAAATTGCTCCCTAGATTGAAAAGAGATTGCGAAAGAGAGATGATATCATTATGCATTCGTTTTTTTTTTTTCCTTTTAATTATTTCAAAAAGACCAAAAATAAGTAAAAGACCAATTTATCCTTACCTCTTTTAACCAGGGACGGGGAGTGAGGCCGCTCCCATCGGGAAGGCATCAGCTATCAATCGGTTGCAACCGATTAGACAACCCTTGCCATTGGTTGCATTGGTTGCTAATCGGTTGGCAACCTCATCACCAAATCAATTACCAATCGGTTGTGAAAGTGGGCCCCGCTAAAAAAAATTTTATAAAAAAGAAAAAAAAAAACAGAGCCGTTTGGATGGTAATGGCTAAAAAAAACAATTTTTTTTTACCATTTAAATTTTACCCACTCACTACTATATGTATATGTATAGACACTTCACACTACTATTTTCATCAAAAACTCTCTCTTTTAGTACAATACACACTCATTTTATATATCAAAAATTACACACTACCACACCCAAATTATAAACAAAAAACTACACACTACTACACCCACACATTACACAAAATATCCAAAAATAAAAAAACATGTTCATCACAATCTCAAGCCCAAGATACATGGAATCATTTGATAAATAATCCTATTCCAAACACAAACACAAACATGGATTCACCAAGCGGTTCTAGTTCCGCCCATTCAAGTTTTCAATCAACATCTCAACCAGTCGGGTTTTTACACTACGCACCACTTACCACTAACTCATATTCACAACCATTTTATCAACAACACCTAAATGCTTCACATTACCTAATCCCACAACCACAACATTATTCACAACAACCCACATACTACGGAAACCCATGGCATCAAATTCCCAACCCAAACTTTAATTCCCAAAACGTTTCGGATGACGACACCGAAAACATTCAAGTTGATGAAACCGTACCCGAAACCCAACCACAAACCGAAAAGGCGAAAGGAAAAAGAAAGCAAGTTCAGTAGACCGATGATGAAGCTTGAATTTTGGCCGAACGATGATAACATTGCTCCGAATATAGTGTCATCGGAAGAAATAAAACCGATAAAAGTTTTTGAAAAAAGACATCAAGGACTATAATTCATGTGTTTCCGAATAACGTAATTATGCACAACTCAATAGCAAGAGGAACAACATTGCACCCGATGTAAAAAATTCAACGCCCTCTATAAACACTACACCGCGATTCAACCCCAAAGTGGTGCGAACGAAAATGACATTTGAGTCGCCACTCGAAACCACTTTGCACAAAATGAGGGCGGCCGTAAATTTATTTACGAGCAATGTTGGGATATTCTAAAAAATTATCCGAAGTTTTTTATGGAGCCGGGGTAACGGGCAACAAACGTATGTTCGAGGACGACGAAGAACCCATCGATCTTTAAGCCGATAACGAAGAAACGGGTACAAACCTTGTGACTAATATGCAAAGGTTATTCCGTGATGACCCGTTACGTCGTCCACCGGGTAGAATGGCTTCAAAAGTTCAGCCTCGTCGGACACGGCTACATCTTCAAGAAGCGTAAAGTCCAACAAGCTTGAAGCAATTGAAACGGTTAAAAATGCGTCTCTAAAATACCAAGAAGCAATCCATATGATTAAAGAGAATTCGACGAAAAAGTTGGCATTGAAGACGTTAAAATTTTTGACGTCTAAAATACCTAAAAAATGTCAAAAAAAGAAAAGGCGTTGCTTAGAAATGCATGTGCAAATGTGGTACAACAATACTCTCCAATGTTTCCGTCAACCGTAGCCTGTTCGAACGAAGATGAAGACGAAGAATCAAGTTCCGAATAGATTTTTTTTTTAGGAAATGTAATGTTTTATTTTAATTATTGTAATGTTTTTAATTTAATGAATTGTGTTTTATTTTATTTGTTTTGTATTCAATAATTTAATGAAAATAAAGTGATTACGAAGTGATTAGTCATTGATGATAGGGAATAATCAGTTATGAATAAATTAGTGGAAAACTGATATGATGCTGAAATGACTGGAATGATGAAAAATTGATAGAAAATAGATGGGAGTGGCCTGAAATAGCAAGGATTAAACCAGCAAAAAAGAGAAGGGGAGTGAAACTTACAAAGAGGGACGGGGAATGTAACTTACTCTAAAGTCAATTACTCAGGGTGCGTTTGTTTCACATAATTCGTTAGAATTCCCCGGAATTGGAATTTGAATTCCATTCGGATTTTGTTTGGTTGGTTAATTTGATGGAATTGGAATTTGTTGAATTCCATCCAATTCCTTTAAACAAGGGAAAGGAAACTTCCAAATTCCACTGGAATTTACTTTTTTGACCAAAAATACCTTTCAAGCAACAAATTCCAACCTGTTCTTGCAAATCGATCAAAAATTAAATTATGGAATATCATCTCTCACGTTTCTCAATAATTCATCCCTCTTCCACTCTTCTTTTAATTTACACAACCATGTCGCATTACATTACCGTCACACATTTGTCACCGTCTTGTTGCCTTACACCGTCGCATGACCATCACCGCCGCATGACCATCACCGCCATATGGCCGCCACCACAGCACGTCAATCACCGTCGCACGTTCGTCAATCGTACTACCCTTTTGCTCCTTCATTTTAGGGTTTTTGCGTTTGATTTGCCTCAAGATCGCCGTTCTTTCATTTTGTAGTGGTTTATGATAGTGTAGTGATGAGGGTTTATTATGAGTTCGATTTGGGTAAGTTCGATTTGTTAGAATGGTTGTTGCAGGTAGTTGTTTGTGTCTCTGGTAGGATGAAATTGCAAATCTTGAAGAAACCAAACATATTTAGTAGTAGATTGAATTGAAGTTTGATAACCGCAATAGATTGAATTGAACTTTGATTGAATTGAAGTTTGATAACTGCGGAGTATTAATAATTAATTAATTATTTATATAATGTATGCATTTTGTAGTGGTAAGTTCGATTAATATGTATGATATGACATAATAAATTTTATAAATGTGCAATAGATGTGAACTAGGTTTTGTAAAACTTTAGAAGGGTAATTGTGTCATGTAATATAATATACATTCCAATTCCATTGATAAAATTTTCAACCAAACAAGAATATAAAAATTAAAAATTCCAATTCCATCAAATTCAAATTCCATCAAATTCCAATTCCTTCAAAAACATTCCGTGAAACAAACCAGCGTTCGAGTTATTTGCTTGTTTAGTTGTTTGTTGATGGTAAGATCCCATACCGCCTTCCGCGGGTTAGGGCCCAATACCGTCTAGGACGGTCTATGGGGGAGGTTAGATGTACAGCCTTACCCCTACCCTAAGGTAGAGAGGCTGCTTCCGGTTCTACCAAAGGTAGAAAGGACCTACGGCCTTTATAGGGGATAAATCCCCTATATGTCCCCCCTTGGGTTTGAACCCATGACCTTGAGGATAAAACCCTCTTAACCACCTTGTTTAGTTGTTTGTTGATGGTATTGGGATATTTTGGTGATTAATTAAAACATAAAAAAATCCTATCAGGAGACGAAGACTTTTTGGCCCGATCATATTCTACCCATCTTCCATACCTTCGAAACACCGATTTCAATGGCTTCCACTTCTACAAGTGCTGCTGATGCTACCAGGTATGACGTCTTTCTGAGTTTCAGAGGTGCAGATACTCGTGATTCCATCACAGATCATCTGTATGCGGCGTTAGTACGAGCAGCGCTTGGCACATTTAGGGATAATGATGAAATCGACAGAGGTCATGAACTGAAGCCAGAGATCGACAGAGCAATCAAAGCATCTGAGTCATCAATAATTGTATTTTCTATGAACTACGCAACTTCTAGATGGTGCCTTGATGAACTCTCGTTGATCATGGAACTGAGAAAGGAGTACAATCATTTTGTTTTACCGGTTTTTTATCACGTTGATCCCTCAGATGTTAGAAACCAAACAAATTCTTTCAATATCGAAGTCAAACCGTCTTCAAGGTGGACTGATGATAACGTGAACAAGTGGAAGGCTGCTCTTACCAAGGCTGCCAATTTGACCGGATTGGTTCTTACTTCTGGGTATGTTTTGGTGGTCTTTCTTATATGCTATATTTAGTTATAATATGATAATTAAATATTAAATAAATACATTTCTAAGAAAGCTTAATTTGTTTGGCTTAGAAAAGTTTGTGAATAGATAGAAAACACGGTAGTCTACATTCTTTTCTATTATTCTTAATTTGTAATGTAACTGAAAGAGTTGGCAAGTATAACCGTGTTATAAACATCACACAAGAGGTCTTAGGTTTGGGGTGGCCAGAGAGAAAGAGTTAACTATCAGTCATGGGATAACCGACTAGGCCGCAATGCCACATATATCTTAGTCAAAATAATTAAATAAATAAGACTCGTTCTCTCCAGGTAACCTGAACAGGGAAACATTAACCGTTTACACATTTACTTGTTACAATATGACCTACTCTTTGAGTTAATTTTTTTTCTCTTTTGATTTTGGGGTAAGTACATAAAAATGCAATTAACTATGACCTAACATTCATAGTGTGTACTCAACTATTCGGGCTTCCGTTGTGTGTAAGAAACTAGTTATTTCTTGGCATTGTATGTATTTTTGTGACGTGTCAACTTGTAAGGATGACACGTGGCACCTTATATGGATGACACGTGGAAAAAATACCGAAAATTGCATACAATAGCATGAAATAACTAGTTTCTTACACACAATGGAAGCCCGAATAGTTGATTACACACTATGAATGTCAGGTCATAGTTAATTGCAATTTTATGTACTTACCCCTTTGATTTTTCTCTTTGTTTAAAATAGCCGGCTCCCAACGATTCTAGATCTATATTTTATTCAAGCAAGCCGTCAATTTATGTTACCAGTGTTTATTGCCGACTAGGAGGTTTTTGTTATACTATATTTACATAATACTAGAAAATCTAGGGATTATAATCAGAATTATATAAGGAAAGGGTTAAGTATATGGAAATCTAATTAATTATGCACTGAGATTCATAGTATGTAACAAAGTATTTGGGGTTCCATTGTGTGATAAATTTTTTGAGTTTATTGTTATTGTATGTATTTTGATGACGTGTCAACTTGTAATGTTGACACGTAAGTAAAAGTACTAAAACTTACATACAATAGCGATGAATAATAAGTTTATTACACACAATGGAAGCCCGAATAGTTTGATACACACTACTATAAATAGTTACATTTCTTTGCACTTATCCCTAAGAAAAAGGCTAACCATAGTGAGTAAGAATTTAGTTAACAACTAATATACACTTAGTCTTGGAACATATACATATAATTATAAGTGTATATTAGAATATATGTATTACAAAACGCATTATATACATATATCTACTAGTTTTTTGCTTTCATTTGATGATTGATATAGCAACTGAAACTTATTTTTTTTTTTATAAAGTTTCGGTTGCTATAACAATCATCAAATGAAAGCAAAATATAGTAGATATATATATAGCATTTGTCTGGAACATATAAACGTATAGCCTTATTTTCATTTTAATTTTTTACTAAGAACTCTTAAATACTATCCTTTGAACCTGCCTTACTTCTTGTGTTATTATAGGCCGGAAACGCAATTTGTGAAGAAGATTGTTGATATCATCTACAATAAAGTAGCTAGGAAAAAATTCCATCTTCCGCTTAATCTAGTCAGGATGGATACTCGATATGAAGAGATCAAGTCCTGGATAAAGCAAAATGATGCCAAATTGTTAGTAATATGGGGCATGGGAGGAAGTGGTAAGACGACGTTGGCCCGGTACATTGTTTATTCAAATCGGGATGAATTTGAAAACTTCAGTATTGTGGAACACATTGGTAGCAAATTAAAGGAACCACATCATCTGCTTGAGTTACAGGAGAAACTTCTTGAAGGTGTTTTAGGGGGCGAGAAAAGAAAAATACCATGTGATAGTCAAGGTACGTTTAAGATTGAAGAGGCCTTAGAAATGAAAAAGGCGCTTATTGTTCTTGATGACATTGTTAATCATGACCAAATGCTAGCTTTGCTTGGAAATGGGAATATCAATAAAGAAAGCAAGATAATAGTAACAACTAGGGAAACTAATATAGGTGAATGGTTTGGGTCCAGATATGGTAGGTGTTGGGAGTACGAAATGAGATTACTGGATGAAGGGGAAGCATTAGAGCTTTTAAGTCTTCATGCTTTTGGATCCAAAAATCCTATGGAAGATTACAAGGAGCTTGCACAACAAATTGTATGGTATTGTGAGGGAAATCCTTTGGCTCTTGAAGTGTTGGGCTCTTCTCTTTCACACGATATAAGCATCCCATCTTGGAAAAGTGCATTGGAGAAATTGAAAAGAGAGATTCATTCTGGAATTATTCGTGTACTCAAAACGAGCTATGACTCGTTACCTCATCCCTCTGAAAAAGAGTTATTTTTGCACATTGCATGTTTCTTTAATGGTGTAGACAAGGATTACGTGGTCAAGATACTTGAAAACGATTGCTTTGCAGTATCTTCGATAAAAACTCTAATTAAGAGGTGCCTTCTTTCTGTATCACCAAACCAAACACTCTTGATGCATCCTTTGCTTCAAGAGATGGGGAGATCCATAGTCCATGAAGAATCACCCAAAGACCCTGCAGAACGTAGTAGAGTTTGGCGGAGTGCTGAATCTTATGATCTGTTGAGTAGTGGAACAGTAAGTGGCTTCTGATGTGAATTGAAAGTTCATTTAATTTCTTAAGCTAAATGGTAGACTTATATTTCCATTCCATTTTTTTAAATATATAGTTCCCTCCTCTTTCTGTTTAGGGTTCAAAAAAAGTGGAAGGCTTGGTACTTGACAAGCAAATGATAGGGGAAAAGAAGTTTGCAGTTAAGGTAATAAAAAATTGGAAAGCTATGTCTTCGTATTTTGAAAATTAATTAGAAAGTGTAATATTTTTTTTATTTTTCAATATAGAATAAAAAATACATTTTGAGAGGGCATCCATCTTGGTACTTATGTTACCCAAGCTCATGGGTTAATAGACAGATAGGGTATCAAACTTTCACAAAATGTTCAATTTAGGGAACGATCTAATTTTTTTAACAAAAACATAACTTAACTTCTAAAACTTGACATCTAGTATAAAAAAGCCTGATTAGCAACCAAAAGGGTTTATCATTTTGAACATTTTTACAAAGTTTAGTTATACTTGTACACATTTTTCTAAACTTTAGTTACCCCATGACGTATAGTTAGGGTTGATTTTTTTAAAAAAATTTGATCATTCCCTAAATTATACATTTTGTGAAAGTTTGATACCCTTATTGTCTATTAACCCCAAGCTCATTTAACTGCGGAGTTTTATGAGATTCTATGAGCTTGTGGCCCCAATACATGTCATACCTAGTAAGCAGTTACCTTTTTTAATTCGTCATCTTTCATGTAAAATGCCGATGTGGAATTTTTCTTGGCTGTTACAAACACCCCCCACCACCCCCATCCCCCAACTTAAGGACTCTAGCTCCTTTAAAAGGTTTGCCCTGCTATATTGTAGCACAGTCGTGCTACACCATGATATACAGTCGTGCCGCACCATGATATGATCCATCTCAGAAAGGGTGAGGGCAAACCTCGGCGGGATCATGGCTCCCTAGCGTGTGTGTTGGTGGGGGTGGGAGGAGGTGGTAACGCCGGAGGAAAATTTCTCATCAGATGTGTTGATTTAGTGCACCTCGTTACCAGACATGACTTGTATTGGTGTCAAAAGCACATCGGATTCTATCAGGACTCCACATATAAGTGTGTTTCATTGAGAGTAGTACTAACATGGGTGACCTTTTGGCTTAGTCCTCATCTGTTGACAAAGATAGAGACGTATGCTAGTGGGACATATTGGACAGTATCATGGTGTCAATGATACATATTTATAATTCCATCCAACATAAAGCCATCTTTAATTTTTTATTTTTCTTTTTTGTATGTAGCGTGGTATAGAAAATTTATAATTTTAGTGGTGGTGTTGAGTTTCTGACTCTAGACATGAAATATTTTTAATTTTAGGCCTAAAGTCACTATACGGTATTGGTTCCCTTAATCCCGTAATGATTTGCATGTTAACTTTCCTCATCTTTAATTTTCAGGAACTGGACCTTAAGACAGATGCGTTTAAAAACATGTATAAGTTAAAGTTACTTAAACTCAAATCTGTGCAACTCGATGGACCTTATGAGAATTTTTCAAAGCATTTATTATGGCTGTGCTGGATTGGATTCCATTCAAGCACCATACCTTCTGGCTTATTCATGGGGAAGTTGGTTGCTTTAGATATGAGCAATAGCTGCTTGGAAGTATTTGAACTGTCAACTGTAGGGATTTCAGTTAATTATTATTATTATTATTGTTGTTGTTGTTGTTGTTGTTGTTGTTGTTGTTGCTGCTGTTGTTGTTGCTGCTGCTGTTGTTGTTGTTGTTGCTGCTGCTGTTGTTGCTGCTGCTGCTGTTGTTGTTGTTGTTCTTATTTGATGTTTATGTGAGAGTGAAATGCTAACTAGATCTTTTTGCTTATGTAACAGGATCTTCTATCACTCAGAATTTTAAATCTTAAAGACTCACTCAATCTCTTAGAAATTCGCAACTTCAATATGATTCCTAATCTTGAGACTTTGATTCTGTGGAACTGTCACAATGTTGCTTATGTTTGTGAAACCATTGGAGGCCTTAAGAGTCTTGCTCTTATAAACATGACAGGATGTGAAAAACTTTGGAAGGCTTCATGGAAGAGGAAGCTTATGAATCCGCTTAAAATGCTAAAAACTTCATTTTTTGATAGTGGGAGTATACTAAAATCTTCCTTTCCTCTGCCATGCTCCTTAGAGAGGCTTTTCCTCAAGGATTGCAAACTTGACTATAATGGCTGTCTTGCTCTATATTTCAGCGAGGAATCATCTATGCAATATATGAATTTAGGCAATAATCCTTTTGAATTGTTGCCTAATTACAATCATCTTGTAAATCTTCGGGTCCTTGACTTGAGTTTTTGTTCAAGACTTCAATGTCTTTTATGTCTCCCAACTACACTTTCAGAATTGTATGTAAATAGCTGTGAGGTATTGGAGAGAGTAACTTTTGAATCACATCGATTCACAATGCACAAGCTTGAATGTGAAGGCTGCACTAATTTGTCAGAAATTGAAGGCTTTATCAAATTGGTCCCGGTAGTCAAACTTGATGAAAGTGATTTGGGACACATGAAGTGGCTAAAGAAATATCAAAACAATGAGGTGTGCATGGTTGGTTATGATTATCTCACCAAAGGCAGAAGCCACTGTGTCCAGGTTCGCCGTTCCTTTTCAAAATTACATGCTTAAACACACATGAGCGTAAAATATGTGCTACCTGCGGACTAATTTTATATAACACTGAATTTGTTGCTTATGTTTCAGGTATTGTATGAATTTGGTATAATGAGCACATCTCTGCCAGATATAAAGATTCCAAAGATGATGCCTGATAATGTATCAGAAAAAACATTAACATCTTTGTCCTTTGAGGTGCCTGTGTGTCCAGAGAATAAAAGGCTCATAGGACTAAATGTAACTTTTAAATATAAAATAGCAGGTGATGATTGGGTATGGTTTGCTAAAGTTAGTACAACCAGAGGTATTAATCTGATATACAACCCCACAGTCTTCGGCAGACCAGATTATGGTGAAGTTGGTATATGGTTAAGCTATTGGCCTATTGCAAACATGTTATACGTTAGAGATATAGTTTACGTGTCTATATTTGTTATGAACGGATTAGAGATATGCGACTGTGGTGCGCTACTTGTGTACAAAGATAAAGAAGTAGCCAATGACACCTTTGACAATAGCATGGAATGGAAAGAAACTCTTGGCAGGGATTTGTCTGCATTTCAACTAAGCACAAAAGCGTACTATCTTTGTCGCCGTGATTTCTTTGAGTTTATGGAGGTTGATGAAGCTATTCCTGGTTGGTTTAGGATTTTAGTTGGTGGTAACATTGATCATGCAGGTATATTCCTTGAGTCAAGCTGTTTGTTTATAGTTAAAATTTAAGCTAATAACAGAACAATTCCTCATATCACCTACTGCTGCAGAGGTACGAGGATGGAGAAAGACTGGTCAACCTAAGCAGTCAAGGTCAACATATATAGAGTTAAAAACTGATAGATGCATCATCCATGGCCCTGAATCGGTAAATATACTATTTATAATTTCAATATGGCATAAATTCAAGAGATGAGTCTTCCTTAGAGACTAAACTTAACAACGCGTTACCCTGTCTATGCATTACGTAACTTAGTTTCTTTGTGTTACTTGCAGTACCCAAGCTAATGTTGTTGACTTGTTTGAATATGATCTCTGTAATTTAGTCTGATCGTAAGACTTGACGCTGCTGCATTTCTAAGATAATAGCATTTCATATTACCGTTTAACTTTTAGAAACTCTAGGGCATTTTTCTACTACCGAAACATATTTAATATATTTTTTAAATGATTTTCCCATTAACATTTTCCATATGATATTATTAGTTTGATATTTACGATTACATTGTTTTTCTTTTATATCTTTTTCTTTTTTTTCAATATTACCTGAATTTACTATTTCACTTAAGTGGCAATCCTGGCTAAGTTTTTTATAATTAAAACAAACAGGAGGAGAATTGCAGGATTGCGGAGACGCGTAATTCATCTATTGATAATAAAACTCTCGAGTTAACATCGAGTATAGTCAGGGAGGCAACAAAGTCTGGGTCATCTGAATCTATGGATGCAGCAGCAAAGGTAAATGACGGAGTTTAATGTTTACTTGTTTAGGAAATTAATGCTCTTTCCTCAACTTATAAATTTAAAACCAATGGGCTCTGGATGTGATGTCTGAAGAACTTATAGTCAATGAAAGTCTCGAGTTTATATAAGGAACAATCAAGGAGAAGATGGGATCTATCATACCTGAATTTATTAAGATGAAAACAAGTTAACTTCAGCATTATTATTTTCCATATTATAAGTATGCCCCTTTACCTAGGTTATAAACACGAATACATGACATAAAATGGCTTTAACCTTCTACTGTAGTCCCTAAGTAGTCGTCCTCTAAACCAAGGAACATAGCTTTTTGAAAGATATCTGTGCTTAAAACTTATAAATGTTTGGCGTCTGGTTAAGCTTTGCTACACTTTTGCTTTCGGTTTGGTTACTAGCAGTCAACGGATATTAGAAATAAAAAAAGCAGAGGAGAAATAATCATATATGGGTGCTTGCCCTTTGCTCCCACCACAAACCTATAAAAGATAATTCAACTCAGTCAACACGTCAACAGTATAAAGCAAGGCATCCTCATACACATCATTGGCTAGGGAAAAAAGCAATTGACAAGTTTTACTAAAAGAAATAGCAACATGGACTGCTAATGAACTTTCAGTTATTAGTTTTTGTTATCCTAATGCCCTAAATTTATTTGTACTATTTATTTAAAGTTTATTTAATTTTTCCAATGTTGATTATATTTTGATTCTTTTTGCTGACAATGATCCCAGTCACTTCATGATGTTTGTCATAACTAGGATACCAACATTGCCGTGTCCCTCCAACTCGATGATTGCAATCCTTCCTGTATGGCTACTGGCTTTGCCCCTATTAGCATGGCTTCTCCAAGGGCTAATGCTACTACCTATGATGTCTTTCTAAGCTTTCGAGGGGAAGATACTGGTGCTTCTTTCACGGATCATCTCTATGAGGCGTTAGTACAAGCAGGACTTAAAACTTTTAGGGAAAAAGATAATTTCGACGTGGGTCCAGAAATTATAAAATCCAAGTCTTCAATAATTGTAATATCGGTGCACTATGCCAAATCTACCATGTGCCTTGATGAGCTATCATTGATCCTCAAGCTTAGGAAGGAGTGCAATCATTTTGTTCTACCCATTTTTTATCACGTTGATCCCTGGGATGTTAGAAACCAAACAAATGCTTTCAAGCTTGAAGTCATAGCGACCTCTTTAAGCTGGACTGATGATAACGTGAACAAGTGGAAGGCAGCTCTTACAGAGGTTGCCAATTTGACTGGCTTGGCCCTTTCAGGGTGTGTTTCTCTACTTGCATATATTATATTTATATCTGGAAAATGAAACGTACTGTTGATGCTGCAGTGATTAGGGAGGACAACGGGTTGGGTAGGTTTTTTTAAAACTTGTGTATATTGGAGTCTCAAATTAAACACTTGTTATGGCTTTCTTTCCCAAAATTAATCTATTCGATTGCCCTTAATAAGCGCACCCTTTATTTGAATTTTATTTATATTAAACTACCCTTAGATGCAAGCGGTTAACTTGCAGATCTTTCTTGTTTTCAGGTCTGAAATAAGCCTCTTGAAGAATGTTGTTGATACCATTTATACTAGGACTCAAGAAAACATTTATGTTCCAAGAGATGTAGTGGGCATAGATGCTCAAGTTCAAGAGATCAAGTTATTGTTAGAGCAATCTGATGCTGGAGTTTTAGCAATATGCGGCATGGGTGGTAGTGGCAAGACGGAGTTGGCCAAGTCCATCTTCCGTTCCATCAGTAACAGTTTTGAAAGCGCTAGTTTTATTGAAGACGTTGGTCTTAGATGTGAAAACTCAAATGATTTGGTTCAACTACAACAAATGCTTCTCCAAGATATTTTGAGTGGTGGAAAGAGAGAAATACATGGTGTTCATTACAGTGTTACGGATCAAGACATTTTGCAAAAGAAACAGACACTTATTGTTCTTGATGACATTGTTGAAGAGGGCCAGTTGGTAGCTTTACTTGGAACGGGAATACTTAATAAACAAAGCAAGATAATAATAACAACTAGGGATGATAGTATAAGTAGATGGTTCTATTCCAGGTCATGCACGTGTCAAGTGTACAAGATGAAATTACTGAATGATAGTGATTCGTTAAAGCTTTTAAGTATGCATGCATTTAAATCCAGTATTCCAAGGGAAGGGTACGAGTTTGTGGTAGAAAAGGCAATGCAATATTGTGAAGGGAATCCACTGGCTCTTCGAGTGTTGGGCTCATCTCTATTTTACAGAAAAATCCCATCTTGGAATTCTATGTTTGCTATATTCGAGAGAAACATGCATCATACTATTTATAATGTACTTCTGAGGAGCTACAACTCGTTACCCTATGATTCTGAGAGACAATTGTTTCTGCATATTGCTTGCTTCTTTATTGGCGAAGACGTGGATTATGTGGTTAAAATATTGGAACCTGATTACTCTGCTGTATCTGGGATCAAAACTCTAATTGACAAACAGCTTCTTTCTATTTCACCAAATAAAAAACTGATGATGCATGGATTGCATCAAAAAATGGGGAGAAGAATAGTTGATGAAGAATCACTGGATACTCGAAAGCGTAGTAGACTTTGGCATCCCAGGGAATCTTATCAACTGTTGAGAAGTCTAATCGTAATATACTGTTATGTTATGATGAATCTTATATACCTTTTCACACTCTCCTATGCCATCTAAAGTTCCCTAGTTTGATCTTCTTTTTGTTCAGGGTTCAAAGCGAGTTGTAGGTCTTGCACTTGACATGGAAATTCCGGGTCAAGAGGATTTTCAATTTGCAATCCAGGTAATACAAAGTTATTAAGTACTCTCTCTCTCTCCCTCTCTCCCTCTCCCTCGCTCGCTCTCTCTCTCTATATATATATATATAGGGTTGGGTTCCGTTGAGAACAGGGGGATTCCGTGAGAACGGTGAGAACACATCTTAGCCATCCATTTTTTGATCAAAAATCCTGATTTTGGAGGTGGTAATTTTGTAAATACTTTGAAGTTTGATTTTGGAAGGTTCACATCACCTTTGCTCATGTGAAGCTTTTTTTTTTTTAACTTCACTTCATTTTGCTCATGTGAAGTTTTTTTTTTTTAAGTTTCACATCATTTTGCTCATGTGAATCTTTTTTTTTTATTTAGCTTCACATCATTTTGCTCCTGTGAAGCTTTTTTTTAGTTTCACATCATTTTGCTCACGTGAAACTTCTTTTTTTTTAGTTTCACATCATTTTGGTGAGGTTAAGTTTAACATATTTTTTTTAACATAAGGTTACGATGCTATAAATTTTTTATTTTTATAGATTCACATAGTTTTAATGAGATTAAGTAGATATTTTTTTTGTTAACATTAGTTTTTGAAAAGATTAATTTTTATACTTATCAATTCACTACTTCAAATATGTTGATTAACAAAAATTAAATAAAACTTCACCATGTTAAAACTATTGTGAAGCAAAAAAAATTAAACTTCACCTAGCAATCCTTGTGTTAACCTTTTAAAATCAAACTTTAAAGTATTTACAAAAATGACACCTTCAAAATCAGGTTTTTTGATCAAAAAATGGATGGCTAAGATGTGTTCTCACCGTTCTCACGGAATCTCCTTGTTCTCACAGGATCCCAAGTCTATATATATATATATATATATATATATATACATGAATTGATTATATGATATTGTGTATATGTGGGGTGATATAGTCATAGTATTAAGTATATGCGGGGTTTTGTAAAGTATGATATATATGATGTACGGTTATAAACAAAATATAAATTATAGTGTATTGTATAGGTATGAATATAACTATAATACATATATGAATATAGTATAAATAGGAGTATAAGAATAACTAAATAAATAGATAAATAAGATAGATACATGCATTTATAATAAATTAATGTGTGTGTGTGTATATATATATATATATATATATATATATATAGTGTGAGGATCTAGGGGGAGCTCTTTTTTTAGGGGAAGGGTGAAGCGTAATATTCATCACGAAGCATCTTAACTTCGTCAATACATTTGTAAAAAATTAAAAAGTGAAAATTACTCCCTCCGTGCCAAATTGTTTGTCACCAAGTTGAAAAAACACATATTAAGAAAATCATATTAAATGCAGCTTTGACCTTAGTATAATGACAACTTTAACCCTCAAGTTTTAATTAAATTGTTTTCTTTGAAGTATGTGTAGTTTCAAAGTTAAGGGTAATATGGGAAATCTAATCATTAATGCATATTTATATTTAGAAGTGAGCAATAGTTTTGGGATAAACATAAATAGTATAGTGGATAAACAATTTGGGATGGAGGGAGTAATAAATATTGATCATAATCGATGTTATGAATGTTAAGCTTCCTTGATAAATTCTTTAAGCTAGGCTATAACATCAATTGATGAATTTTATATCCAAAAGCGTTAATATTCGTCATGGTGAATGTTAACTTAACATTCATCACGATGAATGTTATAACATTCATCGTGATGAATGTTACCCAGCATTCATCACGATGAATATATAACGTTTTATTAATAAATATTCATAAACTAATGTTATGACTTAAAATTGAATTTCATATGTGAATATATTCTTTATATCATCGATTTTGATTACTATATATGAGTAAAATTAATTTAATATTTGTTATTTGTATTTGCAAAGTTAAGATGCTCCGTGATGAATATTACACTTCTCTCCTTCCCCAAAACATTGCTTCTCTCTTGAACCCTCCCATATATATATATATATATATATATATATATATATATATATATATATATATGGGAGGGTTCAAGAGAGAAGGAAAATTTATGATTGAGATCCGTGTAGAAGGAAAATATATAAGAGAAGAAGGAGAAGAGTTGTCGACCATTAGATTTATAAATCGATGGTTGAGATTATAAATGGCACAATTGCAATAATCAATAACTAATTTAAATACTTAAAGGGCAAATAAGTACATTCAACTTATTAAAAAGGGTAAATGGCGCAGATCGGCAATGAACTTTCCCTTTTTTGTCGAGTTAGGGTATGAACCCAATTTATCAAACAGATCGGTAAGGAACTTTCAAATTATGTTTCGAGTTAGGTAACGAATGAGATCCGTGTAGAAGGAAAATATATAAGAGAAGAAGGAGAAGAGTTGTCGACCATTAGATTTATAAATCGATGGTTGAGATTATAAATGGCACAATTGCAATAATAAATAACTAATTTAAATACTTAAAGGGCAAATAAGTACATTCAACTTATTAAAAAGGGTAAATGGCGCAGATCGGCAATGAACTTTCCCTTTTTTGTCGAGTTAGGGTATGAACCCAATTTATCAAACAGATCGGTAAGGAACTTTCAAATTATGTTTCGAGTTAGGTAACGAATTTTTTTTCACCTAACTCGAAAAGTTCGTTACCTAACTCGAAACATAATTTGAAAGTTTGTTACTTAAATCGAAACATAATTCGAAAGTTTGTTACCTAACTCGAAACATATATTGGACACAAAGTTTTGAATTATGTTTCGAGTTAGGTAACAAACTTTCAAATTATGTTTCGAGTTAGGTAACGAATTTTCCGAGTTAGATGAAAAAAAAGTTCGTTACCTAACTCGAAACATAATTTGAAAGTTGGTTACCAACCTGTATAATAAATTGGATTTATACCCTAACTTGACAAAAAAAAGAAAGTTCGTTGCCGATCTGCGTCATTAACCCTATTAAAAAAGGGAACAGATTGTTTCTTTGACTTTCTCCTTCCGTTTTCCCCCTAAACAATTAACTCTCTTCCGGATAATGTGGGCATATTTCTTTGGTGGTTATTGTTAATTTATTTTAATTTGTAAATGAGTGAAAAACTCGATGGAATCACAAATTAAATACAACTAATGTAAAAAACAATCATCTCTTCTTTTTTCTTTTTCTTTTTGCCTTCTTTTATTTCATACTTTTTGCAATAATATGTGAGGTTCATCTTTATAACATGTAAACATATAATAAAGTTGTTGAATGACACGACAAATGAAGTATAATGTTCAAATGTGTAGCGAATCAAATAAATATTTTTGAATCAATGTAATGAAAGTAACATACTTTTGATATAATAGAAAAAACCTTTAAGATATTATCTACACATAACACTGAATCAAAGTAACATTTTCTTGAATCAATGTAATGAAACCATTATAATAAGAAAAAACTTTTAAAACGTTATATATCAATTTCCGAATCAATGTAATTGAAATTGACTATAGTAACAAATTTATAGGACATAATTTACACATTTGTTAAACAATGAATCAAAGTATTTTTCTTTACTAGATAAATGTAATAAAAATTATTAAAAGTGAATCAAAATCAAACATCAATCAAAGTATTTTTCTTTACTAGATAAATGTAATAAAAATTATTAAAAGTGAATCAAAATCAAACATCGGGGTTTTATTTAAAAATATGTTGAATCATACCTATAAAATACTGAATCGTCATAGTATTTAACTGAATCAACAACAAACAATCTTTTGAATCATACTGACAATGCATTAAAGTTTTTATTACTGATTTGTCATTACGTTTTTTTAATCACCTTTATCTTGCATGAATGAGATAATTAATACGTGAATTTGTGCTTGCATTTGAGATTAATCATCATACGTATTTGTAAAAAGCATAATAATAAATAGAAAGAAGTTGCAAGTAAGGTTTATATAAAACATATCAACAAATCCTAGATAACCAATAGCTTAATATTTCGATCGTAACAAATGCGCTATAAAAAGCGTGAGAGAAATTTTGAATAAAAAATGAATTGCGATAAAGTTGATGATTTGGTTTATTAATATTAAGTAAATAAATCATAGCCTTTTCAATTTTAAAAACTTGTTTTGATCATCCATACTCCATTTTTGTTTGCTAGTTGTCTTCCGGAATATAATTATATCTAGAACTCTCCTCTACAAATGACGTATTAATTGTCATCCATATATATCTTGCCATAATCAGTTAAATATTAAATAGAAATTGGGATGATAATTTAATTAATTAATTAGTTAAAACTAAATTTACTATGCTACCCTTTGACTCTAATTTTAAATGAGTGGTCCAGAATGCTTCTCTCCCTTCTTCACTAAAACTTTCTTCTTTTTTGATCCTCCAACTATATATATATATATATATATATATATATATATATATATATATATATATATATATCGAATGTATGATCATATCTTAAAGATAAAATATCAATAAATTATGGATCTAAATTAAATATAGGAAATGTAGTATGCAAGTAAATACAGATGAATACAAGTACTCATTATACTAGGCTATAAATATATATGATGAATGTCTATAAAATAAACCATGAACTAAGGTGTCGTGATGCTGATCAGACGGATTGTGCTAAACTCTGAACACTGCCTGATGAAGGGATCAATGACCCTTATTATGAACCTAGTTGTACTTGGTCGAATGAACAGGGTAGCATATCCTTATAGAGTCTGATTGTTCTTAATATCATAGAGAAACTGTATATTTAACAAGCATGTGGTTTAAGACAAGTGTTCGAACTACTTACTTTATTTTCAGATTATAAATTCTAAAAGTGATAGGCAGTTTGAAATGATTAACTGGTTCTAGGGTATCCTTTGTTTAGATTTATAAACAGGAAAGTTTAAAGAAAATATTGCTTGGTTTAGATTTTAAACGGGCCTTTCTCTAAATGATAAGGAATCCCTAGGTTTTTGTAAATGTAATTAGGTGATAGCTTACCAAATATACAATGCTGGTGGCTTTATAATAAATATAAACCCAGACCATAGCAGAAAATGCTATGGTAATCCATGATGTATTTCATCATCTATACGGTATGTCCATCATGGCTTTAAGTACTTCATTATGCCTACATAGTAAGTACGTGATGATATATAAAGTGGTGTTTCCAGGGTAATCACGATGCGTTTTGCGATGCTTACATAATGTTGGAATCAAGCCATAGTTTTGACACAAATAATTAATTATTGACCAAGTAGTAAGGTTCGCGACTCCTTACTACAAGGTTACAACCACCTTCGTTGATAGAAAGGCGATTATATTATTTTAGGTTTAGAAATCTTAAAGTAGTAGTAAGTTCGAACATAAAGTTTCCATGTTTAGAATATTGATCCGTAATATAACTACATTCGATTGTTCCACGGCTTTATACTTTACTCTATGGTGTTTCCGACGCTATACCGAATAGGGGCCGTTATATTATTTTACAATAAATTAATATCATCCCATAAATATTTATGCTAATTACATCACAACAAATACAATAGTAATATATTCGCTAATCATGGTGATAACTGAATCTAGCATAATTAAAGAATACATAATAGGAATATAAATAATTAGAGTTTAAGTGCGAGAAGGAATAGACTTAAATTAAATATCACAATTCTAAGCGTACACCGAAGATTACAATGCGTTTCGTTCTTTCCTTCTACTCCTAATTGCACTTTTAACTAACCTAATTACTATTAAGAACTAACTAGAGAAAAAGTAGAGAGAGAAAAAGTGTGTGTTTTTGAGTGTGAGAGTAAAAGTGAGTGTTTTGAAATGGTAGAAGTGAGGGAGTATTTATAATTGAAAACTGGTGCACGATAGCGAAAAACGGATTACGTTAGCGAAAGAGGGCGAAAACAGGTCACGGATGGATTCCGACTGTAACACCTGCTAAATTAGGATAATTAATTATGCATAATTACTTGTAACTAGTTGTAATTAGTATGTAATAGGACTAATTGCAGACTCTATTTGTATATATATGAGGTGATATATATATATGTGTGTACTTACGCGATTTGGATTAATCGTACGAATTAACCGGACGGAGTCCGACACAGTTACTTGGACGTTGGTGACAGAAACTTACCTAAATAATGAGAACGTATTTTATTATATAAAATACACAGCGAACAAACATTATTTATAATACCGCGACGACAATTTAAATAATTTAACGAATATGTATTAAACGCGAGTTAAAAATTTTAATACTTCGACAAATGTTTTTATAATTAATTTCAAGGTATTTCATTAAAATATTCCCGTCATCTTTTAGAAATATAACTGCTTGATTTAACGTTTAAACGACGGAGGAAACGAACACCGCACGGAGCGCGGAGGCGCGGACTGAAAATGGGAGGCTTAACCTCCCACTTTCTTTTCTCTTTCTTTTCACTTTCTCATTTCTTTCTCTTTCTTTCTCTTATTTCTCTCTCAACTAACAAAACCACCACCATCTTACAAAATCACAAAATAACACCACGAAACGACGCCGAATCATACCACTCCTTTGGAATAAAAGAACCCCGGCATCCCGATCTACCTTTCCATCTTTTCGGATTTTCGATCCGACATTTTGTAAGTTTCCGACAAAACCCGAAACTCTCCGTTTTTGCTCATTTTTACGTTTTTATGGTTCATATATGCTTAAAATGTCCAAAAATGGGTTGGGTAAAAGATTTGGACCAAACGGAAGCTTTTCGACCGATTTTCCGGCCACCAATTTCCGATCAGACCGCTACGTCGCAGAGACGCTGGGCTATCTGCGACGTAGCTCAAAACGTCGCATTATGTGGCCAACGTCGCACTTAGCGACGTCGCGGCCTACGTCGCACAACCCTTCGTGACGTCGCATGGTGCGACGTCCGTCTCTACGTCGCATTAAGTTGCGACGTCGCGCTTAGCGACGCCAGCCCCTACGTCGCATTGATTTGCGAAGGTCGCATCATGCGACGTACATGCCTTCGTCGCACCCTACGTCGCATGCTACGTCGCATGCTACGTCGCACAAACCAGACCCTTGAAAAGTCAGATTTTACTAAGTGTCGAACTTACACAACTTCAAATACTTATGTCATACGACTTAACAAACGTCATAGAACATACTTTCTATCACAATTACACTAAATTGCGTTATAAATGATAACACTTTGAATCATTATTACAAACCGTCACCAACGGGCCATATTTGTTTTCAAACTACAAACGGATTACTAAACAAACACTTGGACATAATGAGTTGTGTAAACAACTAGCCTAGATGGTCTTGCGAGACATCTACTTACTTAACTTTATATGTTTAGGCATTTGAAGGTTACGGGTTCGGAGAACCTACGGTTGATATTATTTACTCGTTTATTGATATAAACGTACTTGCAAAGACTCAGGTGAGTCTTACGGCCCCACTTTTACTGTTTTATCTTATTGGGGGAGATACATGCTACTGATTTTTCCTGAACACAAGTACTAAACTGATTTCTATACCAAACGGAATTGCATGAGTTAATTACTATTTACAGAAGTCTCTCCATCATATATCGTTAGTTATGGACTTAAGCGCGAACAGTAGTTAATGGATCCATTAGGGAAATGACCCTCCCCACCCGGGGCAGTAGCGCTGCCACGTACCGATTTACACGTATAAACGGGTGACAACTTATTCGTTACTGATGCTTGCTCACTTACGAGCATGTCACGGGAGCAAACATATTATTTACGGGTTAAGCTTCGATTATGAGCCTCATGGCAACGGTATAAACTTATTTATTTACATTTGCTGGACTGCAAATACTGATTTTACGATTGCTGGATTGCAATGGCTGATTTTTACGCCTACGGGTATTACTAATGAAATCTCGTGTTCAAAGCCGATATTATTTACAAACCTGTGAGATTCACCAACCTTTTGGTTGACACTTTTTAGCATGTTTTCTCAGGTACCCGGATGGAGTAGGATTACTCCAGGATTTTTAGCTAGAGTCGCATGATTTCAACACAACTGCATTAACGGAGATTCTTAGCATTATCTTTTGTATATTACGATTATGTAATAGAATCTCCCGCTATACGCGTGGACTCTAGGGGAAACTATATTTTGTATACGAAAACACTAAGTTTTCAAACATTATATCTATGGAATGTAACTAATTTACAAAACGTCTCATTTAGAGGTCGTTTGCTGTATATCTTGTGCTTTGTATATTGATTAGTAACACCCAAGTATGCTTCCGCAAAACAGTGAATTTCGGGGGTGTTACAGATTGGTATCAGAGCCTAAGGTTATAGTGAACTAGGTTGCATTTAGTGGGCCTAGACTATGACCATTAGGCAGTATTTCCTTATTAGACATGATTGGTTCAGGAATTACATCATACGACTTTAATTTAACATAGCTTGATCAACTATGTACAATTAAGGGAAGATGATGTGAGGTCTGAAATGGCTATGTCGAACAGGAATGCGTTAGTTGACTCTGACCACGAGGGAACTGAGACTCTTACTTGTTATGTGCTAGACATACACTAGGCTATTATGTGATATACGAGTATATACATACATAGGCCTCACTCACTGACTATACTACTAGGCTATTATATATTGAATATATATATGAATAGGCCTCGCACGTAAACACACTAGCTAGAGAGATAGCCGACGTTTCTCTGGTGACACTTACGAATTTCTCTCAGCGGTTTGCACCGACCATGACAGACTTGATTTCCGTCACACCACCTTGTGGCATACTCTAATGATTTTATGAAAATCACATCTAACACCCGGAAGCAACGTACTTCCAAGGACTAAAATCCTCTCTCTGTCATTTCTATAGAACTCAAAGCCACGAATTCCCAAAATGGACGACTACATGTCTGATAGTGACCAGGTCCACGAGGAACAAATCCAGTACACGTATATCGATGAGGACATCGTACCAGAAGAAGAAATCATGCTGGAGGGAAACGAAAATCAGAATTTCGGAATGACTGGCATCGATATTGAAGAATATGAAAGAGTGCGAGATCAGGCCGTGGGACTAGACGGCCGAAATTGGGCACTTAAGCGTAAGTGCATAGACTATGAACAAAGATTGAGAATTTCAAACTGATCTGTCCCTACACGAATCAAAGATAAGATCCGTTACTGGAAGAAAGTGGCCACTAACATAACCCGTAGGACCAAAACATGGATCAAACGTTTGGGCAGGAAATCAACGGAGGAGACTAGGTAGCGCTCCACGACTCAAAGAAACAGGGACATGCTCGAGGCACGCTACCACCCACACGACCTGAACCTGGAGTCGGAAGACGAATCCGAAAGCCAGGAACCGTAACTAAGAATGAACCAACCGACTAGCAGAAACTGTGGACCGCCTTGGCACACTATGGAACAAATTAATCTACATTAGGAATAGTGTAGTTTTTGTCTTGTAATCTACCTCGTAATCTAGGGACTATCTAGCACTACTCTATAAACTAGTCGGATGTAACCATTCCCGACACCTTTTGTAATATCTCTGTAGGATGTAACTTTTGAACTCACCTTATCTATCAGATATCCTTTGTTATCTTAACTCACATTAATTGTCATTTTCCATGTTGATGTTATGTATTACTGCTTTTATACATGTACATCTGTGACAATTACCAGCTCATACAAAATCTCATGTATCTTCATTTCTTTTATTGAAGAATCATGCCGCCAAAGACACGACCATACACCGACGCTCAGATTACCTCCCTTATAACCCAGGCTGTTACTGAAGCCTTGGCTCGGAATACTCCACCAAATTCCTCGAGGAACAGCGATGCCGCTGAAACCACTGCTGCTAAACCTTGTTCTTACAAGGACTTCCAGAACTGCAAACCTCTAAACTTTGCAGGTACCGAGGGAGCTATCGGTCTAATACGCTGGATTGAGAAAGTTGAATCGGTATTTCTTATCTGCAACTGTGCGGAGGGGGACAAAGTTAAGTTCTCTGTTAGTACTTTTACCGACACCGCACTCACGTGGTGGAACACCTATGCTCAAACTGTGAGTGTTGCTACTGCTTACCAACTCCCGTGGGAGGAGTTGAAGAAGATGTTGAGGGGCGAGTATTGCCCCAGGGATGAATTGAAACAACTAGAAGTGGAATTCTGGAACCACAAGATGCAGGGTGATGACATCACCGGATACACCAACCGTTTCCACCAACTGGCACTTCTGTGCCCAACCATGGTCGATCCTGAGTACAAGAGGATCGAGAAATTCGTTGACGGTCTTCCTGAGAGACTCCAAGATCTGGTAACTTCTTCCAAACCGGGTACAATTCAGAGCGCCATCCGTATGGCCCATGAACTAACGGCAAATTCTGTCCGCCGTGGTACAACTTCAACCCCATCTGCAAACAACAAACGCAAGTGGGAAGGTAACCCCAACTCATCCAACCAAACCTTCAACAAAAAGCCTGAGTACATTAAGGCTTATTCATCGGGGACTTCGGAAAAGAAAGGGTACAGCGGGAACAAGCCCTACTGTTCCAAATGCAGCCGCCATCATGACGGTTCTTGCCCTTGCTCCAACTGCAAACGGTTCGGGCATCTAGCCAAGGATTGCCGAATCAACATATCTACCCCCAACACTAATGCACCAAAGGCCTGCTTTGGGTGCGGAAATACAGGGCATTTCAAGAAAGATTGCCCAAAGCTGAAAAATAACAACAACCCTGCTCGCGGCAGATCATTCGTTATCAAGGCTGGGGAAGCCAGACAAGACCCGAACGTCGTGACGGGTACGTTCCTTCTCAACGACCTTACTGCTTCTGTGTTATTTGATACCGGTGCCGATAGAAGCTTCATTTCTGAGAAATTTAGCCCTTTACTTGATATAACTCCCACTGCCTTAGATGCTAAATACATTGTTGAATTAGCTAATGGCAAACTGATTGAGACTGATAGTATCATACACAACTGTACACTTAACCTCACGAACGAAACGTTTCCCATTGATTTAATCCCTGTCGAGATCGGCAGCTTCGATATTATTGTCGGTATGGATTGGTTATCCAAGCACCGAGCTGAAATCATCTGTCATGACAAACTCGTTCGCATACCTCTTGTCTCCGGTGGAACCTTAGTTCTACAAGGGGAGACCGGCAGACGGACTCCGAATATTGTCTCCTGTCTGAAAACTAGAAAATATCTACGAAAAGGGTATCAAGCCATCCTCGCACATGTAACGGAGAAGAAGTCGGAGGAGAAGCGACTAGAGGATGTTCCGATCGTGCGGGATTTCCCGGAAGTCTTTCCTGAAGACTTGCCCGGACTTCCGCCACCTAGACAAGTTGAATTTCAAATCGAACTTGTGCCCGGAGCTGCACCCGTGGCACGAGCCCCTTATCGTTTAGCACCATCCGAAATGCAGGAGTTGTCTAACCAACTACAGGAACTCCTGGACAGAGGATTCATTCGACCAAGTTCCTCGCCTTGGGGAGCTCCGGTCTTATTCGTGAAAAAGAAAGATGGATCTTTCCGCATGTGTATTGACTACCGAGAGCTGAATAAGCTAACCATAAAGAATCGGTACCCGCTTCCTAGAATTGATGATCTGTTTGACCAACTCCAGGGATCGAGCGTTTACTCAAAGATTGATCTACGGTCGGGTTATCATCAACTCCGAGTCCGTGACAATGATATCCCAAAGACAGCTTTCCGAACTCGTTATGGGCATTACGAATTCCAAGTGATGCCATTCGGGTTGACCAACGCACCGGCCGTATTCATGGACCTTATGAATCGGGTGTGCAAACCATATCTTGACAAATTCGTCATTGTGTTCATCGATGATATCCTGATTTACTCTCGCAACGAACAGGAACATGCTCAACATCTGAAAACCATTCTAGGACTTCTGAAACACGAAGAGTTATATGCCAAATTCTCTAAGTGTGAGTTCTGGATTCGAACCGTTCAATTCCTCGGGCACGTGATTGACAGCCAAGGAATTCATGTTGATCCCGCCAAGATTGAAGCAATCAAGGGCTGGGAGTCACCGACCACTCCAACCGAAGTGAGACAATTCTTAGGTCTTGCTGGTTATTATCGCCGATTCATCGAAAACTTTTCAAGAATAGCTGTTCCCCTAACCACACTGACTCAGAAAGATAAGAAGTTCGATTGGACGGATAAACAAGAGTCAGCCTTCCAGCTATTGAAAAACAAACTTTGCAGTGCACCAATCTTGTCCTTACCCGAGGGCACCGACGATTTCGTAGTTTACTGCGACGCCTCACACCAAGGACTTGGTTGTGTGTTGATGCAACGAGAAAAAGTCATTGCCTATGCCTCACGACAACTGAAAATCCACGAGAAAAACTATACGACCCACGACCTCGAGTTAGGTGCTGTGGTCTTCGCATTGAAAATCTGGAGACATTATCTCTACGGTACGAAAAGCACTATCTTCACCGATCACAAAAGTCTCCAACACATATTCGATCAGAAAGATCTAAACATGAGACAACGTCGCTGGGTTGAGTTACTTAGTGACTACGACTGCGAGATCAAATACCATCCGGGCAAGGCTAACGTAGTGGCCGATGCCTTAAGCCGAAAAGAACGAGTGAAACCCCTTCGAGTCCGAGCACTTTCTATGACAATTCGTAACGAGCTTCCTGCTCAAATCCTTACCGCTCAACTTGAAGCACTCAACAATGAAAACTTGAAAAATGAAGCCTTGCGAGGCTTGGATAAACAATTCGAAATCAAACCCGATGGAACTCGATACTTCTCTAACCGGGTGTGGTTACCCAAATTCGGAAACTTGCGAGATTTGGTGATGGCTGAAGCTCACAAATCTCGATACTCTATACATCCTGGATCTGACAAGATGTATCATGACGTCAAAGGGTTGTATTGGTGGCCTAACATGAAAGCTGACATCGCCTTGTACGTCAGTAAGTGCCTAACCTGTTCCAAAGTAAAGACCGAACACCAAAGACCCTCTGGGTTGCTTCAACAACCTGAAATTCCTCAATGGAAATGGGAACAGATTTCCATGGACTTCATTACCAAACTACCGAAAACTTCGAGTGGTTGCGATACCATTTAGGTGATCGTGGACCGTCTCACGAAATCTGCTCATTTTCTGGCCATCAAGGAAACCGACAAGATGGAGCGTCTGACTCGCATCTATGTCAAAGAAATCATCTCGCGACACGGTGTACCTGTCTCGATCATCTCGGATAGGGACAGCCGTTTTACTTCCAACTTTTGGCAATCGCTACAGAAATCTCTTGGTACTCGTCTGGATATGAGTACTGCTTATCACCCGCAAACCGATGGCCAAAGCGAGCGAACTATTCAAACACTGGAGGATATGCTACGAGCCTGTGTAGTCGACTTCGGTACTTCTTGGGAAAATCATTTACCGTTGTGCGAGTTCTCGTACAACAACAGTTATCATACCAGCATAAAGGCTGCACCCTTTGAGGCACTTTACGGGCGTAAGTGCCGATCACCCATCTGTTGGACTGAGTTAGGAGATTCCCAACTCACGGGTCCAGAAATCATTCAAGAAACTACTGAGAAAATCGTTAGTATTCAAAACCGGCTGAAAGCCGCACGTGATCGTCAGAAAAGCTATGCTGACGTGAGACGCAAACACCTTGAGTTCCAGGTAGGAGACAAGGTACTTCTCAAAGTGGCACCGTGGAAAGGTGTTATTCGATTCGGGAAACGAGGCAAACTAAATCCTAGATACATCGGACCATTCGAAATCCTTGAAAGGATTGGTCCAGTGGCATATCGCCTGCAACTTCCTGCTGAACTTAGCAGCGTACACAACACATTCCACATTTCTAACTTGAAGAAATGTCTGTCTGACGAGACGCTGATTATACCGCTCGACGAAATTCAAATCGATGATAAACTTCATTTCGTCGAGAAACCTATGGAAATCATGGATCGAGAGGTCAAGCAATTGAAACAGAGTCGTATTCCCATAGTGAAAGTCAGGTGGAATTCTAGGCGCGGCCCTGAGTTCACCTGGGAACGGGAAGACCAAATGCGACAGAAATACCCACATCTCTTCCCAGACAACGCACAGTCCGTGCACTCAAGCTAATTTCGGGACGAAATTTCTTTAACAAGGGGAGAATGTAACACCTGCTAAATTAGGATAATTAATTATGCCTAATTACTTGTAACTAGTTGTAATTAGTATGTAATAGGACTAATTGCAGACTCTATTTGTATATATATGAGGTGAATTATATATATATGTGTGTACTTACGCGATTTGGATTAATCGTACGAATTAACCGGACGGAGTCCGACACAGTTACTTGGACGTTGGTGACAGAAACTTACCTAAATAATGAGAACGTATTTTATTATATAAAATACACAGCGAACAAACATTATTTATAATACCGCGACGACAATTTAAATAATTTAACGAATATGTATTAAACGCGAGTTAAAAATTTTAATACTTCGACAAATGTTTTTATAATTAATTTCAAGGTATTTCATTAAAATATTCCCGTCATCTTTTAGAAATATAACTGCTTGATTTAACGTTTAAACGACGGAGGAAACGAACACCGCACGGAGCGCGGAGGCGCGGACTGAAAATGGGAGGCTTAACCTCCCACTTTCTTTTCTCTTTCTTTTCACTTTCTCATTTCTTTCTCTTTCTTTCTCTTATTTCTCTCTCAACTAACAAAACCACCACCATCTTACAAAATCACAAAATAACACCACGAAACGACGCCGAATCATACCACTCCTTTGGAATAAAAGAACCCCGGCATCCCGATCTACCTTTCCATCTTTTCGGATTTTCGATCCGACATTTTGTAAGTTTCCGACAAAACCCGAAACTCTCCGTTTTTGCTCATTTTTACGTTTTTATGGTTCATATATGCTTAAAATGTCCAAAAATGGGTTGGGTAAAAGATTTGGACCAAACGGAAGCTTTTCGACCGATTTTCCGGCCACCAATTTCCGATCAGACCGCTACGTCGCAGAGACGCTGGGCTATCTGCGACGTAGCTCAAAACGTCGCATTATGTGGCCAACGTCGCACTTAGCGACGTCGCGGCCTACGTCGCACAACCCTTCGTGACGTCGCATGGTGCGACGTCCGTCTCTACGTCGCATTAAGTTGCGACGTCGCGCTTAGCGACGCCAGCCCCTACGTCGCATTGATTTGCGAAGGTCGCATCATGCGACGTACATGCCTTCGTCGCACCCTACGTCGCATGCTACGTCGCATGCTACGTCGCACAAACCAGACCCTTGAAAAGTCAGATTTTACTAAGTGTCGAACTTACACAACTTCAAATACTTATGTCATACGACTTAACAAACGTCATAGAACATACTTTCTATCACAATTACACTAAATTGCGTTATAAATGATAACACTTTGAATCATTATTACAAACCGTCACCAACGGGCCATATTTGTTTTCAAACTACAAACGGATTACTAAACAAACACTTGGACATAATGAGTTGTGTAAACAACTAGCCTAGATGGTCTTGCGAGACATCTACTTACTTAACTTTATATGTTTAGGCATTTGAAGGTTACGGGTTCGGAGAACCTACGGTTGATATTATTTACTCGTTTATTGATATAAACGTACTTGCAAAGACTCAGGTGAGTCTTACGGCCCCACTTTTACTGTTTTATCTTATTGGGGGAGATACATGCTACTGATTTTTCCTGAACACAAGTACTAAACTGATTTCTATACCAAACGGAATTGCATGAGTTAATTACTATTTACAGAAGTCTCTCCATCATATATCGTTAGTTATGGACTTAAGCGCGAACAGTAGTTAATGGATCCATTAGGGAAATGACCCTCCCCACCCGGGGCAGTAGCGCTGCCACGTACCGATTTACACGTATAAACGGGTGACAACTTATTCGTTACTGATGCTTGCTCACTTACGAGCATGTCACGGGAGCAAACATATTATTTACGGGTTAAGCTTCGATTATGAGCCTCATGGCAGCGGTATAAACTTATTTATTTACATTTGCTGGACTGCAAATACTGATTTTACGATTGCTGGATTGCAATGGCTGATTTTTACGCCTACGGGCATTACTAATGAAATCTCGTGTTCAAAGCCGATATTATTTACAAACCTGTGAGATTCACCAACCTTTTGGTTGACACTTTTTAGCATGTTTTCTCAGGTACCCGGATGGAGTAGGATTACTCCAGGATTTTTAGCTAGAGTCGCATGATTTCAACACAACTGCATTAACGGAGATTCTTAGCATTATCTTTTGTATATTACGATTATGTAATAGAATCTCCCGCTATACGCGTGGACTCTAGGGGAAACTATATTTTGTATACGAAAACACTAAGTTTTCAAACATTATATCTATGGAATGTAACTAATTTACAAAACGTCTCATTTAGAGGTCGTTTGCTGTATATCTTGTGCTTTGTATATTGATTAGTAACACCCAAGTATGCTTCCGCAAAACAGTGAATTTCGGGGGTGTTACACCGACCGGTTCCGGCTTGCGTCGGGTCAGTTTGGGTTGGTGAAGATAGGTTCGCAAGTCTTTGATCTTGGATATGCTCTGAAATGAGAAGTCGACAAGATATCGAGAAAACAATGCTAAAAAGTTGAATAAGTACCTGAATAAATGTTGGAGGAAATTCCGTGTAACAGGGTAAGATTTCAATAACCGGATATCCTTTGAATCATGTTATCATTTTTCGAAAATAACAATTCGACCCTATATGCCTTAGGTTACATGAATTTTGTTTTGGGATAAGACAAAGAGTGGTGTTCTTGTTTGAGGCAAAAAAACAAAAACCTGATGCTAGAGAGTATTTCTTGTTGTGTATGTTTTTTTAATGTGGATTACTTCACACTATATGAGCACCTAACAATCCATGGAGGTAATTGGTGTTCATTGTCCAATTAAGTCTACCATTGATCACTTGCAATTTCCAGCCTTTTGATATCCATGATCATTAAGACCATAAAATCCCATCAGTTAGGATAACCAACATTCATAGTAGAATGGGTCAAAATAGCATCTTGATCCGTTACGCTCAAAATTAGACTATTACCCCACTTTATAGTCTCATTTTAGACTAATTCAGACTTCTGTCTAAATTAGACTAATTCAGTCCATTTCAGATTATTAAGCTACTGTATAGTCTATTTTAGACTAATTCAGCCTAAAATAGATTAATTTTGTCTCTTTTAGACTCATGCACTGTATAGTCTATTTTAGACTAATTCAGCCTAAAATAGATTAATGTCTATTTTAGACTAATTTTGTCTCTTTTATACTCATGACTGTTTTCGCAATTGCTTTGGGTCAGCGATGTTATTGACTTGATGGGCGTACACTAAATTATATCCTCCCCAATTTAGTGTAATCCTTTACATGAGATAATCAAACAAAATAAGCTTATGCATAAATAAAAATGTCTTGAAAATTGAATTTCCATCTTAGTACATTACACATTCCAAATATTCGAGAATCGGGGTGATCTAAGAATTTAACCATTCAACCCATTTGAATAGCTGAAAATAATATACACATAAGTTTTCAAATACTTTAAAGCAATCTTGACACTATACAAGCCATGTGTCCATATCTATTCATAAATGTTTCAAAGCATAAAGTCCAAAGCTTTTTAAAGCGGCAAAACTTCGCATTTACATAGGTAGTTCCTTTCCGTCATGTACCTGCTCTTGCACTTTTTCAAAAGAGCTATTAAGAAGTTAACTTCAATCTAATTGCAAAAGGTTCGAGCACATAACCTTGGGATGACATATGTAAAAACATTTGTTTCAATTTCTAAGTGTAAGCTTTCCACGTTAAATTTAGCTCCTAATTCATATCAGGAGGGAATTGGGTGTCTTACCATTAGAAATTTATGTGGACTTTAAACTCATCCCTAATGTAGACTTATTAACCAAGTCTCTAGCTAATCCTTTCGTCAAGTGATCAGCTAAATTATGTTGTGACCTCACAAACTCTACAGAAATTACCTCATTCATGATTAGTTCATGAATAATGCTATGCCTAACACCTAAGTGTCTAGACGTCCCGTTGTACATTTGGATATAAGCCTTTGCCAATGTAGAAGCGCTATCACAATGGACAGAAATAGATGCAATAGGTTTAGGCCACAATAGAATCTCATAATCAAGCACTATCACAATTGATAAATAGGTGTAATAGGTTTAGGCCACAATGGAATCTCATAATTTAAGTTTCTTAGCCATCCGCTTCTTTACCAGCAGCCGCTAATGCAACAAACTTAGATTCCATTGTCGAGTTGGTAATACATATTTGCTTCTTAGAAGCCCATGAACTGGCACCTCCCCTAAGCAAGAACACCCAACCACTTGTTGAAGAATGATCTTCAGCATTGGTTATCCAACTCGCATCATAATAACTTTCTAAAATCGAAGGATATTCAACATAAGATAAACTATAATCCATAGTTTTCTTTAAATACTTTAGTACCCGCCTAATTGCTTGCCAATGATGATGAGCACTAGGATTACTTGTAAACCTACTCAATTTTGCACAGCAAATGCAATATCCAACCTTGTATTTGTCATGACATACATTAAGCAACCAATCACCTTTGAATACTCAAGTTGTGATACAGCATCACATTTATTTGGTAAAAGCTTCATGCTTGGATCCATTGGAGTACTCACAGGAGTACAATCAAAACAATTAAATTTCTTAAGTAGCTTCTCATTTTAATGAGTTTGAGAAATTGAAATTCCTTTATTTTCACGTTTAATCTTAATGCCAAGGATAACGTCAGCCTCCTCCATATCTTTCACGGAGAACTTTAATGACAAAAATTCTTTCATTGAGTCAAATTCATCTTGATCAGTCCCAAATATCAACATGTCATCAATATATAGACAATGATAACTCCTTTATCGGATTCATCAAATTTGCTATATACACATTTGTCCGATTGGTTTTAATTATAACCACTCGACAACACCACTTCATCAAACTTTTGATGCCATTGCTTAGGTGCTTGTTTCAAACCATATAAGGATTTAACAAGTTTACACACGTTTTCATTGCCCAACATGATGAAGCCTTCCAGTTGTCTCATATAAACCTCCTCCTCCAAGTCACCATTCAAGAATTCAGTTTTCACATCCATTTGGTGAATCACAAGATTGTGAATTGCAGCTAAGGCAATCAACAATCTAATAGTGAAGATACGAGTAACTAGAGCATAAGTGTCAAAATAGTCAATTCTTGGTTTTTGTCTAAAACCTTGAATGACTAATCTTGCATTAAACTTTTCAATAGTTCCATCTACCTTCATCTTCTTTTTGAAGATCCATTTGCAACCCAAAGGTTTGCAATCAGGTGGTAGATCAGACAACACCCAAGTGTTGTTGCCCATGATGGAATCCATCTCATCATTGATTTATTCATTCCAAAAGGTGACATTTTGAAACTTCATTGTTTCATCAAATGTTTTGGGATCATCCTCA
Source organism: Helichrysum umbraculigerum (assembly GCA_949592205.1). Taxonomy (NCBI): domain Eukaryota; kingdom Viridiplantae; phylum Streptophyta; class Magnoliopsida; order Asterales; family Asteraceae; genus Helichrysum; species Helichrysum umbraculigerum. The sequence continues at coordinate 21,336,537 of CATIUR010000001.1, forward strand.
ACATTAAAGCAATATGAATATTGGGTAGAAACCTCATCCCTTGAACCTTCAGTTAAGTATAATTGAAAATCAAGCTCAAATGACTTAGATTTTCTTTGTCTTTTGCTTTTCCTAAGTTCAAGTGACTTATCTTGAGTCAGAAGTTCAAGTGACTTATCTTGAGTCACATTCGAACTTACCTCCTTATTGGTTCCATTAGAGCTAGGGATCATAGCCTTTGGTCGAGATATAGATGAGAAGCGATTCTCATCAAAGATTGCATCCCTTGATTCAACCACGGTGTTAACCAAAACATAATCATTAGATTTAATAACATAGAACTTATAAGCCTTGGAATGCTCAGTATATCCAATAAATATGCAATCTATACCTCGTTCACCCAAAAAAATTTTCTTACGATTAGGGTGTCTTACAATAGCCATACAACCCCATACCCGAAGCTAGTTCAAGTTCGGTTTCCTTTTATACCAAAGTTCATAAGGAGTAATCTTGTTCCTTTTATTAGGAACTCTATTAAGCAAATAACAAGCTGTTAGCATGGCTTCCCTTCAAAATCCATCACTAAGATCCGAATAGGATAATATGAAATTAACCATTTCCTTAAGGACCCTATTTTTGCTCTCCGATATACCATTTTGTTGAGGAGTATATGGAGCTGTAGTCTCATGAATTATACTCACGGATTGGAAATAAGTTGGATCAATATATTCACCTCCCCTATCCGTTCTTAGCCTTTTGATTGATACATTTAGTTGTAATTCAACTTCAGTTTTGTATGTTTTAATCACCAGAAATTGTTGTTTTTGATTGTTGGAGGAAATTCCATGTAACAGGATAAGATTTCAATGACTGAATATCCCTTTGAATCGTGTTATCATTTTCCGAAAATAACAATTCGACCCTATATGCCTTGGGTTACTTGAATTTTGTTTTGGGATAACCTCCTATTAGTTAGGATAACCAACAGTCACATTAAAATGGGTCAAAATAGCCTCTTGATCCGTTATGTTCAAAATTAGATTATTACCCCACTTTATAGTCTCATTTTAGACTAATTCAGACTTCTGTCTAAATTAGACTAATTCAATGTTGTCCCAGAAATCATTGATGCCAATCCATAATTATGAATAACAATAACAATACGGAAACAAAAGGGATGAACCCAAAAATATATTAATCTGAAATTTGTACATGGGTTACATACAAACTGTTACAAACAATTGTTTATATACTAATCCAATCGGTGTCTTCTAACCGATGCATTGTTTCTTTACTAATAGACATCGCTTAATACTACGGCTTCTATTTGTACAGATGCACCGTATCACATTTAACTGCCCTAACTGCCGTTCTTTGGTTCCTTCTGTTTGTTGGCCTGCGGCCCAAATCGATATCACCAAGCCCTTTTTTTCGACCCATTAATAACCCTTATACTAACCCAAAAGGTTAATGGATTAAACTTCCAACATTTTCCCCGTTAATCTATTAATCTTTTGTTTCTTCAATCTTCTTGTTTCATCACAGTTTCAACCTTTCCCTTTCAATCTTCACGGTTGTCTTCCTCAAACAAGCCAACACCCATTTGTCGGTCTTTATCCTTAGCATCACACCTATCTTCTTCAACTTGATCATATCACATGATCTTTCTTCTGTTTTCATTCAATCTATCACAGATTGTCCTTTTGGTTGCCTCACATACAACTTTTTACGGTTGCCTCACACAACTCATTTGTCGGTTGTCTCACACAACTCCTTTGTCGGTTGCCTCACACAACTTTTCTTTGCGGTTGCCTCACACGACTCCTTTGTCGGTTGCCTCACACAACTCCTTTGTCGGTTGCCTCACACAACTCCTTTGTCTCTCTCTATTCGATTTTCCTGAATCGAATTTTGGGTTTCTCTAACCCGTTCCGAAGAACAATCTAATCCCGATTGGTTCTTCTCTTTCTCTTGAAAATGATCTAATCCCGATCAATTTTCTTCTATCTCTTAATCGATTCCTCTGAATCGGTCTCTTTCTTTTCTTTGCGTTGTCAAAAAACTCAAGAACATTCCTAGTTCTACTCTTGTTCATAACATGCAATCTGTCTTTATTGATCTTCTACCTTTTGATTTTTTTGTTGCGTTTGGTAATCTTCCAGGAGAACCACAGAATACAAAGTACAAACCCAAATTGTGTTCCTCCTTTTTTTTTTGTCGGCTCTCCCTTTTCTTCTCAAACCAACAACAAAAAACATGTCTTTCTTTTCTTCCTTGTACAAATGCGACTGGCTTTTTTTCTTTCAGCCTCCAACACAAAACAAAGAAAAACAGACTCCTTCCTTCTTTTCCTTCTTTATTTTATTTTCTAATTAAACAATCCTAAAAAAATAAAGAGGTTTCTTTAATAATCAAACATGGAACCTGGTGGGTTACTTGACCCGATGCCCTTTCTTTCTCGGTTCTGTTTGGTGTCTTTCATCTTTTCACAATACAGCGGTGCACGACCGGTATGTCTTTCTCCTTGCTTTCTCTGGTTCGATCTTCCCTTAATCGAATCGTCTCTTTCTCTGTTTTTCCCTTTCTTTCTTCTTTGTAATCGAATCACTCGATCTTTGTAATTCTGATTGTTGTTTATCACAAACAAACAATCCTCTCGCCTTCTTCTTCCTTAGATTGCAACATTGATTTTCGATCTTCTTTGAACCCTCGTGGCTCTGATACCAATTGTTGTCCCAGAAATCATTGATGCCAATCCATAATTATGAATAACAATAACAATACGGAAACAAAAGGGATGAACCCAAAAATATATTAATCTGAAATCTGTACATGGGTTACATACAAACTGTTACAAACAATTGTTTATATACTAATCCAATCGGTGTCTTCTAACCGATGCATTGTTTCTTTACTAATAGACACATCGCTTAATACTACGGCTTCTATTTGTACAGATGCATCCTATCACATTTAACTGCCCTAACTGCCGTTCTTTGGTTCCTTCTGTTTGTTGGCCTGCGGCCCAAATCGATATCACCAAGCCCTTTTTTTCGACCCATTAATAACCCTTATACTAACCCAAAAGGTTAATGGATTAAACTTCCAACATTCAATCCATTTCAGACTATTAAGCAACTCTATAGTCTATTTTAGACTAATATTCTCTCTTTTAGACTCATGATTGTTTTCGCAATTGCTTTGGGTCGGGGATGTTATTGACTTGATGGGCATACACTCTGTACCTCCTAACCCATTATCAAGTCAAATAACCATATCCCTCAATTACACTAAATTACTAACAATAAAACTGTGTCACGTTTAAGTTTAAAAGATCCTTTTTTTTTAGTATATAAACAAAATAACTTTATATATATATATATATATATATATATATATATTTGGATTCTCTGTCAAGTTAATAATTAATCACTATGTACCTTATTACGCAAAATTTATAAGATGTTAAAGAATTAACAGAAGTGTATAGTAGATGTTAAAGATATAATATATCAATGGATGTTAAAGATATAATATTAAACGATAAAAAGGTAAAAGGGATGATACTTTGCCGGAAAATAATTTTCCGGTCACTATCATGGTAGCCAAGAACGAGTAACAATGACAGTGGTGTTCGAGTGTCAGCCGATGGAGTCCGTACTGGTGGATTTGTTTGCTCGCTTGCTGGAAGCTGGCAGGAATTTTAGGAAACTGGCCGAATATTAAATTTCCAGTGGGTTGGGATGTCTGACGTGTGGCGATGCGTTAGTGGTCTGTCGGCAGTGAAAACCAGTCCAGTAGGTTCGTAAAAAGATTTCAAGTTCAATGGAAGTGGTGGTAGCTTCTAATTTACAACAACCAAGGTGTAAACAACATGCAAAGTTTTGGAGGATTTTGAGTTTGAAAAGAGAGGAACGTAAGTGGACGTTTGTACGGAGAGAAAAAATCAACCCCCTGTCAACACTTTCACGTTTTCATCTCGTCTCTTTCAAGCCTTATATATAAATCTAAAGCTTGGCTCGTGAGATATTTTAAAAGCTCGGCTCGTGAGATATTTTACAAGCTCGGCTCGACTCTTTTGCTTTGGTTATTGCTATTGCTATAATTTTAATGTGTGATATAACACGCACGCACGCACGCACATATATATATATATATATATATATATAGGAATCAGTTCAATGGAGAAGGAAATTTAGGTGGAGAAGAGTAAGAATCATTATGATTCAGTATTTTTTTTACTATGATTCAATTTTGTATTACCTATAATTTTTTTGAATCATAGAAACAAAAGATTAAATCTTATTAATAAATATTGAACCAAAGCACTAAAATGTAGAATTATAATAATAAAAATTTGAATCATAGTAATAAATATAATGAATCATATTGCTTCTCCACCTAAATTTCCTTCTTTTTTTATCATGTTACTATATATATATATATATATATATATATATATATATATATATATATATATATAGTGGAATGATCTAGAGGGAAGTGCATTTTTTGGGGGAAGGGAGGAAGCGTTAGTATGCATCAGGAAACATATTACCTTCACCCATACAAATCTTGAAAAAAGCAAATTGAAATTTAGTAAATGTTAATCAGAATCGATGCTATGAATGTTAAGCTTCCTTGATAAATTATTTCTTCAAGTTATAGCATCGATTTATGAATATTAGATCCAACTCCGTTAATATGCATCGCGGTGCATATTAGTTAATATGCATTGTGATGCATATTAACAATAAAAATATCTTTCAAATAATGTGAAGTTTTAATATGCATCGCGATGCATATTTAGTTAATATGCATCACATTGCATATTAACAATTTATTAAATAAATATTCATCAATTAATGCTATGACTTAAAAATGAAATTCATTCGTTAAAATATTCTTTATAGCATCGATTTTGATTACTATTTACCAATAAAAATAATTTTTTGTTGACGTTTTGATTGATAATTGTAATATGCTTTTTGATGCAGACTAACGCTTCCCCCTTCCTCCAAAAAGGCACTTCCCTCTTGATCACTACCCTATATATATATATATATATATATATTGGAAATTTCACAACAACCAAGGTGTAAACAACATGCAAAGTTTTGGGGTGATTTAGTGGAAAAATACTTTTTTTTTGGGTAAGTGGAGTGTAATATTCATCACGAAGCATCTTAACTTCGTTAATACAAATATCAAAAATTAAAAAAGTGAAAATTAATAAATGGTGATCGGAATCGATACTATGAATGTTAAGCTTCCTTGATAAATTCCTAATGTAGGCTATAAAATCAATTGATGAATATTATATCTAATATTGTTAATATTCATCATGGTGAATGTTAGTTAAAATTCATTACGATGAATGTTAAAATAAAAGTATTTTTCAAAATTTATTGTTTTAACGTTCATCGTGAATAATCTTAAGTTAGCATTCATTATGATGAGTGTTAACAGTTTATTCATCAACTAATGTTATGACCAAAAAATGAATTTCATATGTGAATATATTCTTTATAGTATCGATTTTTTTTTAATTTGTATTGGCGATGTTAAGATTCTTCACGATGAATATTACACTTTCCCTACCCCAAAAAAAGTATGTCTCTCTTGAATGCTCCACTATATATATATATATATATATATATATATATATATATATATATATATGTGTGTGTGTGTATATATTCAGAGGCAAACATTATTTTATGGGGAAATAGTTAGCATATCACACTCCGATTCTGATAATATTTACCAATACAAATGTTATTAATATCGGTTTATCAAAATTGACGCTATTTAGGCTTCATTGATGAATTTTTTTGAGTAAGATATTACATTATTTGATGAATATTAGATTATAAGCTCGTTAACTTTCATTTGATGAATGTTATCGAAGTGAATACTAAAAAGTTGACGAATGTTATGAGTATGTCTATTTGACTAATATTCATTGATGAATTTGACCAAAATAAATATAAAAATTGACGAATGTTATAAGTGATGTCTATTTTACTAATATTCATTGAATGTATATTCATGGGTTTATTATGTCGTTATGTACTAAATTCGCACTTTTTACTATTGTATGAGATGTATTTTCATTTGTTCTATTGAACTTGAAAATATGGTCTATTGTACGTAAATATTTCTTTTTGGGTAAGGCGAAAAATGGAAACTTTCCTATTTTGGCCTTACCCAGAAAGGAAATTTTACATACAATAGACGATATATACAAGTTCGACACATACGATAGAAGTTTTCAAAGTTCGACTCATACAATAGTAAAAAGTGTAAAGTTTAATACATAACGAAACAATAAACCCTATATTCATTAATGGATTTTAAGTTATTAACTCATTTATATTCTTCTCGACGTTTATGAGTTTATGACTCAAAATTCATTAATGACTGTTCGTCTAATGAATAGTAGTCGCACACATATATATTGATGAATATTAACTTATAATATCCACTGGTTAGTATTCATTGGATGAATGTTAACAAGTTATTTACTTAATATTCATCAACTAAGTTTATAACTTACAGAACAAAAAAATCCACGAATATTACTCCGGACTATTTAGAACTTCGGTTCTGATTAATATTTATTGGTAATAATATTTTTATAACATGTGTATCGATCCATATTAATGACGCGTGATGAATTTTAACCGTTTTTCTATTGATCACTGTCATATATATATTTATATATATACTTGTTTTTTATTATGAAGCTAGATAAATTATTATTATAAACAAAATGTATATAAATGGTAGGTTTACAAATGGTAGAGCCATAGCCTCTCGTGGTGTGATGGGCACGTGGCTCATGCATCTCTTGGAGGATGGATCCAAGTATGGATCCTGGTTATGTTTTGGCCTAGCAAGACGTTAGGATTCTAAGTGGGGGAGTTTGTTACAACTTGTCCCACATTGTTACGATAAGAGATATTTGAGCACGTTATAAGTTTAAAGTTGTGGCTAACTAATAATACCTTCCCCTATGGTTTTTAGTTGAAATATGAAGGTATCCGCCTAGCCATTGCTTTAAGCTTTGGGGGGCGTTACAGTATGCATACTAACAGTTTTCATCCTAAACTTGCAGTCATCAGAGCTTACGACAGATGCATTTAAAAAAATGGATAATCTAAAATTGCTCCAGCTCAAATTTGTTCAACTAACAGGATCCTACAAAAACATTCCAAAAAGTTTAAGGTGGCTATGCTGGTTGGGATTTCATTTAAGAGACATTCCATCCGACTTGTACATGGGAAACATGGTGGCTATAGATATGAGCTATAGCAGATTGGAAGTATTTGAACCACCCATGGTAAGGAATCCAAGATTCATCTGTTTGCTTCTATTTTTGTTTTTGATGATCTCTCTGTCGATTTTACAGCACTAAATACCTATTGTTACTTTTGAAAAAGGTTCTTCCATCCCTGAGGATCCTGAATCTTAAACACTCACACAATCTACAAGAAGTGCGCAATGTCTCTCGACTCCCAAATCTGGAGACTTTGATTCTGGCATGCTGTAACACATTGGTTCGTGTGTGTGAAACTGTTAGACACCTTACACATCTTACTTTATTGGACATGACAAAGTGTGAAACATTTTTCATGGGAGAGCAAAGTGATCCGGTAGCAAGGCTAAGAGCTTCAACTTTTGATCTAAAAAGTACAAGTCACCCTTCTTTTTCTTTGCCAGATTCACTAGAAAAGTTTTTCCTCAAGGACTGCAATCTCAAGGATCCTGATTTCTTTCTTCATAGTTTCAGTTATCAATCATCTCTGCAATACTTGAATATAGGCAATAATCTGTTTGAAATTCTTCTTAGTTTCAATCATCTCATTAATCTCCGGGTCCTTGACTTGACTTCGTGCTCAAGACTTAAAGGGCTTATGTCTCTTCCAAGTGCACTAGAAGAATTGTATATAAATAGTTGTCAATCCCTGGAGAAAGTAACTTTCGAATCACATCGGTTCACATTGCAAGAGTTTCACTGTGAATGCTGTATTAATTTGTCAGAACTTGAAGGCATTTTCAAATTGGAGCCAGTAGCCAAACTTGAAGAAAGTAAGTTGGGACACATGAAGTGGCTAAAAGAATATCAAAATCATGTGATGCATATCATTGCCGGCAATGAGCTCACCATAGGGAGAAGTTGTTCGGTCCAGGTTCGATGTTCCTCACTCAAACCCATGCATAAGCGCGCAGCGCGCGCGCACACACACACACACACTATATGTATAATTATATACTCAAGTGAATGCCTGAAGTCCGTTTCTTGTGTGGTACAGATGTTGTACGAATTTGATATACTGAGTACATCTTTGCCAGACACAAAGGATGCAAACATGGCACATTATATATCAGAATCACCATCATTGTGCTTTGTTGTGCCTCAGTATCCCAAGAACCGGAGGCTCAAAGGATTAGATGTAACTTTCAAATATACAATGTCAGGTGATGATCCGACATGGTTTGCTAAAATCAGTACGGCCAATGGTGTTGATTTGATGTACAACCCACTTGTCTTTGGTAAACCGGGATCAGGAGATGTTGGTATTTGGTTTAGCTATTGGCCAATTGGGAACAAATTAAAAATTGGAGATGAAGTTAACGTGTCTATCATCATGATGAGCGGCTTGGAGGTTATTGAGTGTGGAGCAAGCCTTGTGTACACTTATGATGTAGCAAATGAAGCCTTGGAAAATAACATGGGGTGGGTAGAAACTCTTGGAGGGGATTTGTCTGGATTTCAGCTAAGCACAGGAGCTTACTATCTTTGTCGACGTGATTTCAGCAAGTTAGTGGAGGTTGGCAGATTGACTCCTAATTGGTTGAGGATGTTAGTTGGCGATACAATTGGCTACACAGGTTTGTCCCTCTTAATCATGGGTGTTTCTAATTAAATTAAAGATATGTATAGATATGAGAAACTTAATCATGGGTGTTTCTAATTAAATTAAAGATATGTATAGAGAAGTTTCTCATATCTATACATTTTTACAGAGGTAAGAGGATGGAAAATGAGTGGTCGACCTAAGCAGGCAACTCACAACTTGCAGAGTTGAGTTAACGATCAAGGCATCATCCATGGTACTGACTCAATAATGGTCCGTAATGTTATTTTTTCTGTTTTGGATTTGTATTGAATTAATTTCGTCTCTTCCCTAAATACAAGTTTATCGCCAACAGGTTTAGGACTCATTTCAATTACTAGGAAAAAGGAATCGAGGGAAATCAGCTTTTAGTAATGTTACTAGACATGAGTTCGGATAAGGTCAACTAATGTTCCTAAATGAATAGGTTGCATATATATTACATAACTTAGGAATTACGACCTCACCAGCCATGTCATGGTCCTTCCTGGAGCATCTGGGAAAAAGTTACAAATTTGGACAAACTTTACAGTAAATAATGAAAAAATTACACGGGTCACCCATGTGATTTGCTCTAAATAACACTCCCCGTCCCTGTACTTTTTTTTTACCTAGGTCATCCCCGTGGTTGCGGTTTGTTGCGTAGAATGCGTTGGAAATCAGATACGTTTGAATTATAATAACGCTCAAAACAGAAGAGTAAAACGAAGAAATACACTGTGTCACACCCCCAATTTCATGCTTTGCGGAAGCGATTGTTTTTGGGCGTGACTAATCAAATATCAAAACACCAAAGTACAAGCAAACGACTCTAAATGAGACGTTGTAGAAAATATATTACATTACATAAGTTTTCAAAAGTAGTACAAAGTTTAAGTCATAAGTTTGAAACATAGTAGTGAGTTCGCAAAATGATTTCAGAAGATTTTAATACATAACCATTATACAAAATATAATGCAAGAAAATCTTCATGTCTAAATGGATGCATGCGACTCGTGATAGCTAGCTTATCCTGTAGGCCAGTCCTACTGTTGATGAGCACCTGAGAATACAACACTAAAAGGTCAGCTATAAAGCTGGTGAATCTCACAGGTTTAACAAAAACATTGATGTGATCAATATGATTATCCGACGATAATAACCAGTTATAAATGAATAGTGATTTAAGCAATTTACTCAAACAATGATTTTTAAACCAACGCAGGTTCCTAAACAATGATTTAAACCAACGCAGGTTTTCTAAATGGTGATTTATCAATTAAGCTTCAAAACAATGATTTAACCATTTCCGGTTACTAATTAATGATTTGAACCAACGCAGGTTCCCTAAACAATAACGAAATCAACTAGGATGAAACCAACGCAGGTTTCGGAACATTGAACAAACCAACGCAGGTTTTTGAACAATATGAAATTAGACAATGATGAAACCAACGCAGGTTTTGTAACATTGAACAAACCAACGCAGGTCTTCGAACAATGTGCAATTTAACAGTGATGAAACCAACGCAGATTTCGCCACATGGAACAAACCAACGCAGGTTTGCGACAAATGTGAAATCTAACAATGCTAACCAAGACCAAAGAATGGTAGCCAAACAATGTAACTAATATAGTTAACTGAATTAAATAATCATTTAATTCCCTGAGTTAATAATCATATTAGCTAATCAAATAACATATGATCACGAAAACATGTAAGCATTGTATCTCACCCCAATATTTTAAACATGTAAAAATGGGGCTGTGAGACTCACCTGTAGAGCGAGCAATCCTATTGTGCGTACGTATCCCAACAGTAATCTCCTAACGTCCTAAACACGCAAGATTGTATGTTTGTAAGTGTACGCGTAGTAGTTCGTTTGTTTAGTTGTTCATGTGGTTGATTACTTCTAAAGTATTTGTTACGTGTTACATTCGATGTTTCATAAAATACGCGGCCCTTTGGTGGTGCTTCGGGATTATATTTTGAAAATATAATATTGTTTGTTTTGTATAAACTCCTTTCGTACATTTGTATACCGTGTCGTTTATCCTTATTTGAAAACGTATAAAGTTAATTACTTAGTTTGTAAAAAGGTACGACTCGTAGTCGTCAGGTTACAATTATATTTCAAAAATATAATTAAGTTTGTTTCATGTAAAAATGTTTATTTAAACGTATATTGTATCCATATAAATGTTTGTATTCGTTTTAGTTAACATTGAAATCAGAAAACTGGGCTGGGCTAGGTACCCGCCGGGTAGTCGAGGTACCCGCCGGGTAAAACGGTAATGGGTCGAATCCGCCGGATTTAAATCAATACGCCGGATTCAATGGATTTCGAGGGGAATCCGCCGGATTCACCCGAATCCGCCGGATTGGGCTCAAAGTTTGGGGAATACGCCGGATTCCCTTGAATCCGCCGTGTTCATGTTTTCTGGGTAGGAATCCGCCGGATTCATCATGAATCCGCCGGATTCACGTAACTGGTTCGACTCTGTTAGTGCAGAAAACATACAAAACCAGTTTTTAAATCAATTTCCGCAACCAAACAACTTAGTACAAAGCTAATACATGTAATATATCATACTTAAACACGAAATTGAAGAGAAAAACGAATTGATTCCTTACAATTTTTGAAAACGAACGGATGTTGATGATGATGAAGATCACGATGGTGATGATGATGAAGTAGCTAGATGATGATGATGATTATGTTTATGTTGTTGTTGTTTGAAGATCAAAGCCGAGAGAGGGAGGGAGCAAGAGACCGAGAGAGAGTGATCAAAAATTTTGTGCGTGTGTGTGATACAAATAATTGAGGTCGGGTATTATAACCGGCCTCAATTATTGAGGTAGTTGGAAATTTTCGACCCGTGTTTGCGTACCCGATCGTTAATTAATATAATATTTTAAAATGATAATTTTCTAAAAATGTAATCGTATACGTTTTCAATCAAAGTATTTTGTAAAAATACTTTTAAAGAGATATAAAAATATATCTTTGTTTTACTCAAAATGTACGGATAGTTTTCTGTATCTAAAATGTATTTAAATTTAAAATGGAGTACGTAATTATTATCCTCAATAATAATACTTTGTTTAAAAATGTTTTTCGCTCGCTTTCATTTTGAGTTTCTACGTTTTGTTAAATTCGTGTCTTTGCGATTATTAATTAATCGTTTCGGTTTATATATATACATATATATATAATACTTGTGTACTTGAGTATTGACACGTATGTAATTACGTGTTTTAAAAGTTTAAATTCGGTGCTAATTTTGGGTTATTTTGACCGGGTGTCACATTCTCCCCTTGTTAGGAGAATTTCGTCCCGAAATTTGTTCGTAGTATTTATCGTTGTATTTAAGTTGTAGATTGCGTGTTATCTACGTAAGTCTGACAACACCTATCTAGAGTTGTCTATCTCCCCTTGTTGAACTAGTGCCCTTCCGGCAACTAAGGAGTTCGAAATGAGGTTTCAAGATGTTTTAACTATTGTGCCTACATGATCAGTCCAGTCGATCACTAGGGAGTAGCTACAATGTGTACTAGTAGCTTAAAGTAATTCAGTAAATCCTTGATGGTTTGGTCGGTAGGACAAAGTTTGTCGTTTAGCCAATTGCTTGAGTACAACTACTTTTTGCACTAGTAGCCCACCTTAGACTCTATCAGTCTCCTATAGAAACGAAATGATTCAGCCTACATTAGCTTTATATGGGATGTGACCCATTGTTTTCATAAAAATATTAACCGGTGTGTTTTCCGGTATAAAACAATGTAGGATTTGCTATCCCAACACTTATGCAAGCTAAACCTCGTCTCATAAAGAAACTATAGAACCTAAATTGTCACCTTGCCCTAACCCTATCGTACAGTTAGGATCTAGGGAAAACATAAAAGATATCAAGCAACAAGTAATATCTATCCATGTAAACAGTGTAAAGCAATTAGGTCATGTATGAGTGACCATACCAGTGTTGAGCAAGTCAATGAGTCTAGGGTTCTGGTCGTCATCCCTAGTTCTGAGTACGTAGGCTCTTCCTCGAGCAGGGCCGATGTTTTTGTCCTTTAGATTCGGACAGTCATTTCTGTAGTGACCTACAGTTCCACATTCAAAACAGGCTTTCACACGGCAATCTTTAGCAAGATGCCCAAAACGCTTGCACTTCTCACAGTGGTCGCCACAAGGCCCATCATGATGGCGTTTGCACTTTGAGCAGAAGGGCTTGGTTCCAGCGTACTCTTTCTTGTTTTCAGACCCAGAGGTGTTGGCCTTGATGGTTGCAGGCTTTTTGGTAGCCGGACTTTGGTTATCAGGATTTCCCTCAGGTTTTCTCTTGTTATCACTAGGGTGGTTTACAGTACTCTTGACAACAGACGTTCCTTGGCGAACGATCTGTGCCATCAGCTTATGTGCCATACGCACAGTACCATGAAATGTAAGAGAGTTGGATGAAGTAACCATCCCTTGAATTTGTGGAGGAAGTCCCCAGACATAGCGCTCAATTCGCTTGGATTCTGTATCCACCATAGATGGACACAGGTGCGCCAACTGATTAAATCGAGAGGTGTAGCTGGCAATGTCGTTCCCTTGAGTGGAGAGATTCCAGAATTCCGACTCAAGCTGTTGAATTTCATGCCTAGGACAATACTCATCCTTGAGCATTTTCTTCAGCTCATCCCAGGGAGTTTCCAAAGCAATGTCTTGGCCTATGGAGTCAGCATAAGTGTTCCACCATGTCAGAGCATCATCCATGAAAGTGTAGGTGGAGAACTTGACCTTACAGTTCTCAGGGCAACTGCAGATGCGAAAGACTGCCTCTGTCTTCTCCAGCCATCGCAACAACCCAATGGCACCTTCTGTGCCTTTGAAGCTCAAAGGATTGCAGTTAATGAAGTCTTTGTAGGTGCAGGGTTTCACTACAGGGGCATTTGGTGTTGTTTCGACACTTTCAGATCGTTGTCGTTCGGCAAGTACTGCATCAGCCACTAGTCGGTCAACCTGAGCTTGAGTGAACTGGCGACGTGGAGGCATGTTCCTTCAATAAAGATAAGGGACATGTCAGAGTTTCGTACAAGAATATGATCATCGTAGTTGCATATATAACAGTAATATATTACAACACAAATGACAATCAACGGTGTAGAATAAAGAAGATTGTAATCATCCAACTTGCGAGTTCAAATGATTACGAGGATTAAGGTTTTCAAAAGTAAAAGGGATATTACATCCGTACATGTATCAGTAGTTTTGCGGAATGTGATAGGAAAGCAGAAAAGATTTGTACTTAGAGGAATACTGGATTCGAATGTTAAAACTGATAGGTGAATGAAGGATGGTCCTCTGATGACCAGTTGGTGTAGAATAAGGTATTGAAATGTTCAATTCTACCTAGGGTAAGCCTATTTCGAAGAGATGACCCTCTAAGCGTAGGCACATCCCGGTACTATTTTCCTGACTCGATCAACTTACCATAGGCAAATTCTAAGATGTATCTATTCATTGATTATGTTAACAAGTATCTGAGGCGTATTATTATCCATACTATATAATAGCCTAACTGTATAAACCATATATACATATCGTCCACCTAGTCGTGTCTAGCATAAAACAATTATGAGTCCCGGTTCTCTCGTGATCAGAGTCAATTAATGCATTCCTGTTCAACATAACCTCTTTCAGATCTTACATCATCTTTATTTAATTGTACATAGTTGATCAGGCTATGTTAAATTAAACTTGTATGATGAAATCCCTGAATCAGTTATATCTAATAAGGAATACTGCCTAACGGTCATAGTCTAGGCCCACTACATGCAACCTAGTTCGCTATAACCTTAGGCTCTGATACCAATCTGTCACACCCCCAATTTCATGCTTTGCGGAAGCGATTGTTTTTGGGCGTGACTAATCAAATATCAAAACACCAAAGTACAAGCAAACGACTCTAAATGAGACGTTGTAGAAAATATATTACATTACATAAGTTTTCAAAAGTAGTACAAAGTTTAAGTCATAAGTTTGAAACATAGTAGTGAGTTCGCAAAATGATTTCAGAAGATTTTAATACATAACCATTATACAAAATATAATGCAAGAAAATCTTCATGTCTAAATGGATGCATGCGACTCGTGATAGCTAGCTTATCCTGTAGGCCAGTCCTACTGTTGATGAGCACCTGAGAATACAACACTAAAAGGTCAGCTATAAAGCTGGTGAATCTCACAGGTTTAACAAAAACATTGATGTGATCAATATGATTATCCGACGATAATAACCAGTTATAAATGAATAGTGATTTAAGCAATTTACTCAAACAATGATTTTTAAACCAACGCAGGTTCCTAAACAATGATTTAAACCAACGCAGGTTTTCTAAATGGTGATTTATCAATTAAGCTTCAAAACAATGATTTAACCATTTCCGGTTACTAATTAATGATTTGAACCAACGCAGGTTCCCTAAACAATAACGAAATCAACTAGGATGAAACCAACGCAGGTTTCGGAACATTGAACAAACCAACGCAGGTTTTTGAACAATATGAAATTAGACAATGATGAAACCAACGCAGGTTTTGTAACATTGAACAAACCAACGCAGGTCTTCGAACAATGTGCAATTTAACAGTGATGAAACCAACGCAGATTTCGCCACATGGAACAAACCAACGCAGGTTTGCGACAAATGTGAAATCTAACAATGCTAACCAAGACCAAAGAATGGTAGCCAAACAATGTAACTAATATAGTTAACTGAATTAAATAATCATTTAATTCCCTGAGTTAATAATCATATTAGCTAATCAAATAACATATGATCACGAAAACATGTAAGCATTGTATCTCACCCCAATATTTTAAACATGTAAAAATGGGGCTGTGAGACTCACCTGTAGAGCGAGCAATCCTATTGTGCGTACGTATCCCAACAGTAATCTCCTAACGTCCTAAACACGCAAGATTGTATGTTTGTAAGTGTACGCGTAGTAGTTCGTTTGTTTAGTTGTTCATGTGGTTGATTACTTCTAAAGTATTTGTTACGTGTTACATTCGATGTTTCATAAAATACGCGGCCCTTTGGTGGTGCTTCGGGATTATATTTTGAAAATATAATATTGTTTGTTTTGTATAAACTCCTTTCGTACATTTGTATACCGTGTCGTTTATCCTTATTTGAAAACGTATAAAGTTAATTACTTAGTTTGTAAAAAGGTACGACTCGTAGTCGTCAGGTTACAATTATATTTCAAAAATATAATTAAGTTTGTTTCATGTAAAAATGTTTATTTAAACGTATATTGTATCCATATAAATGTTTGTATTCGTTTTAGTTAACATTGAAATCAGAAAACTGGGCTGGGCTAGGTACCCGCCGGGTAGTCGAGGTACCCGCCGGGTAAAACGGTAATGGGTCGAATCCGCCGGATTTAAATCAATACGCCGGATTCAATGGATTTCGAGGGGAATCCGCCGGATTCACCCGAATCCGCCGGATTGGGCTCAAAGTTTGGGGAATACGCCGGATTCCCTTGAATCCGCCGTGTTCATGTTTTCTGGGTAGGAATCCGCCGGATTCATCATGAATCCGCCGGATTCACGTAACTGGTTCGACTCTGTTAGTGCAGAAAACATACAAAACCAGTTTTTAAATCAATTTCCGCAACCAAACAACTTAGTACAAAGCTAATACATGTAATATATCATACTTAAACACGAAATTGAAGAGAAAAACGAATTGATTCCTTACAATTTTTGAAAACGAACGGATGTTGATGATGATGAAGATCACGATGGTGATGATGATGAAGTAGCTAGATGATGATGATGATTATGTTTATGTTGTTGTTGTTTGAAGATCAAAGCCGAGAGAGGGAGGGAGCAAGAGACCGAGAGAGAGTGATCAAAAATTTTGTGCGTGTGTGTGATACAAATAATTGAGGTCGGGTATTATAACCGGCCTCAATTATTGAGGTAGTTGGAAATTTTCGACCCGTGTTTGCGTACCCGATCGTTAATTAATATAATATTTTAAAATGATAATTTTCTAAAAATGTAATCGTATACGTTTTCAATCAAAGTATTTTGTAAAAATACTTTTAAAGAGATATAAAAATATATCTTTGTTTTACTCAAAATGTACGGATAGTTTTCTGTATCTAAAATGTATTTAAATTTAAAATGGAGTACGTAATTATTATCCTCAATAATAATACTTTGTTTAAAAATGTTTTTCGCTCGCTTTCATTTTGAGTTTCTACGTTTTGTTAAATTCGTGTCTTTGCGATTATTAATTAATCGTTTCGGTTTATATATATACATATATATATAATACTTGTGTACTTGAGTATTGACACGTATGTAATTACGTGTTTTAAAAGTTTAAATTCGGTGCTAATTTTGGGTTATTTTGACCGGGTGTCACACACTGTAATACCCGTAACTTTTAAATAATAAATAAGTTGATAAGTTAACTTCATAATTCATGATTAGGTAGTATTTAATAAAATTGGTTACATAATGCTACATAAATTCGATTTCAACTCAAATGGATATAAATTGTAAACGTGACCTTTTTTTTTTGAAAGGCAGTTGTGGAATCACTGACGGACCATTTTGGCCCACCCGATCATCTCCACAAGTGGTTACTCCCCTGAAATCGAGTAACCATCCCCGAGTTCGAAGCCAAGGCGACGCCCTAAAGGGGTTGCTCTCCCATGTCTTGGATGAGTATAGCGTCGCAGCAGTCCCCCTCACAATAAGGCTCGAATTTATCACCTTCAGGAAGAAACCTTATGGAAAACTCCCTGACCATTGGATCAAGACCCCAATGGAATTTAGGATGCCTCCTGGGTTTGAACCCATGACCACTTGGATAAAATCCAAGTACTCAACCAACCGAGTAGAAGGCCGGGGACGTAAACGTGACCTATCTGTTTGTTGACCAAGAAAATCGATTAATATATAAAATAATGATAATAACAATTGATAAATACTAATAATTACCTAAATATATTGTGAAATATGGTAACTAGAATCCTCACATTCTTTCACGTAACTCCAAATTCCACCGTAGCTTGGCAACTATATAATATAATATAATATATCCTAGTATTAAACCATGACAATAAGTAATTGAAGACTAGGCTGGTTTAGGAATATAATTCGAGTTCGTACGACCGACTAAATTCATTATTTAATTGCCAACACCGTTTCACGAAGAAGCAGAAAATATTCGGTCATCGTTAGCTAAACATCTAGTTATTTACAGTCAAGGTACGGATCTATGTTTTTATAACTAAATTTTATTGTGTTCATACGATAATTTATACGGATTCGTTAACCTTTGTTCTACATTATTGTACGGATCTCTATCTTTGTTATTTAAACTGATTGAGTTCGTATGATAATTTGTATGGATTCATTGTTCTTAGTTTACCGTTCTATATCGTTTGATAATTGCCATCGTGCACTACTATAATCGCATATGGACTCGTATGTTATTGACCTCATATTATTTTATTGACCTTCATTGTGACTATTATTGGCCTAAATTATTGAACTCGTTACTATTGCCGTTATTGTTAGTCATTTAATTGAATTGGCCCAATATTTGTTTAGCATTATTATTCTATTTTGGGTATGGGAGCTATCAACTTCCTATGGAGGTACCATAGGCATGTCATCGTGGCACAGATGACGTGACACTTCCGTAACGGTGGATTGTTACGGCGTCTCCTCATTGTGGTGTGATAAGGGATTTTAGGGGGCGCATTGGTTAACCATAGCTATTGTATTGTATTGTTGTGGATGGAGGTGTAGTGCCCAACGCCTCATTCACCATTGTTTGGTACATTTGGATCTGCAGTCCATGTACCTATTGTATTGTATTGAGCTCTGATTGTCTTACCCCATTGGACTCTTGATCGTTTGAATCTCATTGATAAAATAGTTTCCTTTGTTTGGTTCATCACGAACAACCCGCTTCCGCCATTGAATAATTCATTTTATAAGATATCTACATTTGTTTGCTTTTATTTGTATCCGCGCACTGGGCTTTTGGCTCAGCCGCATTTCTTTCTATGTGGCAGGTAATCAAGAATCGCAAGGAACGGAGCTCGAGAGAAGTGAAGAAGCTGGAAAAGTTAGCTTGAGATTTCTTGGATTATTATTAGTTTCTTTATTATTTAGATCTTCATATTAGAATTTTGTAACGCACATTCCGCGTGGCTTATTTTGGAGACATTTTATGACTCATTCGTTAGATATTTCAAATAAATGGATTTTTGCTCCTATTGAATATCATTAATGTGACCTCTGTTTTCTCCTACGAAAATGGGGTGTTACATACGCACACTGAATTTTGAGGACCTTTTTCTTTTTTTCTCTGACGATTACAATGCTTAAATAATACAAACTAAAGTAATCGTGGGTCCTAATCTCATGCAACTAAAACTAGAAATGGGAAATATGCATCCTAAAATTGAGCTAAACGTGGAACAACTAGATAACCGAGTTCTCTGCCTTCTTTATTGACTATTGACTCGTACCCATGATCCGACTAATCCATCAAGATTACCTAACATTCACCCCCTGTAATCTCGATAATCATGTCATGACCCGTTTCTTCATCACGGCAAATTGTCTTCGTTATCTTTGTCTTTTTGTACGGTCATTCACAAAGTGTCCAAACGCTCCACACTCATAGCATCTAAACCCACTCTTATCACCTCGACCCGAGCCTCTTCCACGTCTTCTTTCTCCTCTACCGATTTCTCTTCCTCGACCTTTTCCTCGTTCACATTACCTACCATCATGCCCGCTCTAATCACCGCGACCCAAGCCTCTTCCACTTCTTTTTTCTCCTCTACCGAATCTTCTTCCTCGACCTCTTCCCCGTCCACATTGCCTACCATCATGCTCACCATTGGTGAACAAGAGCTGTCATTTTTCTTCATCCTTTTCATCATGGCTTTTGCGTCTTTCTTCGTATGTTTTGAGTCTTCCAACCGCTTCTTCAAAAGACATGGTTTCAATCTTCGAATATTGCTGGATGGAGATATTTCCTCGGGGCTGGATTGAGAAGCTTTCTCACCACCACTTCTTCAAGGTTTGAACCTAAGTCGACTTTTGTTCTTTGGACCAACCTATGACCTAACAAAAAGGAGTTTGTCCAAAGGGCACATGTAGCCATGCCATGAAATACAAAGGACTAGCAGACTTTTAAATTTTGCCACTATGCCACTTATCTTGCCCGAAAAATCATTAATAGTCTCATTCTCCTTCATCTTTAGCACCTCCAACTCACTCCTAAGAGTTTGCAAACGTGCCTTTTGGATTTGATCAGCTCCTATATATCGAACCCGAATCGCTTCCCAAACGTCCTTTGCATCTTTATGTTTAGCAACTTGCAATAGAATATCTTCCGGTAGAGTTTGGAAAATAATGGCTTTCGTAGTGTAGTTCGCAATGATTGGTAGATATTTCTTCGGGGCTTGAATGAGAAGCTTTCTCACAACTACTTCTTCTTCAAGGTTTGAACCAAGACTTTTAAATTTTGCCACTATGTCACTTATCTTGCCCAAAAAATCATTAATAGTCTCGTTCTCCTTCATCTTTAGCACCTCCAACTCACTTCTAAGAGTTTGAAAACATGCCTTTTGGACTCGATCGACTCCTAAATATGGAACCCGAATCGCTTCCCAAACGTCCTTTGCATCTATATGTTTAGCAACTTGCAATAGAATATCTTCTGGTAGAGTTTGGAAAATAATGGCTTTCGTAGTGTAGTTCTTCTTTGCTTCCACGGTTCCTCCCGTTACGGGATCCACCGACTCCCACAAACTGTATGCCCTTAACACCATTTCAACCAGAATCGACCACGAAGTGTAGTTCGTTTCGGTTAACTTAATTAGGACATTGAAGTGGTACGTTACCTTGCTCGCGGATTATCATTACTCCTGCATTTTCTGCCATTTCTTGTTAAGCTTTCAAGTTTCAAAAACGGTCGTGATCTTCTTTCTTTCTTGACTCTTCCTGCCTTCTTGCTTATGATTCTTGCTACTTGCGTCTTGTTTCTTGCCATCAACCTTGCTACTTGGCTACTTGCTTTCTTCCTCTCGATTTAATTGCATAAGGTTGAAATCGGCCCTCTCCTACGAACCAAGTATGAACCTGATACCAAATTTTGGAAATAAGATACTTTTGGATTATAATAACGCTCAAAATAGAAAAGTAAAATGAACAAATAGAACGTCATTTTGTCTAATGACCGTTAGTTTTGTCTGTTAAATGACTGCGAGTGTAATAATATTAATGACATGGACTGTTCGTGTAATTTTTTATTTTTCAAAATTTTATTGTAACATCCTCTCCACTGGTCTGGTAATTTCTAATTTTAAATTGGTTTATTTGAATTGTTTTAGAAATTACTTGATAATAATTGTTTTACTGTGAAACTTAGATAAATAAGTTTCAGGACTTATTGTGGATAGTAAATTGTTGTTCATTTTAATTTACTATAGTTGACGGTACAATAAAACAAGCTTCTCGCAAATGGTTTTTAGGTTCCAGACAATAGATTGAAAGGGGACTAGTTTTAAGTGGATACGGGGTCGGTGGAAATATTTTGGCCGACCTATTTATCTTTCCCAATATGGAAAGTAGTTCCATTCCTTTGAAAACCTAAAAAAACTAAAACTTCAAGAAAACTAAAACAAGAAAACTAGAAATCAACAACTGAAAGATTGAGCTGTGATTTTTGGAGTTAAATCATCATCATCATCTTCCTTAGTTTTTCAAGATCAACTAGTAAGTTTACCTTTGAAATTATAGTTAATAACTAGTTTTGATTCAATGAGATATATGAATGATTTGGAAGTTGATAATAGATGCTATGAGTGTTACTCCTGTTAATTTATTCTGTTATGGTGGTTTCATACATGAGTTAATAGTTTTGATGGGTATAAAATCGTGTCTGGTTTTGATCTTGGCGATGGGCGCTGGTGCAGGGTGTAGTACTCGGCGGGTACTACCCTTACCCGGTGGGTAATCTCATTTAAACAGAGTACCCGGCTGGTACAATTGCTAGCCGGCGGGTACTAATGCTGAATTTTGATCAGAACTTGACCCATAACCGGGTACGCGTTGAATACTCTGGTACCCGGCGGGTAATACTGTTAGCCGGCGGGTACTTGGACTACCCGACGGGTAGTGCCCCCAGATTGTGCAATTTCATTTTTGTTGTAATACATATGATAATTATGATGTATATCAGTTAAAATGCTTAATTACGAATACTGAGTATGATTAGGAACTTAATATGGTTATGTGAACAATATTTAGTTCCTTGAATTAAGTGGATATAAGTTATGTATTGATGATCCGGATTACTAACTTATATTGATTGTTGTTCTCAGATCCTCCAAAAGATAAGTGACACTTGGATTCTGAGTTTGTGAAGGCAAAGGTATCGGTGAGTGGATTTAGAACTCACCATTTGATTTAGTTGTAACTATTTGGTTACAACAAGTAAACGTAGATATAATTGTTGAATTATTTAGTTGATATTGTTGAATATAAATCTACGTGCTATGTGTGGCCTTCGGGCATCAGTTGTTAATGAGGTCAACGAGTTGAAATGGTTGGTTGAGCTAGTTGGTTATTATATGAATTTCACAGGGACTTGATTCATTTGTTGTGTGTAGAACCTGTGATTGATTATAATAACTGGTAGCTATCGGTCTCGTCTGTTTTGGCCATACGGATATGGTTGGATAAGTGTTCTGGGAAGCCACCCGAGTATTATGGTATTCCCCAGAGCCACCGATCCTCAGTATTGTATTGTTGACTGATTGTATCATGTGTTTACGGTTGTTTGGTGTAAACAGGTGGTTATGCTAAGTTGAATTTGTGTGTGATGAATTCATTCACTTAGCTTCGTGCTAATCCATCGTTTTACTTCCTGCATGTTATGTTTTAGGATGTGGGTTACAGGATTTTGATGCTCCAGTAGCAGGGAATGTTGGATGTGGGCGACTCTGATAAAGTTTTGTTATAAACTAAGTTTGGAACAATATAATACCCCATTTTATGTGGTTGATATGTAGTAACTTAAATAGTTTTAACTTATAGTATGTTGAGCATGTAATCCGTTTAGGTACATTATCTTAATGTACACTGTTAAAATATGTTTTAAAGTATACGCTTCCGTGATAAATGATATAATATTGTTGTATCTAATGAGGGGTGTTATAAGTTGGTATTCGAGCATAGTTTTGGGCTTATTGAGCATTGTAAAGTGTTCAATCCCAATTCTGGAGCGTGATATGTTAAACATTCCTGGGCATGGGATTTAACATTGTATGTGAATCGGTTAGTAGATAGGTACTAACGATTAACGAGTTCCAAGTTGTTGTGTTGATTACAGATATGGCAGATAACGAGCAACCGACCGCCAACCCTAACAATGCCTCAAGAACCGATGTTCCTCCTTTACTAGTTCCTGGTGAACAACCTGGTCATGATGGTACTCTGTTCCTGTTGTTGAAGAATCAAACCGAGATGATTATATGCATGAATTAGAAGATGAGGTGATTAATCTCAGAGAGTTCAAAAGATAAACTGAAGCTGCGTCATCTCAGCAATGTTTTCAACAACAAATACCTGTGTTTGGTACTGTTCCTCCTTTTCAGTCAAATAAAACGTGTTCATTTAAAACGTTTATGTCAAGTAAACCACCGGAGTTTAGTGGTAGTACAAATCCATATGTGACTTTAAACTGGTTAAGAGACATGGAACGAAAATTTGATGTAACACATTGTGAAGAAGAAACTAAGGTTCCGTATGCAGTGCAATGTCTTAAAGATGAAGCTATGGTTTGGTGGGATTCCATTACCGATCATTTGACTCAACAACAGAAGGAAGCTATTCGATGGCCTAATTTTCATCAAGCAGTTTGTAATCAGTATTGTTCAGATTTTGATATGGCTCGAATCAGACGAGAGTTTGTGCACTTATAGTTGACAGATAAGATGACGATTGACGAGTTGATAGCACAGTTTTCTGAGAAGCTGCAGTTTGTTCAGCAGTGGGTTCCGAATGAGAAAACTAGAATTGAACAGTTTGTGGATGCTTTAGCTTCGAATTATCGTACCACTGTAAGATTAGCGAGTACCTTATCTCAAGCTTTTAACTTTGCACGTTCTGTTGATAATGACTTCAGAGGTTCAGGTTATCAAGCTAGGGATATTTCTTCTTCTCAGAAATCTAGAAATGATTCTTCAGGAAAAGGAAAACAAAGATGGCAGAGTAACCGACAGGGTCAAAGATCTGGTAGTAAAAGTGGTTCATCTGGAGGTTTAAAATGGTGTAATTCTTATAAGTCACGACATTCTGGTCCTTGTACTCCTCAGACGAATAAATGTCTCAAATTAAGAATTGCAGGTATCCTAATTTTGTGTGTTGGACGTGTAAGAAAGAAGGACATCGGGTTGGTCAGTGTCCGGAGGCGGGGAGACAGGGTTCTGGTTCGATCGGGAGTTCGCCATCTTCCGGTCAAAAGCGGAAGAATCCTCCGCCAGCTGCAAGTAGGGCATTTCAGATGACAGTCGATGAGGCTGTCCACACATAAGATGTTATCACTGGTACTTTTCTTATAAACTCTGTACCAGCTCGTGTTTTGTTTGATTCTGGAGCAAACTGTTCTTTTATATCTGTGTGTTTCTGTGATAAGTTGAAACTGATTCCTACTGTGATAACTAAGCCCTTAGAAGTAGAAATTGTCAGTGGCAAGTTAGTTCCTGTTACCACCTCGGTGACTGGAGCTAGTATTGTGATAGATGGCCAGACTTTCCCAATTTTATTTCTGTTGATGCCAATTCCAAGTTTTGATGTGATTATTGGCATGGATTGGTTAAGTCAGTTTAAAGCAAGTATAGATTTCCACCATAAGTTGATTAGACTCACAATCTCTAAAGAGTCATACGTTGTGGCTCGAGGAGAACGGGATAGTGGGTGTATGCCTCTAATTTTCATGATGAAAGCTAAGAAGTCCTTGTTAAAAGGCTGTGAATCGTACCTAGCTTATGTGATTGATGAAAAGTTAGAAAAGAAATCCCTTTCTGATGTCCCGGTTGTTTCTGAATATCCGGAAGTGTTTCCCGATGAATTACCTGGTTTGCCACCGGTTAGGGAAGTTGAATATCAAATTGATCTTGTTCCTGGGTCGTCGCCTGTAGCCAAAGCTCCCTATAGACTAGATCCGTCTGAAATACGTGAGATGATGAATCAGATACAGGAGTTGTTGGATAAAGGGTTCATTAGACCTAGTTCTTCTCCTTGGGGTGCATCGGTTTTGTTTGTGAAAAAGAAGGATGGGTCTTTTCGAATGTGTATTGATTATAGGGAAATGAATAAACGAACAGTAAAGAATAAATATCCTCTGCCTCGAATAGACGATTTGTTTAATCAGTTGCAGGGATCTTCGTTTTATTCTAAAATTGATTTAAGGTCGGGTTATCATCAAGTTCGTGTTCGTGAACAGGATATTCCAAAAACTCCTTTTCGTATCAGGTATGGTCATTTTGAATTCCTGGTTATGCCTTTTGGTTAAACAAATGCTCCAGCAGTTTTTATGGATTTGAAGAACCATGTTTGTCGGCCTTTTCTCGATAAATTTGTTATTGTGTTTATTGATGATATTCTAGTATACTCTAAATCCGAATCAGAACATGAAATGCATTTGAGAATAGTGTTGGAAACTTTGAAAAGAGAACACTTATATGCTAAATTTTGTAAATGTGAATTCTGGATTCGGGAAGTATAGTTTCTGGGTCATATTATCTGTAATGATGGTGTCAAAGTTGATCCTGCTAAAATTGAAGCTGTTATGAATTGGAATGTTCCAAAGAATCCTTTTGAAATCCAGAGTTTTCTTGGGCTAGCTGGATATTATCGAAAATTCATTAAAGACTTTTCAAAGATTGCTGGTCCGTTAACAAAATTGACACGTAAAGATGTTAAGTTTCAGTGGGATGAGACACAGGAGATAGCTTTTTAGACCTTGAAGCAGTTACTGTGTCAAGCACCTGTGTTGGCATTACCAGATGGCTCTGATGACTTTATTGTTTACCGTGATGCATCTTATGCTGGGTTGGATGGTGTTCTTATGCAGAGAGACATAGTTATTGCATATGCTTCTCGGCAGTTGAAACAACATGAAAGAAATTACCCTACTCATGACTTAGAGTTGGCGGCTGTTGTGTTTACATTGAAAATTTAGAGACATTATCTTTATGGTACAAGGTGTATTATTTGTACAGATCACAAGAGTCTTCAGTATATATATTCTCAGAAAGAGTTGAATATGCGTCAGAGGCGATGGTTGGAATTAATCAAAGATTATGATTGTGAAATTCGTTACCATCCAGGAAAAGCTAATGTGGTTGATGATGCTTTAAGTAAAAAAGGTACCTCTGACCGAATTTATTATTTGAAAGTTGATGTTTCTTCTGACTTAATGGATAAAATTAAAGATGCACAGTTGGAAGCTTTATTAGATCATAATCTTAAGTCAGAAATCATGTTGAAAAGGAAAGATTTGTTAGTTGACGATTCTAGAGGATTGAAGACTTTTCAGTCCCGTGTGTGGATTCCTCTGATTGGTGGTATTCGGGATATGATTTTGACTGAAGCCCATAAGTCACGATTATCTGTTCATCCCGGCAGCACTCAGATGTATAATGACTTGAAGCCATTGTATTGGTGGCCCACGATGAAAACTGATATAGCACAGTTTGTCGGTACTTGTCATATTTGTGCTCAGGTCAAAGCTGAACACCAGAAACCGTATGGGTCATTGAAACAGTTAGAAATCCCAGAGTGGAAGTGGGAACACTTAACTATGGACTTTGTGACTAAACCTCCACGTACATCTCGAGGAAATGACATGATTTGGGTTATTGTTGACCGGTTAACCAAAAGTGCACATTTTCTGGCTACCAGTGAAACCTCATCGTTGAGTAAGCTTGCCTAGTTGTATGTTAATGAGATTGTTTCCCGACATGGTATTCCATTGTCTATTGTATCGAATAGGGATTCTCGGTTTATTTCTCATTTTTGGCAGAGTTTACAACAAGAGTTGGATACACGTGTAAATCTCAGTACCGCTTATCATCCTTAGACCGATGGTCAGTCAGAGCGTACGATTCAAACACTTGAGGATATGTTGAGGGCTTGTGTTCTGGAATATGGAGGTTCTTGGGATTCTCATTTGCCGTTGGTTGAATTTGCCTATAATAATTCCTATCATTCCAGTATCGGTATGCCTCCTTACGAGATGTTATATGCTAGACGTTGCAGAATGCCTACTTGTTGGTTAGAAGCCGGTAAAAAGCAGTTTGCGGGTCCATACATTATTCAGATAACAACTTACAAAGTGGCGATTGCGCGCGAAAAGTTGAAAGCTGCACGTGACAGACAGAAACAGTATGCAGATCCACGTAGACGACCAGTGTCATTTTCTGAAGGTGAGCTTGTTTATCTTAAAGTTTCTCCGTGGAAGGGGGTTATTCGGTTTGGAAAACGTGGTAAATTGGCTCCTCAATATATTGGTCCATTCAGAATTTGCAAAGTTGTTAATGATCAGTCAGTTACACTTGATCTTCCTTCAGAGCTTGCTGGTATTCATAATACATTTAATATTTGCTACTTGAGAAAGTGCAAGGTTGAAGACCAGTCCCAGATTCTTCCTTTGCAAGATTTGAAAGTTGATCGAAGTCAGAAGTTAGTTGAGGAACCTGTTGAACTTCTTGACAGAAAGGTTACCAAACTTAGGAAGAAACAGATTCCTATGGTGTTAGTAAAATGGAAGCATAGTTTAGGTTCAAACTTGACTTGGGAAACTGAGGAGAGTATGAAATCCAGGCATCCTAGATTGTTTGGTTGTGATGAGATTTCGGGGATTAAATCTTCTTAAGGAGGGGAGATTTGTAACATTGTTGGCCCCTGATAGGTCGGTGTCGTTAACGATAACTATCCGGTTACAACAGTGGGTTTTAAATTTATAAGGCTGGGGCCTAGGGTTGCTACTATTGCTAATGTAAGGGCTAGCAAAGGATAAGTATGACCTTGGATCGTTCTTCAAAGCGCGACGAATTGAAACTAGGAGAATTTAGAGACTTTTATGAATTTAGCTAGGGCGGAAGAGAGTTGGTTTAGGTTTTGGGTTTTCTATTCTAAAATTAAACTAAATTAAATTAGAAATGGAGGTTACTTCGGGCGTTCAGCAGTTAAAGCGATTGTCTACTATGAAGTGGTTCAGGTGATATTAAAGTGTGAAGAGTTCCAATGAGGATAAGTTCATAAGTTAATGTGAGTTATTACTACAATCCTATTATCGGGCTAACGCGGAGATGTCCACAATCAGGCAAATAGAATGTCACGTGGGTTGTAGAATAAATTAAAGCATACACCGAAAGTTCTCTGAAATGCATGCCCATATTATCTAACAGTCAATCTCGAATCCTATTCCCCAATCTCGGTCATCATAGGCGTCCGAATCATGGCACAGTTTGTTGAATAAACAATCTTGTAAACGGGTTTTACCCTTTTCGGAATAAGTTGGAAGAACTGGTCTAAGCGGTTAGATAAGATGTCATCACTTATTCGTATGAGTTATCAACATTACTCAAGTATGCAACAAGACATGGGTGATTTATATCCCAAATAGAAACTTAAATAATACATTTGTTAACTGATTCATAACACAACTACCTTCGGTCGTTCTCGACTTCCATACGTTTGTACTTTGCCATAAGCATTTCCAGTACTATATCGAAGAACAGTCGAATAGGGGCCGTCATGTTATTTCACAATAATTGAGGCTAGGTGTATTTTACTAGTACGATAATCCTAAGGCAACAATCTAACAAGAACATGCAATAGGACAATCAAGACAACAGTTAAACCTAAGCATACAAGTGTATTAATTAAATCGAGGATATTCCGAAAGTTGTCTCAAAAATATTGTCTGTCCGAATTAAATCTTAATCTACCTCTATTCCCATATTCCGTGTCTCTTGGATCCTAATTTGGTTTAGAGAACACCGGCCATGCCGAGCTCAATGATTCAATCAAACATAGTATAACTAAGTGACCTATACCCTATGAGTTAGCTACGTTCATTTTTGGATAAGGTTTTAGTCACAACATGAGTTGGGCAGATAAACGATAAAGATTTAATTCCTACATCTATTCATGATATAAAGCACTCGCAATCCCATAACATACGACATGATCACATATTTAAATCTTTCCTAAACGACTATCATAGCAGACAATTGAGTTATTTAACTAATCATGGCAATTCTAGCATGCATATTTAAATTTATTAAAGAAAGAACGAACATAATTAAATATGGAAGATAGATTAAAACCTGATAAAGAAATACAATAACTCGTAGCTACAAATGCGTCCCGGAGCACCTCCGTACAAATCTTCCTTGATTAGTTAATTAGCTAGTCTAATTAACTAAGGAAATATTACAATAAAGAAAGAAAAGAGTGAATGGTGAGAAAGTGTATTACAAAGTGTATTGTAGATGTGTAGGTGCAAGTTAAAAATGAACTCAAAGCCTCAATTTATAGGTGAGCTTTGGCTCACATTAGCATCAAGTGGTGACGCGCTACCAACCGTCACGCGTCGTCAACGCGACCGTCTGGCAGTACGTCGGTGGAAGTTTAAAATTTATATTTTGCTGGGGACCTAAGTTCTACTAGAGCTGTATAGCTGAAGTATGACCTAGGGTCGTTCTAAAGAGTTAATCGTATTGGGAAACGACTTGTCGGGACAAACAGTTCAAATTAGCGATGGTTTGAAAATAGTTTTGAGTGGGGGTTTATACTTAGGTCCTAATTAAATTTAAACTAATTAAAAACAGTAATTAAAAGCGGTAGGTTGAATCAGTATAAGGGGACTTGTGTTTGTTATGACTTCGTTAGCTTTTACGTGGGGTGATGCTGTATTTGGGGTTTTATATTTGAAAACGTCTTTTAAGATTTGTGTCTTGCGTTCACGTAGATACCTTGTGGTGTTTCACTAGCACCCTACTGATCAGGTCAACCGATCAGTATGTCACTGAGTACTAGGCTGTCAGGATTCTGATCAGATCGGACTATCTTGAAACCCTCCTCACCGTCTCTTGTGACGAGACCAGGTGACCCTCCAGATGGGGTGCAGGAATAAGGCGATAGTCCGCAATTTATCTACTGATCTTTCTTAACACAGACAGAGATATCTAAGCTAGGTAAGACATTTAAGATTTAAGACAGGTGGTGACTGACTAACATATACATTAATGGTTGTGATTGAGTTCAGAGATATTCGGCTGTGATACAGTCTTCGACCCACAGGGTTTTCCACAGTTTGTATGTAATTGTACTGCACGATAGGTGTTTCCAATGTTATACTGTGTATTCACCCGTATTACGGTCTTTCCTGGATCACAGACTACGCCAGGATGTAATACAGTATACAGCCTTCGACCTTTCCAAGGTTTTCACGTGTTTGTACTCCACCAAAGGTGTTTCCAACGTTATACCGGATACTCAGTCGTATTAGGGCTTTAACTGGATTACATACTTTTCAGCCATCTGAACTCAATATATCTAAGCTTGTATTAGAGTAAAACCATCTATGATAGCTAAACATCCCGTTCACTTTAATGATTCAATCCCAATAAATCCCTGATTAATTCACGGTGTACTATACGATAGTTTAAACAGTATTTCCACTAGTTACAAAATCAGACCATGCTTATTTTGGAAAACATAGATAGGTAGTGACCGTCTGAACAAGGTTAGCTACTCCTTGTCATAAAGGTTCTAACCACGTTTATTGGAGGAAAGACGATAGTTTAGTTTAAAATCATAAATGTATAGTTAACAGTACACCGGTTTTCAATATTTAACAATTGGGATCATTATTCCACAACGGATTGTGCCCACGACTTTCATAGCTTCCACGTTCCGTACTCCACACATTCGTGATGTTTCCGGCGCTATACAAATGAAAGCCGTATAACGTTACCTCCGTTGTTTCATAACGATGTTATCCCAATTGTATTTAAAGTAGCATCACCCAAAGTATTAACAAGCTAACTACATCATAACAAACACAATAGCTAATCTACTCACTAATCATGGCAATGTATCCTAAATCAAACATAATAATAGCATGCAACATTATGAAAGATAAGGATAGAAATAACCGAAAGTAATAAGTAGATTGAATAGCAGCTGAAAGATTACACGGACAGAGCTCCGAAATATCTCGAACAATATTACAAAGGAGATCCTCCAAGAATTCCAACTCTATTACAAAAGCTACCCTACTAATCCTCCTCTAACTCCTAAGAGTAGTGCTAGAGAGAGGCTGCTAATAACCTACTAATTCTCCTCTAACTCCTAAGAGTAGTGCTATAGAGAGAATGCTAACCTAATTCTAGAGAGAGAAATGAGAGAAATGAGATGAGAGGTGTGTGGAAATGAGAAATGGAGGTTAGTATTTATAGGGAGAGGGTGAAAGCCTTGGTACAAGTCTTGAAGCATCAAATACAAGCATCAAAGCAGCATACGGGACAAGCGGACCAAGGGGGGGGGGGGGGTCAAACGGCACCTCACAAGGCAAAAGACCCCGTATACGGCACCCTAGGTACCGTATACTGCACTTAAGGTGCCGTATACGGCACCCTTGGTGGTAGGGGGGGGTTGGTGCTCCATTTGGCCTCAGCTGATTCCTCGGTTGCTTGGTTCGTCCGTATCTTCTTCGTTTGGGCTCCGATTTGCTTGATTCTTGCACCGTTGGCTTCGTTTTTACGTTACGCTTCTAATGACACTGAGTTTGCCAAATTTGGAAGTGTTTGACTTTTGCATGTTCCGGATGACGATCGGCGAGCTTCCAGACTGTGTATCTTCTCCGTCTTTCGTCCGTTTCTTCTGATTCTTTCACCTCCGGTCTTGGATTTCCCTATGGAATCATAAAATATGAATTAAGATCTAATTCCATAAGTAAATTAAGAAGGGAATATTTAAGGTGACATTATTTGCCTCGTTTTGCATGATAAATAGATGTTTTTGGTGATTTTAACAGCAATGCCTATAATTGGACCACTTTGGTGATTTTAAGTAAATAATAGATGTTTTAAGATGATTTCACCAAATATAAGTCCAATAAGTGCAGAATAATGTGCCTAAAAGCATGACTTTTTAGGTTACATCAAGTGGTGCATGTTAGAAAAAGGTAGCCAAAATGGGGGAACCAGGTACCGTACAACACGAAAAGTAGGCGCACCGGGTACCGTACAACACGAAAAGTAGGCGCACCAGGTACCAAAAGTTACCAAAAACGGAAATCGGGATGGGGTAGGGGAGGCCGGCGGCGCCCTTGGGGTGGCTGGCGGCGGTGGTCCGAAGGTGGGCGGCGGCTGGCCTGTAGCCGCCCCGTTTCGCCGTATTTTGCTTCGTTTCTCGATTCGTGCGTGTTTTCTTCGTTATACGTCCGTTTACGTCGATTCTTTTTTTGTTGGATTCATAATTCAAAAATGAAGATTTTGACATAAGATAGGCCCTGAGATGAGGTCCCTAGCTCCAGATATTGCGTACGAATCATTTGGATCTTCCGGTGGGCGCGAAATCTTCATTCTTTACCCGTTTTGGTTGATTCTTCTTTTGTTGGATTCGAATTTTGAAAACGAACATCTTGGAAATAATGGATGTTGATGGAGGGCACTTTAGTCTTGAAATCTCGTTTTTATACCTTGAATCTTCAAACGTGTGTGGAATCTTCGTTTCTCGGCCGTTTTGCTTGATTTTTATCGTGCAACCCTCGTTCTGATCTTCTTAACATATTATCACTGGTTTGTGCGTTGTTTGAGTCCAAATTCTAAGTATTGCTCCAGAATGAGAGAGATATCGGTGGTAAAAACGTGACTTTTTACGCGATATCAAGTATCCCACACTTAGAGTTTTGCTTGTCCTCAAGAAAACCTTCAGCAAGTTGTGGAAGGCTGAAAGGGTGTCTTCATATTCCGGAGAACTTTGATTTCTGCAGGCTTTGGTAAAAATATTTTGGACGAGGTTCCATCCTTTTATGTTTCCCCAAACTTTTGGTTCTAACAAGCTTTCTTTTCAATCTTCGTAATGTAAGATATACATGACTGGGGCCGTCACAGGTGGTCGCTCAATTCACTCAAGTATATCGGGTTTCCTAACTTCTAATTCACTCAGGGGCTAGTTATGTAGCTCCTCCGTTGTCATAAACCTGATCGAGAATCAAATCTATAATACCTAAATGAGGATGGTGCTAATTATCCCTAGACATTCGCAAGAGGGTGAAGATGGTGTATGGAATAAGGGTTTTGGTAGATGGTTTAATTTGGGGTTTTAATATAGCCTAAGAGTGATGACTTGTCTTTGATGTTTTAGATGATACCTCTTTTTGGATTTCTCTCTTTGAGAGCCTTCTTTTCATGGCTTTTTTCTTCTTTGAAGAACTTTTCCCTTGGCTTTAAATGATCCTTGGGTTTTTAGCTCTTTGATTTCTTTGGCAGCTTTGTTCTTGCTTTCTTTGGAGTCCTTTCATGGACGATATTCTTTTTCCCTTGGGGATTCCTTCTAGAAGTATGTTTCTTGCAGTGATGTTGCTGACATAACAGAAACTTAGGCTATGGCCAAGAGATGTAACGAAAGGATTGGTTCTTGAAGTGAGTATTCGAAATGAAAAGGCTAAGGCTCAACAGGTTTTCTAAATGATCTTCAATGCCGAAAATGGACATTGGCAGGGTTAGGCTTGAAAACGGGAGTTTTACGAGAGGGTTTTGTCCTAGGGAATGTCAAGATCCTCTAATTGCACCTTCGTCACGTATGACGCTCATTTTTTTTTTTTTTTTTTTTTTGTAATTTCGAAATGTATTCTCCGAACAATTTCTAACTCGAGAAGGCATACAACGGCACACTCACAAACGAAAAAGTGAAGCATTTAAAGGTGAATGCTTTTATATGGCTCAAGATTCCTCACTAATTTTTGGTGGATTTGTGCCTAGTCATGCGATTGCTTGTTTGAAGCTTAGTTTGAAAGTTATCAAAAGAGTTTTGCTCGTCGTGGTCCATTTGCCAAGCCTTTTGAATTTTTGTTGACCGAAAATACCCTTTTTGGGCTTCCCATGATTCAAAAATTTTGAAAAAAATATGAGTTTTGCTAAAAAGCTTGATCAAAAGTTTATGTTGCAATATAGTAGTGAATACTACTGCTATCCCACACTTAGAAGAACATTGTCCCTAATGTTCTCTAATTCTAAGTTAGGTTAATCCCACACTAGATTTTGAATACGGGTCAATATTTTCAAAGTTATTCTCTATTTGTGAGTAATAATCCCACACTTGGAGTTTTTCTTAAAATTCTTGTGTGGTTCAAGCAAAGTAAGGTTAGAAGAGATACTTCCTTATGATGCGTGTGATGCCACTGGATTTAATGGACCAGGTTCAAGTGTGTGAATTCGCTGGAAATGGACCAGGCTCATCCAAAATGAACTCGTTCCATAAATTTTACTTCGAATTCTGCATAGTACACAACCTTCATAAAACACAAATGTTAACACAAGTTAATACTAAACATAAATAATAATAACTAAAAGTAGCTAATCCGTGTCAGCATAGAGCGCCTCCCAGTCGGTGAAGTCATCATCCATAAAGATCGTGTTTTCCACGATCGATGTAGGAGATGCTGACTCCTCGATGGTATAGACAGGAGATGCAGCACCATCCTCTGGATCCTGGATCCAAGCGTCCAGTGCAGCAGCCTCCTCCTCTAGTGGGGCCATAAAAGTGGGATGGTCCTGCGCAGTCAAGCTCCAAGATGGGAATAAATCCCATGGTGGAATGTGAGGAGCGGGATCAGGTCCCATCTGAAAGGGGCACACAGGTGTAGAGGTAAGGCCCAGGGCAGTGTGGATCTCAGAGATGGCGGTGTGCTGGACTTCAAGGGCTCTCAGTATAGACCAAGTGACAGCAGGGTCCGCAGTAGTAACCCCATGCTCGAAGATGGGTACTCTGGAGGTCCCTGCGGTCTGTCCCGCTGGTCGGTGAGACGAAGGTAACCTGACCTGGATGGGACGTAACATGAATGACTCCTGAACGTGCACCTCCACCAAGTCTGCCGAGATCTCATCCAAACTAGGAGGTGGTGACTGGGATCCTCTGACAGTCCTCATGCTACTACCCGGTGATGAACTCCGGGAGTGGTGCATGGTATGCGAGCGTCTCTGTCTGGGGGCTCGTGCTCTGTCTGACTGCGAACTCATCCTGCAAAATATAAAAGGTTAATGGACTAAGATCATCAGTCCTTCATGAGGTACTGCATAGAAAATTGGATTAGCTTAAACACAACAGTAAAAGAAAATTAATGCTAAAAACATAAGATAGGCTTGGGGTGCCTCCCAAGAGCGCTTTATTTA
This sequence comes from Helichrysum umbraculigerum, assembly GCA_949592205.1. NCBI lineage: Eukaryota > Viridiplantae > Streptophyta > Magnoliopsida > Asterales > Asteraceae > Helichrysum > Helichrysum umbraculigerum. Next base: position 21,371,918 of record CATIUR010000001.1, read on the forward strand.
TCGAGTCTTGTAGCTTGACTCTTCTACCTTTAATTGTTTGTCAGGGTGCTTTGCAACCGTAGACTTCCTCGTATGGGGGAAAGTCTTGTACGTAATGTTTTAAACGATGACCGTTTACCTTTAAATTTCCGTCTGGAGCCTCGAGTTCAATGGCGCCATAAGGAAAAACCTTAGAGATTGTAAATGGGCCGCTCTACCTCGTTTTGAATTTACCAGAAAATTTCTTAAATCGAGAGTTGAAGAGTAGAACTTTATCACCTGGATTGAAGCGTGTGGGGCGTAGTTTTGCATCGTGGAGCAACTTAGTTCTTTCCTTGAACTTGTAGGAGCTCTCGTATGCTTGATCTCTTAGTTCTCCTAACTCATTTAGTTGCATTTTCCGGTGTGTTCCTGTTACTGTGGGATCTAAGCTGCAATTCTTTAGTGCCCAGTAAGCTTTGTATTCGAGTTCGATTGGAAGATGACATGCTTTTCCATATACGAGCCTATAGAGGGTTGTTCCTAAGGGTGTTTTGTAGGCTGTCCGGAACGCCCATAATGCATCATCTAGCTTGTCTGCCCAGTTTTCCTTGTGTTGACCAACTGTTCGTTTCAAAATTCTTTTTAGCGCTCGGTTTGTTATTTCTGCTTGCCCATTTGTCTGCGGGTGGTAGGCCGTAGATGTTTTATGGGTAACACCATATTGTTGCAATATCTTCATGAACTGAGTTTTGCAAAAGTGTGTGCCGCGGTCACTGATGATCGCTCGAGGAGTTCCAAACCGACAGAATAGCTGCTTTAAGAACTTTGTTACGACTCTCGAGTCATTCGTTGGGAAGGCTTGAGCTTCGGCCCATCTGGATACGTAGTCGACAGCTACTAGAATGTATTCCTTTCAGTAGGATTTCGGAAAAGGTCCCATGAAGTCTAATCCCCATATATCGAATATTTCACATGCTTGGATATTCGTTAACGGCATTTCGTTACGCGTTGTGATATTTCCAAAAATTTGGCAAATATCGCAGCGTTTCACCAAGTCTTGTGCGTCTCTGAAAATAGTTGGCCAATAGAATCCTGAGTCGTATACTTTCTTTGCTGTCAAGTTGGCTGCGTGGTGTCCTCCGGTGGGTCCATGATGGCTTTGATGGAGGATGTGTTCGGCTTCCTTTCCATCGACACATCTTCTTATAATCTGGTCGGGACAGACCTTAAACAAATATGGATCATCCCAAAAGTAGTGCTTGACATCGCGGAATAACCTTTGTCTTCGTGATGATGGCATTCCTTTTCTTGTGATCCCTCCGACTACGAAATTGGCTATGTCTGCAAACCAAGGATCGTCCGTGAATTGTGATCCTTGCAATTGCCCTCCTAAACTCATTAACTGCTCTTCTGGAAATCGATCTTTGATGTCCCCTTCTGCAAGTTGTTCCATTGATGGATTTTCAAGTCGACTCAGATGGTCTGTGGTGACATTCTCTGCTCCCTTTTTATCTTTTATCTCAATGTCAAATTCTTGTAGGAGTAGAATCCATCGTAACAGTCTTGGTTTTGCGTCTTGCTTCTTGAAGAGGTATTTCAGAGCTGAGTGATCCGTGTACACTATTGTTTTTGACAATATCAGGTAGGATCAAAATTTATCAAAGGCGAATACTACAGCCAGCAGCTCCTTTTCGGTAGTTGTATAATTCTCTTGAGCATCTGTGAGAGTTTTGCTAGCGTAGTAGATTGGCCGAAAATGGTTATCCTTCCGTTGTCCGAGAACTGCTCCTACAGCGAAATCGCTTGCGTCGCACATGATTTCAAATGGAAGGCTCCAGTCTGGAGCGACCATGATTGGTGCGTTGGTTAGTTCTTTCTTTAGGTAGTCAAAGGCCTTCATACAGCTTTCGTCAAATGCGAATTTGATGTCTTTTCCTAACAGGTGGGTAATCGGTCGAGAGATCTTGGAAAAGTCCTTGATAAAACGACGGTAGAACCCAACGTGACCTAGAAAACTTCGAATGGCCTTAACGTTGGTGGGTGGCGGAAGTTTCGCAATGGTTTCAACTTTGGCTTTGTCCACTTCGATTCCTGACTTTGATATTCTATGTCCTAAGACTATTCCTTCCTTTACCATAAAGTGGCAATTTTCCCAATTCAAGACGAGATTCGATTCTTCACACTTGGCGAGCATCCTATCGAGGTTGGATAAACATGATGCGAAAGAGTCTCCGAAGACAGAGAAGTCATCCATAAAGACTTCCATGCATTGTTCAATCATGTCACGGAAGATTGCAACCATGCATCTCTGAAATGTTCCAGGCGCGTTGCATAATCCGAACGGCATTCCTCTGTATGCGAATGTTCCATAAGGGCATGTAAACGTCATTTTCTCCTGGTCTTTTGGATCGAGCGGAATTTGGAAATAACCGGAGAATCCATCAAGGAAACAGTAGAATTCGTTTCCCGACAGCCTCTCGAGCATTTGGTCAATAAACGGGAGTGGAAAGTGATCCTTGAGAGTTGCTTCGTTTAACTTTCGGTAGTCAATACAGACCCTCCAACCGGTGACGGTCCGAGTTGGTATGAGCTCATTTTCTTCATTTGTAATGACCATCATCCCTCCTTTCTTTGGGATGACTTGAACAGGGGCTAACCCAAGGTGAGTCAGATATTGGGTATATTAGTCCAGAATCCAAGAGTTTGATAACCTCTTGTTTTACTACATCTTGAATCTTAGGATTTACTCGTCTCTGCTTTTGAACTGATGGTTTAAAATCGTTCTCCATTAGGATCTTATGTGTGCAATAGTTAGGACTAATTCCTTGTATATCAGAAATTTTCCATGCGATTGCCTTCTTGTGTGATTTCAACACATCAACTAGCTGAGCTTTCTCTTCTGGTTTTAAGTCTTTTGAGATTATCACCGGGAGTTGGGAGGTTCCTTGGAGGTAAGCGTATTCAAGGTGAGGTGGTAATTCCTTTAATTCCAAGTTTGGTGGTTCCTCAGTTTACGGCTTCATTCTAGCTATTTCGTCTCTATTCAACTTCTCATATTCAGCTTGGAAGGGTGCCTCGTCTATCTCAGGTTCGGATGTAGAGATTGATGCTATTTCGACCCATTCGGTTTGGTTTGAAAATTCGTTCGTCTTTAGCTCGTATCTGTTAACCGAGGATGAGGACACTTCGTCATTTCGGGTGAGAATAAATTCTCCGTCGTCGGTGAATTGGAATTCTTGAAATTGAGTGGTCGAAGATTGGTTTACGGTTAATTCAGGGTTTGGAAGTGATAGTGGTTCGGGTTTGTTGTTTAATTGGTGTTCTAACGGTGGTGGTTCAATATTCATCCCTTTGAATGAATCCAGGATTTCTTTGATTGAAGGAGCTGGATTATTGAGTGCGGATGTATCTCTTTTTAGCCAAGGTATCGGTGTACCGCATCCTAATGGGACAACTATCGTTTTGCCATTGGTGCAAGATGGCTTCTTTTCAAACAAGGGAAATAGTAGTTCTTCAGACTTTGCTGGTGAAGTGATTGCGGACTACAGCCCAGGATCCTCGTTATATAATCTTCGAACGGTGACTACCGTGGTAGGTATCGGGTTCTGGCTGGATAGTGCCAACACTTCGTGGAGATGTTCATCAAAAATGTCCTGCATAGTATCACACAGACCAAGGTCCTCTTCCAGAGGTTGCTTCATTAATCGATCGACATTAAAGGTGACCTCCTCTTTCCCGACTCTTAGTTTTAAAGATTTTTCGTTTACGTCGATTACGGCCTTGGCAGTATTTAAGAAAGGTCTGCCAAGGATGAGTGGGATGTGGGTGTCTTCCTCTATATCCATGATGATGAAGTCCACTGGAAAGGCGAACTTATCGACCTTGACCATGACATCTTCAGCAATTCCTCGAGGGAGTTTAACTGATCTGTCTGCTAATTGGATGGTCATACGAGTAGGCAGTAGGTTATCTAATCCTAATTTCTTATAGAGGGAATAAGGCATAAGATTAACACTAGCACCTAGGTCAGCTAAGGCATTACTAATTTGGATATCTTGGAGAAAACAAGGTATTGTAAAACGTCCAGTGTCTCCTAACTTAGGTGGGAGACCATGTTGTACAATTAAAGAGCATTCAGCATCTAAAGGTAAACTAACTATTTGCCTAAGTTTCTCTTTGTTTGAGAGAAGTTCTTTAAAGAATTTGGCACATGTGAGCATCTCTACTAAAGCGTCTAATAGTCTAACATTCAAGTGCAAGCTTTTAAACATTTCCAGATATTTACCGAATTGGGCTTCTTGCTTTTCCTTTTTAAGTCTACCGGGATAAGGTATTCTCGTACGATGTACATTATCCGGAGTTTTGGTTGGTGATGGGTCAGGTGTTGTGACAGGGATGTCAATGGACACATGTTCACTCGGTGTAGGTGTAGGCGAAGAAGTGTTTTCGGGGGTGTAGTCTGGTGGTGGTGGATCAACTTTGGTTATTTTTCCTCCCCTAGTGACGATTAACACATCATTGGGTTAATGATAGTTGCCGACGTACTTTCCTCAATAAAATTCAAGTTTTCCAAAATAGACTCCATGTTAGAAATTAATTTGTCGGAAATTTTTATCATGGCATCAATGTTGTCTTGAAATCCGGCTATCCTATTGTTTATAACATTTTGTTCTAGTATAAAATCAGATAAAAGTTGTTTTGAGGAATGTAAGTGGGTTGTTGGTGAAGGAATGGCCAAAAGTTGGTTTGATGTTCCACTTGGTGTAAGGTTGGTTAAATTAAAATAAGGGGTTGACATGGTTGGTTAATGAAAAACTAATCTAATCCTAAGGGCAAAAAGTGTAACTTTTGATTGATGTTAATCTTTCAAAAGGATCGCTAAACACTAAAGTTACTAAATTTCCTAAAATCGGTCGCCGACGCTCCCCGGCAGCGGCGCCAAAAACTTGTTGGCCCCTGATAGGTCGGTGTCGTTAACGATAACTATCCGGTTACAACAGTGGGTTTTAAATTTATAAGGCTGGGGCCTAGGGTTGCTACTATTGCTAATCTAAGGGCTAGCAAAGGATAAGTATGACCTAGGATCATTCTTCAAAGCGCGACGAATTGAAACTAGGAGAATTTAGAGACTTTTATGAATTTAGCTAGGGCGGAAGAGAGTTGGTTTAGGTTTTGGGTTTTCTATTCTAAAATTAAACTAAATTAAATTAGAAATGGAGGTTACTTCGGGCGTTCAGCAGTTAAAGCGATTGTCTACTATGAAGTGGTTCAGGTGATATTAAAGTGTGAAGAGTTCCAATGAGGATAAGTTCATAAGTTAATGTGAGTTATTACTACAATCCTACTATCGGGCTAACGCGGAGATGTCCACAATCAGGCAAATAGAATGTCACGTGGGTTGTAGAATAAATTAAAGCATACACCGAAAGTTCTCTCAAATGCATGCCCATATTATCTAACAGTCAATCTCGGTCATCATAGGCGTCCGAATCATGGCACAGTTTGTTGAATAAACAATCTTGTAAACGGGTTTTACCCTCGTCGGAATAAGTTGGAAGAACTAGTCTAAGAGGTTAGATAAGATGTCATCACTTATTCGTATGAGTTATCAACATTACTCAAGTATGCAACAAGACAGGGGTGATTTATATCCCAAATAGAAACTTAAATAATACATTTGTTAACTGATTCATAACACAACTACCTTCGGTCGTTCTCGACTTCCATACGTTTGTACTTTTCCATAAGCATTTCCAGTACTATATCGAAGAACAGTCGAATAGGGGCCGTCATGTTATTTCACAATAATTGAGGCTAGGTGTATTTTACTAGTACGATAATCCTAAGGCAACAATCAAACAAGAACATGCAATAGGACAATCAAGACAACAGTTAAACCTAAGCATACAAGTGTATTAATTAAATCGAGGATATTCCGAAAGTTGTCTCAAAAATATCGTCTGTCCGAATTAAATCTTAATCTAGATTCAATCAAACATAGTATAACTAAGTGACCTATACCCTATGAGTTAGCTACATTCATTTTTGGATAAGGTTTTAGTCACAACATGAGTTGGGCAGATAAACGATAAAGATTTAATTCCTACATCTATTCATGATATAAAGCACTCGCAATCCCATAACATACGACATGATCACATATTTAAATCTTTCCTAAACGACTATCATAGCAGACAATTGAGTTATTTAACTAATCATGGCAATTCTAGCATGCATATTTAAATTTATTAAAGAAAGAACGAACATAATTAAATATGGAAGATAGATTAAAACCTGATAAAGAAATACAATAACTCATAGCTACAAATGCGTCCCGGAGTACCTCCGTACAAATCTTCCTTGATTAGTTAATTAGCTAGTCTAATTAACTAAGGAAATATAACAATAAAGAAAGAAAAGAGTGAATGGTGAGAAAGTGTATTACAAAGCGTATTGTAGATGTGTAGGTGTAAGTTACAAATGAACTCAAAGCCTCTATTTATAGGTGAGCTTTGGCTCACATTAGCATCAAGTGGTGCATGTTAGAAAAAGGTAGCCAAAAGGGTGCACCAGGTACCGTACAACACGAAAAGTAGGCGCACCGGGTACCGTACAACACAAAAAGTAGGCGCACCAGGTACCAAAAGTTACCAAAAACGGAAACCGGGATGGGGTAGGGGAGGCCGGCGGCGGTGGTCCCAAGGCCGGCGGCGGCTAGCCTGTAGCCGCCCCGTTTCGCCGTATTTTGCTTCGTTTCTCGATTCGTTCGTATTTTCTTCGTTATACGTCCGTTTCAGTCGATTCTTTTTTTGTTAGATTCATAATTCAAAAACGAATATTTTGACATAATATAGGCCCTGAGATGAGTTCCCTAGATCCAGATATTGCGTACGGATCATTTGGATATTCCGGCGGGCGCGAAATCTTCATTCTTTACCTGTTTTGGTTGATTCTTCTTTTGTTGGATTCGAATTTTGAAAACGAACATCTTGGAAATAATGGATGTTGATGGAGGGCACTTTAGTCTTGAAATCTTGTTTTTATGCCTTGAATCTTCAAACGTGTGTGGAATCTTCGTTTCTTGGCCGTTTTGCTTGATTTTTATCGTGCAACCCTCGTTCTGATCTTCTTAACATATTATCACTGGTTTGTGCGTTGTTTGAGTCCAAATGCTAAGTATTTCTCCAGAATGAGAGAGATATCGATGGTAAAAACGTGACTTTTTACGCGATATCAAACATACTCTCCACTGGTCTGGTAATTTCTAATTTTAAATTGGTTTATTTGAATTGTTTTAGAAATTACTTGATATTAATTGTTTTACTATGAAACTTAGATAAATAAGTTCCAGGACTTATTGTGGATAGTAAATTGTTGTTCATTTTAATTTACTATAGTTGACGGTACAATAAAACAAGCTTCTCGCAAATGGTTTTTAGGTTCCAGATAATAGATTGAAAGGGGACTAGTTTTAAGTGGATGCGGGGTCGGTGGAAATATTTTGGCCGACCTATTTATCTTTCCCAATATGGAAAGTAGTTCCATTCCTTTGAAAACCTAAAAAAAACTAAAACTTCAAGAAAACTAAAACAAGAAAAATAGAAATCAACAACTGAAAGATTGAGCTGTGATTTTGGAGTTAAATCATCATCATCATCATCATCTTCCTTAGTTTTTCAAGATCAACTAGTAAGTTTACCTTTGAAATTATAGTTAATAACTAGTTTTGATTCAATGAGATATATGAATGATTTGGAAGTTAATAATAGATGCTATGAGTGTTACTCCTGTTAATTTATTCTGTTATGGTGGTTTCATACATGAGTTAATAGTTTAGATGGGTATAAAATCGTGTCTGGTTTTGATCAGGGCGATGGGCGCTGGTGCAGGGTGTAGTACCCGGTGGGTACTACCCTTACCCGGTGGGTAATCTCATTTAAACAGAGTACTCGGCTGGTACAATTGCTAGCCGGCGGGTACTAATGCTGAATTTTGATCAGAACTTGACCCATAACCTGGTACCCGTTGCGTACTCTGGTACCCAGCGGGAATACTGTTAGCCGGCGGGTACTTGGACTACCCGGCGGGTAGTGCCCCCAGATTGTGCAATTTCATTTTTGTTGTAATACATATGATAATTATGATGTATATCAGTTAAAATGCTTAATTACGAATACTGAGTATGATTAGGAACTTAATATGGTTATGTGAACAATATTTAGTTCCTTGAATTAAGTGGATATAAGTTATGTATTGATGATCCGGATTACTAACTTATATTGATTGTTGTTCTCAGATCCTCCAAAAGATAAGTGACACTTGGATTCTGAGTTTGTGAAGGCAAAGGTATCGGTGAGTGGATTTAGAACTCACCATTTGATTTAGTTGTAACTATTTGGTTACAACAAGTAAACGTAGATATAATTGTTGAATTATTTAGTTGATATTGTTGAATATAAATCTACGTGCTATGTGTGGCCTTCGGGCATCAGTTGTTAATGAGGTCAACGAGTTGAAATGGTTGGTTGAGCTAGTTGGTTATTATATGAATTTCACAGGGACTTGATTCATTTGTTGTGTGTAGAACCTGTGATTGATTATAATAACTGGTAGCTATCGGTCTTGTCTGTTTTGGCCATACGGATATGGTTGGATAAGTGTTCTGGGAAGCCACCCGAGTATTATGGTATTCCCCAGAGCCACCGATCCTCAGTATTGTATTGTTGACTGATTGTATCATGTGTTTACGGTTGTTTGGTGTAAACAGGTGGTTATGCTAAGTTGAATTTGTGTGTGATGAATTCATTCACTTAGCTTCGTGCTAATCCATCGTTTTACTTCCTGCATGTTATGTTTTAGGATGTGGGTTACAGGATTTTGATGCTCCAGTAGCAGGGAATGTTGGATGTGGGCGACTCTGATAAAGTTTTGTTATAAACTAAGTTTGGAACAATATAATACCCCGTTTTATGTGGTTGATACGTAGTAACTTAAATAGTTTTAACTTATAGTATGTTGAGCATGTAATCCGTTTAGGTACATTATCTTAATGTACACTGTTAAAATATGTTTTAAAGTATACGCTTCCGTGATAAATAATATAATATTGTTGTATCTAATGAGGGGTGTTATATTTATTTACTTTCATGGTTAAGTATTGGTTGGATTCTCCTTAGAATGTTCATTTTTCTTTAATCACCATTAGTATACGTGGCAAAATGGCACGGGTTCGTTGTAGGTCAAACCAAGCTTAAGTCATTATTGTTCAAGACTTGGTACTGCTAAAAAGATGACGGGTTGACGGAAAATGTGACATTAAGTATGAAATATTCTTGGTTATAATTCAACTTAACCGTGGCACCTTAATAAGTACACGCTTCTATAGCTTGGGTTATATTTGAACATAGAGATGGCAATATCAACCCAATTACTTATAAACGAGTCAAGTTGGGCCATATTATTTTCTACATATCTTGAATCATGTAAGATTCCTTCTCGCTTCTTTGTTCTTTCAATCAGATAGCTCGGTAGATATGCATCTATAAAATATTGTATCTTATTAATTGTTATTGTTTTGGGGTTTTCTTTATTTTCTTTACTATGACTTTAGTCCCTTTGCTAAAATATATATTTGTGAAAGCCTTCATTGTGAATTGACACCGGTAGAGCTTCACCCCTTTTATATATATATTTTGATCCAAGGGCTAGGATTTGTTTTCACCTTTTTTATTTTATCTCCTTGTTTTCATAGGATCCCATTCACACACACACACACACACACACACACACACACACACACACACACACACACACACATATATATATATATATATATATATATATATATATATATATATATATATATATAGGGTTAGGTTCAAACGAGAACCACAAAAAGGTATAGAACTGCAAGAACTTTTAAATTCCAAGGTTTTTATACATTTAAACGCAACAAATTACATATTAACGATATTTAGTGTTCATATTATTGTGCACAAAAGTTAGAAACCCCAAAATGCATGTTAAATTATAATTTATATGAAGTGTTCACATGTTCACAAATCAAATGTGCACATGCGAACGAAAAATATAAATCTGATTTTAAAGGTTATATTGAGGTTTTATCTGACTATTTTTCTTTTAAACTTAATCTAAAATAATGTTCACATGTGATTGAATCATAAAACATGTGAAAATGCCTATAATTTAAAAGTTCTTGCAATTCTGTACATTTTGTGGTTCTCATTTGCTTAAAGTAAAAAGAAGCTTAAAGTAAAAAGGGTAGGAAAGAACGTTAGATTTCATATTTGCTTGAATTATTCAAAAGAAAATGGTTCATGTGGATCAATACGAAATGAAGAAACATATATTAAACTTGTACAGACATACTTCACCAAGATGATGCAATTTCATTTAAAGAATGATACATATGCTCATTAAACCTTAAAAAATGATACATATTCGATTGTAGTTTGATACATAGTAATTTGATACATAGTGGTTTGATACATGATTATATCTTCATTTAATATAATTAAATTATATTTGTAAGGGATAAGTGTCACTATATCATGGCTTCTTACCCCTTTTTACGTTAAGCTTCTTTTTATTTGAACCAAAACCTATATATATATATAGTCAAAAGTTCAAATGAGAACAACAAAATGTACAGAACTGCAAGAACTTTTAAATTATAGGGATTTTCACATGTTTTATGATTCAATCACATGTGAACATTGTTTTAGATTAAGGTTAAAAGAAAAATAGTCAGATAAAACCTCAATATAACCTTTAAAATCAGATTTATATTTTTCGTCCACATGTGCACATTTGATTTGTGAACATGTAAACACTTCATATAAATTATAATTTAACATGCATTTTGGGGTTTCTAACTTTTGTGCACAATAATATGAACATTAAATATCGTTAATATGTAATTTGTTGCGTTTAAATGTATAAAAACCTTGGAATTTAAAAGTTCTCGCAGTTCTATACCTTTTTGTGATTCTCGTTTGAAGCTAACTGTATATATATATATATATATATATATATATATATATATATATATATATATATATATATACATATATATATATATATATATACGTGAGTGTGTGTGTGTGTGTGTGTGGGGGGGGGGGGGATCCTATGAAAACAAGGAGATAAAATAAAAAATGTGAAAACAAATCCTAGCCCTTGGATCAAAATATATATATAAAAGGGGTGAAGCTCTACCGGTGTCAATTCACAATGAAGGCTTTCACAAATATATATTTTAGCAAAGGGACTAAAGTCATAGTAAAGAAAATAAAGAAAACCCCAAAACAATAACAATTAATAAGATACAATATTTTATAGATGCATATCTACCGAGCTATCTGATTGAAAGAACAAAGAAGCGAGAAGGAATCTTACATGATTCAAGATATGTAGAAAATAATATGGCCCAACTTGACTCGTTTATAAGTAATTGGGTTGATATTGCCATCTCTATGTTCAAATATAACCCAAGCTATAGAAGCGTGTACTTATTAAGGTGCCACGGTTAAGTTGAATTATAACCAAGAATATTTCATACTTAATGTCACATTTTCCGTCAACCCGTCATCTTTTTAGCAGTACCAAGTCTTGAACAATAATGACTTAAGCTTGGTTTGACCTACAACGAACCCGTGCCATTTTGCCACGTATACTCGTGGTGATTAAAGAAAAATGAACATTCTAAGGAGAATCCAACCAATACTAAACTTATAATATTCTTTTTTTGGTATGATTAATTAATTGGTGTATCTTTATGTTTTAAATGGAAATTTTGGCCAATTATATAGATATTTGGTTATAACTAACCAAACTAATAGGTTATAAACAAATTAAATCTAATATAATGGGAGGAATAATTCATTAAATAGAATTCAATAATCTATCTTTTATAAAATAAAAGATAAATGATAACTTTATCTGCATATTAAAAGTTAATTAACAAAAAAATAAATTTTATACGTTACCACATGTGTATGTATGTGTAAGTAGATAAACAAATGTTGAGACATGTTTTGTAACAACAGATCTAGCTTATAATAGGATTAGTGTAATTATTAACAAGTTTGTATATTGATTTATATTTGTAAATAATATGATATTAGTTTGTTATTAATATTCGTTAAATATATTAGTATGTTAAATTGTTAGACGAATATCGTATACGAACAAACGTTTACCTATGCGAGATGAGATCTCAAGTCGCAGGTTATAAGACTGCGAGATGAGATTTGGGCTCGCAAGAGTCAAGCCGAGTTGGGCTTGGGCTGGACTGTGAGTCGAGTCAACTCGCAAGCCCACAGGCTGCGAGTTGAGACGATATAAATGTGATTTTCGGTTTAGAAAATCATAACTTTTGCAATTTTTGATTCCTGCGAACTGATAATCGATCCAGAGTATTTTCAATTTACTAACGGCTAGGTTTTGATCGTTTAACATTTGTTAATATCAAAACAAGTCATATTAGTTAATATAATCGTATTATAAACGTGATTAATCGTTATATAATTGTATAACTAGTATTAAGGGATTCCGCACCTAAATACCTATAGTAACCTCGTTATCGATCCAAGAACTAGGGACTTACAATTGGTATCAGAGCTTTCGGGCTAAATACGTGTAGGTTCGAGGTTATTAGGATAATAACGATTGATTTAGGATTGTTTTGACGTGCATTAGTGTGTTAAAAACGATCAAAATCAGTCTCTTGACGTTTTTGGGTTTGTTTACAGTCAAAATTTTCTGTTTTAATCGTAAAAATACCTAAAATTTTCGTTTTTGGGTTTTTTGGCCGTTTCGCTAGTTGAGAATAGGGTTTCTGCTAACTTTATGAACTGAGATTTGCGAAGTGACCTGCGAACCGAGTTAACTTTGCGAACAGAGATCACTTGCAAACTGAGATAGATTGCGATCCGAACTGAGGCTTGCGAACTGAGATTTGCGAACCGAGCTGAGATCCGCGAACTGAATCTAGTTCATGCAAACCGAGTTTTTGAGAACTTTTTTTTGTGAAGTGACTAGTCTGACTTTCTGATTTGAAAAGATGTCTGGCTTAAGTAAGATGATTGAGATGGACACGAGGTTGGAAAATCTAATGTTCCACCTAAATTGCTTCGACTTGAGGATTACTATGGATGGAAAGACATGTTTGAATCATATTGTCGGTTCCATGATCTGTCAATCTCATTGTGCATTAAGAATGGATATACTGCACCTACTGCTGTTGTTGAGAATAGAACTGTGGCTATACCCTATAGCCGGATGAATGATCAACAGAAAAAGGACTATGAAATTGAGAATAAATCCCATTCTTCAATTAAGATGAGTCTTCCTAGAGAGATCAATCATCACTTAAAATCTTTTCATACTGCTAGAACTCTGTGGATGGCGCTTGAGAAAAGATGTGAGGGAAGTCCACAAGTTAAAGCTGGTAAGAAGAATCTCCTGAAAAAGCAGTTTACTGTGTTTAAAGCTTTGAAAGGAGAAGACCTTGATGCGTATACCACAAGATACTATCATTTATTGAGTGAGCTAGATGATCATGAGATTGTCTTTACTGATACAGAGAAGACCGACAAATTCATTGAGGGTCTACCTTCCAAATGGGAAATGCATGGAGTAATGCTTAAAGATAATGATGAGTGGTATGCCACAATGACTCTGGAGCAGGCAATAGACAAGCTCCGAGGTTATGATTTTACCAAGAAGACAAAAGATACAGATTCTGATCAGGTACAGAATTCTGGGTTATATCATGGAAAATCAATTGTCTCGACTGCTTCATCTAGTTCGACCGTGATGCGCCCCCAGTGGTCGGTTCAGGAATCGCTTCCTGTCGTTGCAGACCTTTCCGCTAGGCGCGGCACCAGTGGTGGTTTTTTTATTTATAAAAGTCGGGGGAGCCTAAATCTCCGTCCTTCTTACTAATACTGGGTATGAATACCTGGTATGAGTATGCGGTAAGGATGATCCAGGGTCGTTCCTCACGACGGTAGAATTGAAACAGAGCTAGTTCTGATAACTTAGTAATTAAGCTAGGGTTTTAAAAGATTGAAAGGTAATTGTTTTTGGGTTTTTATTATTTAAACTACTAAAACTAAGAAAGCATAAAAGTAAAGGGAGGCTAGCAGATATATAACACTTAAGGATAACAAAGACGTGGTTCACCATGATTTAGGATGTTGGAATGATGATTATTGGGGACACATTTAGCTAACAGACAAATAAACTTAGGTGTAAACACTAGGACCCTACTTATTTAGTTCCGGTTCTAAATTAGTATGTCACTGAGTACCTAGGTTATCGTGATTCTGATCAGAACAGGTTGCTCAACCCCCCAACACTGCCCTTGTGACGGTACAGTGACCCTTGCTCAACTACCCTGTTACGGAATAGTGAGTCTCTGGAAATAATTCCGGGGTGCATGCATGAGGTAACAAACTGCCATTAAGGATACTCTGACCGTTCTTAACACCTATGTCTAAATGTTATTACCTAATTATGTACTGGTTGTTTACTTTGTTATTCTAAACTGTCGGGTAAGTGGAATTAAGCGGTTTAAGCATCTTAGACTACTGACGAGTCTTTGCTTTCTTTTCAGAATTCCTTATTCAAACATTTTAAGCTCAAGTACTTCCATCATGAATTAGACCCTCCTTTACAATCAGACGTTCATCCCTAGGTATACTTACGGTGTACAGTGCATTAAGTATTTCCACAGCTTGTATAAATCTAAGTATACTTATGGTGTACAATACTTATTAAGGTTTAGCATTTCCACAGCTTTATGTATCCTAGACCATGTTCTAGAAGGGTAGCTTCTAGGTAATTCACGATGAGATGATCCTACGACATTTCCTTAGCTTCCACGTATTTGTACTCCACACGAGGTGTTTCCAACGCTATACGAAGTACAGTGCTGTTTTAGGAAGTCTCATAGCTTCATACTATAACACAGATAACTATATCTACGTAGTATTCGGGTTTGCAAAGTCCTATCCTAAGGGCAATAGTCACGTGAAAGACTGGAAAGGGTGAACAATAAAGTCTATATTCAGGATAAGTTTAGACTGATAACAATGTATAACAACTCCCATTTATATAATAATTGGGAACATTATTCCACAACGGATTGTGCCCACGACTTTCATAGCTTCCACGTTCCGTACTCCACACATTCGTGATGTTTCCGGCGCTATATAAATGAAAGCCGTATAACGTTACCTCCGTTGTTTCATAACGATATTATCCCAATTAGATATATCACCACAAACTACTCATTAATCATGGCAAACATACAAGCACACTACTCACAATGCATAGCAATAAACATTTCTAATATTAATAAATCACATACATCAAACAAGAACAATATGACAAATTAATAATAGAAAGGATAGATTATACCGATAGGAATTGCGAGCAGAATAACACTTGTATTTCTTCATTAATATCCAAGCATTACATAAGCTAGCCTCTACTAATTAACTACATAATTAATCTAAAAGAAAAGTAAAGGTTTCCCTCCCTAGTTCTCCTCTAACTCCTAAGAGTAGTGCTAGAGAGAGAAACTAGAGGGAAGAACCTATAACCTACTAATTCTCCTCTAACTCCTAAGAGTAGTGCTAGAGAGAGAATGCTAAACTAGAGAGAGAAAGAAGAAATGAGAGAATGAGGTGTGTGAAATGAGGTATGAGAGGCCTCTATTTATAGGCAAGGGCTTGGAAGAGGGTTACAAGCACTTATGCACAAGATACAAGCCACAAAAGCACAAGAAAATCACACGGGCACCCCCAGGGCCGTACACGGCCTTGCCAGAGCCGTACACGGCCTCTAGCAGGCCGTACACTGCCATATTAGGGCCGTACACGGCCATCCCCAAGCAATACACGGCCGTGTGGTAGGCCGTGTGATTTATCTGACTTTTCTCGTTGCTTCTGAAGGCCGTATCTTCTTCGTTTCTTGTCCGTTTGCTCCGATTCTTTCGCCCACGCTTTCATAATTCCGTTACGCTTCTAATGATACCAATTTGGTATAAATTGGAGGTGTGTAGCCCAGGCATGTCCGGAATACGTTTTGTGGTCTTCGAAAGCATTGTTCGGCTTGTAACTTTCTCGTCCTTGATCCAAATTGAGCTTTCTTTATATCCACGGTCTCGTAATCTCCATAGCTACAAAATGAGATAAGAATGAGGTCTTGGTATGGAGTTTATAGTAGATTTGAAGTATTGCTCAATTCGGTGCCTATTTCGGTTAGTTTTCCGACCTTTTTGCATGATTTTCGAAAGACCAACAAGTTTATACCTTTCTAACAAAAGTTGATTAATAATGATGATTTTAAGATATATTTGTTAGAAAAGAGTTAAATACGGGGTAAATAATGTAGATAAAAACGTGACTTTTTGCGCTACATCAAATATCCCACACTTAAGCTTTTGCTTGTCCTCAAGCAAACCTCATTTGGAAAAAGATTTTTAAAAGATAAAATGTTTTGGATGCTTAGAGTATCTCCTGCAAAAAGTCACTTTCTCCAAATTAGATAAATATTTTCAGAAAATAAGCATCAACAAAAATAAACTAAACTTAAACATAAAACTGATCAACCCTTTTTGGCATACTTTGCAACTCTCGAAATGTAGATGTACATGACTGGGCGATTCTCACAAGTAGGTCACTCAATTCACTCAAAGTGTATCGGGTTACCTATAATCTAATAGAAACGAAATCGCTCAATGCCAGTCATGCAGTGCTTATCGTCATAGGCTTGGTCAAGAATCGAATCTCCACCACTCCTTTGAGAACGGTGCTAATTATCCCAAGGCATTTTGATCGGGTTGTGTGAATGAGGGTAAGGTGTGTATGGGCAGTGATAGGTTGGTTAATGGGTTGAGGGTTTGGAACTTCAGACTCGGAATTTCAAGGATCAAAGAAAGTTTCACTTAAGATAACTACTAGAGTAGACTCATCTCCTAGAGGAATAATCTCTACTGAATATGATGTTTCTTTAGAGATCTGACAGATTTTTTTCTTCTTTGGAGAATAGTCTTCTTATTTGAGGTCTTCTAGGAGTTCTCTAAGGTCTTTTTTTTTTTTTTTTTTTTTTTTTTTTTTTTTTCTTTTTTCTTCTTTTTATGACCTTAGAGATCCTTCATGTAGTGAGACATCTTTGACTTCTCTTTTTGACAAGTACCAATTTTTCGTACTGTCATTTGCGGAAAATATCTTCGTGATGGGTACTAACTTCACTTTTGTACCATTTCTTCTTTTTGGATTTTTCTTTAAGCTCTTGAAAGGTACGGAGAGATGTTCGAAGATGAGACACCAATAGAAAGATATCTTAAGCAATCCTTTACTTATAACCTATGAAGTTCATGAGCTGGAATGGTGTTTGTGGGAAAGTGTTTGTGTGTGGGGAAGTTTTAGGGTTTTGAGGTTTTAGAAATGAAATGGCTAAGGCGCAAAGGGTTTTCTAATCGGATCATCAACAATCTTAAAAAGAAAGTTGGAAGGGTTGGCTTGAAAAGATATGAAAGAAAGGGGTTAATCCTAATAAATGCCAAGATCATCTAATTGCGCCTATACCGCGTACGGCACTCATTGGTATGGTCTCGAAACGCATTACAGGAGCAAGTTCTAATTCAAAGACACATGCATCGACGCACACTCAGAAACGAAAGTGAAGCATTAAAAGTGAATGCTTATTAAAGGCTCAAGTACCTCACAATCAAAGGGTCATATGCACCAAGTCATGCGATGCCTAGAGGACTTCTCAATTTCAGTTTAAGATACGTTCTTATCTTTGCCTTATCTTACTTTCCAAAGCAACTTATTTATTTTGACAGAAAGTTTATTTCTTTGAAAGAATCTTCTAAGACTAAAATCTTTTGAAAATTATTCGAAATCAACCGAATGGATGTCAAACACCGTCGAGGTTGGGTTTTCGAATGTTTTGGTGATTAAAATCTCAACCTTTTAGGTTGGTTTTGCAAAAAATTTTGAAATTTTTTTTTGAATGAAAACGGAGGTATTACTTTGGACAGGCAAATATAAACTTGCGGTATTTATATACCATGTATCCCACACTTAAAACAACATTGTCCTCAATGTTCATTGCTAAGACGTAGGATTTTCTTCGGGAAAAATCCCACACTTAGGTTTTGAAACAGTGGAACAATTTAAGTGTTTTTGAAAAATGGTGGGATGGGATCCCACACTTTAGAAATTTAGGCACTTAGGATATATGGTAATGATACGAGGAATTTCAAAATCAGATAAAAGGTATAGAAAGAAACTCCCCTACGATTGAGGCAAGAGATGGTTTTAAGAAAGAAGCCGCAGCCTGCCGACAGTTAAACTTTATTAGCTGGCTCCTTGCAGAATGTGGTTTCTTCATGAACGTTCGTCATCTCTTTGCTCATTATTTCATTCGCAACCTCACAAATTGCCGGCACATACGTGAGCTGAGGATCTGAAAAGTAGACTGAGTTGACAGTTGTGTCTGCTGAATCCAAGTCAGTCTTCATGTTGTGCACTCGAGCTCACACTGGCATACTCTTCATCCAATCCTTCCACTAACTTCTCTATGAAAATAACTAAAACAAAAGGGATAGATTGTAGAAAGTGAATCGAAGTGATGTCTTCTTCCGGATACATGTAGAATCAACCAAGATACACCATATGCTGGGTGGAGACAATGGACGAGGATCCTAATCATCAAGAGCTGCTGATGTAGTTTGATTGCTCAAGATGATCCTAAAGTGCTGAATCTGACGACCATAAATCTTTATCACCGATATCTTCTCCGATGAACTGATGAAATGAAGTTGATGTTGTTCTTATCGGAAGAGATCTCTAGCTTACATCCCGTATATTCTGTATTCATTCCCTGGTTACATGGTGAACAAATGGTCCCG
The DNA here is from genome assembly GCA_949592205.1 of Helichrysum umbraculigerum. Taxonomy (NCBI): domain Eukaryota; kingdom Viridiplantae; phylum Streptophyta; class Magnoliopsida; order Asterales; family Asteraceae; genus Helichrysum; species Helichrysum umbraculigerum. Next base: position 21,390,831 of record CATIUR010000001.1, read on the forward strand.
GATGGTGATGTGGGTGGATATGGTGATGCTGGATGGTAGTGATGATTTTAGGTTCCATGTAACACCATGATAGTAACCAAGGAAAATGTAAGGTATGGCTCTGGGATGTGGAACATATGGTGAATTTTGATGTGATCTTCTCGATGACCTAGTCATAGACAACTAGAATGTAATCATCTATGTGCCTGAAATTTCCATCTTTTCTCCTAAAAAGAAATGCTCAAAAAGTCTCCTCATTCTGTGAACTTGTAAGCTCCCCTTGTCTTCTTTCCATTGTACTCAAAAATTCTTCATCCATGGCTTCAGTCCCTGTTTAATAGAACAAACAAGCCTGATCTAACAAACAAGTGATCATTCTCCAAATCACAGATTCACTGGTTTGTAAAGGCCCTATCAAAGTGAGTACTTTGAAGAAACAAACCAGTGTATGACTTAGAGTTTAATCTTACACATATAAGTGTTAGTTGCCAATAATTTCACTACAAACAACAGATATGGGAATATTAATATGAGCAATTAAATCAGGCAACCAAGTATAAAGATGTTCACATCACATATTTTTAAACGAGTTCGAGCATAATACAAATATTGACATACAAATCATGTTACTAGATAAATCATTTAAAGATCTTTTATGTATGTTCACAGAAATATATGTAAGTACCTCAAATGCTCGAAATATGTGGGTGAGTAGTGTAAGATTACTAAGGTTGCTAATCCCATGTTTGTGAGTGAAAGGATATGTAAGAACTTTTAGATAATGGAAAAATAGATGTTGCAATAAAGTTCAAACAAGTGGGAGAAGGAAGTTTTGAAGGTTTTGACAAAAGTTTGAAGTTCATTTTGAAAAATCATCCTTATTGTTCATAAATATGAAGAAAACTTTGAACATGCAATTTAGGGTTTCATTTTCTACTTATTCAAGTTAGCATACTACTTATCCTAAATTAACTACTATTATGATTACTACTATTAAAACTACGTTAGACACGGGTTGCCTCCCGAGAAGCGCTTGTTTTTGTTCGAGTCACTAGCTTGACTCTAGCACTATTTATCATTAAATCCTAGCGGCTTCCTTGCATCCATCAGTAGACACAAGGGATAATATTGGTACATACCTAAGAATTTAAAGCATGTTAAGGCCAGGGTATGTCCAATATGAGGAGATGGTTCAAAGTGAGGGAATTGATTTACCGGAGGTATAGCAAATCTCTCAACTTCAATTACCTCCTTTAGTTGGATGGGCAGAATGGGTTGGTCAATGGGGTCCTTACTTCTCCTAGACATATACGTCATAATGTGGTGGAGAGTTGGTTTGTAGGGAGACCATGACGCATAACCCACCTTACTTCCTATGGTCTTTGATTCAATGATAATGTTGGACATTGGGCATGGAGGTGGGACAGATTCCGTTAACGTCTCCAATCTTGTAACAACATTTTCATTGACTACTTGGGTAGAAGGTTCAAATTGATTAAGGGGTGATCCATCCGAAAGGCCATGTGGGATATAATCAACCTCAACTAGTTGTGGGATAGTATCAACTACGTTGGTTTGATTCGGGATGAGATCACGGCTTAGAGTTGGTGCACGATCCTCCAGTCTCTCTGAAGCTGAGCCTTCTGTGTAGTTATCCTCCTCTGGGTTCTCCAATTCTAACTCCTCGTCTACCTCGTCGTACTCGTTACTCCGGCCGGAAGTTTCAAGTTGTAGTGGTTCGGAAAGTTCTTCAAGGATGAACTCTTCGTTGGTCTCAGACGATGATAGGTTAAGAATGGGTGGAAGTGAGGATTCAGAAGGTTGTGTAGGAGTAATGTGACCAAACTCATGAGATTGCAAGTCTGTGTTAAGTGAATTAGATGTGGAGTGTGGGTTAACCTCGAATGATAAGGATTGAGATTGATGTTGAGTGGGGCTATAGGGGTTTGATTGAGAATCTAAATGTCCTATGCCTAACATCGTATGTCCCTCACATTCTCCGTCAAAGTGGGGAACACCGCATATCCTACATCCAATTTGAAATATTTGAGCAAGACTTTGCATTTGATCTTTTAGTGTTTCTACCCATGTGTTTAGTAAAGACGACATCTGAAGAAGGTTTAAGAATTAAAGTTGTAGTATGGAGGGAAGTTATTCTAAGCTATGCTAATTTAATCTAACTACGCTAATCTATGGGCAAAAAGTAAAAAGATCACTTAAAAACTAAATTATCTAAACAGGCTCCGAATCGTACTACCGTCCCCGGCAGCGGCGCCAAAAACCTGATGCGCCCCCAGTGGTCGGTTCAGGAATCGCTTCCTGTCGTTGCAGACCTTTCCGCTAGGCGCGGCACCAGTGGTGGTTTTAAATTTATAAAAGTCAGGGGAGCCTAAATCTCCGTCCTTCTTACTAATACTGGGTATGAATACCTGGTATGAGTATGCGGTAAGGATGATCCAGGGTCGTTCCTCACGATGGTAGAATTGAAACAGAGCTAGTTCTGATAACTTAGTAATTAAGCTAGGGTTTTAAAAGATTGAAAGGTAATTGTTTTTTGGGTTTTTATTATTTAAACTACTAAAACTAAGAAAGCATAAAAGTAAAGGGAGGCTAGCAGATATATAACACTTAAGGATAACAAAGACGTGGTTCACCATGATTTAGGATGTTGGAATGATGATTATTGGGGACACATTTAGCTAACAGACAAATAAACTTAGGTGTAAACACTAGGACCCTACTTATTTAGTTCCGGTTCTAAATTAGTATGTCACTGAGTACCTAGGTTATCGTGATTCTGATCAGAACAGGTTGCTCAACCCCCCAACACTGCCCTTGTGACGGTACAGTGACCCTTGCTCAACTACCCTGTTACGGAATAGTGAGTCTCTGGAAATAATTCCGGGGTGCATGCATGAGGTAACAAACTGCCATTAAGGATACTCTGACCGTTCTTAACACCTATGTCTAAATGTTATTACCTAATTATGTACTGGTTGTTTACTTTGTTATTCTAAACTATCGGGTAAGTGGAATTAAGCGGTTTAAGCATGTTAGACTACTGACGAGTCTTTGCTTTCTTTTCAGAATTCCTTATTCAAACATTTTAAGCTCAAGTACTTCCGTCATGAATTAGACCCTCCTTTACAATCAGACGTTCATCCCTAGGTATACTTACGGTGTACAGTGCATTAAGTATTTCCACAGCTTGTATAAATCTAAGTATACTTACGGTGTACAATACTTATTAAGGTTTAGCATTTCCACAGCTTTATGTATCCTAGACCATGTTCTAGAAGGGTAGCTTCTAGGTAATTCACGATGAGATGATCCTACGACATTTCCTTAGCTTCCACGTATTTGTACTCCACACGAGGTGTTTCCAACGCTATACGAAGTACAGTGCTGTTTTAGGAAGTCTCATAGCTTCATACTATAACACAGATAACTATATCTACGTAGTATTCGGGTTTGCAAAGTCCTATCCTAAGGGCAATAGTCACGTGAAAGACTGGAAAGGGTGAACAATAAAGTCTATATTCAGGATAAGTTTAGACTGATAACAATGTATAACAACTCCCATTTATATAATAGTTGGGAACATTATATCACAACGGATTGTGCCCACGACTTTCATAGCTTCCACGTTCCGTACTCCACACATTCGTGATGTTTCCGGCGCTATACAAATGAAAGCCGTATAACGTTACCTCCGTTGTTTCATAACGATATTATCCCAATTAGATATATCACCACAAACTACTCATTAATCATGGCAAACATACAAGCACACTACTCACAATGCATAGCAATAAACATTTCTAATATTAATAAATCACATACATCAAACAAGAACAATATGACAAATTAATAATAGAAAGGATAGATTATACCGATAGGAATTGCGAGCAGAATAACACTTGTATTTCTTCATTAATATCCAAGCATTACATAAGCTAGCCTCTACTAATTAACTACATAATTAATCTAAAAGAAAAGTAAAGGTTTCCCTCCCTAGTTCTCCTCTAACTCCTAAGAGTAGTGCTAGAGAGAGAAACTAGAGGGAAGAACCTATAACCTACTAATTCTCCTCTAACTCCTAAGAGTAGTGCTAGAGAGAGAATGCTAAACTAGAGAGAGAAAGAAGAAATGAGAGAATGAGGTGTGTGAAATGAGGTATGAGAGGCCTCTATTTATAGGCAAGGGCTTGGAAGAGGGTTACAAGCACTTATGCACAAGATACAAGCCACAAAAGCACAAGAAAATCACACGGGCACCCCCAGGGCCGTACACGGCCTTGCCAGAGCCGTACACGGCCTCTAGCAGGCCGTACACTGCCATATTAGGGCCGTACACGGCCATCCCCAAGCAATACACGGCCGTGTGGTAGGCCGTGTGATTTATCTGACTTTTCTCATTGCTTCGGAAGGCCGTATCTTCTTCGTTTCTTGTCCGTTTGCTCCGATTCTTTCACCCACGCTTTTGTAATTCCGTTACGCTTCTAATGATACCAATTTGGTATAAATTGGAGGTGTGTAGCCCAGGCATGTCCGGAATACGTTTTGTGGTCTTCGAAAGCATTGTTCGGCTTGTAACTTTCTCGTCCTTGATCCAAATTGAGCTTTCTTTATATCCACGGTCTCGTAATCTCCATAGCTACAAAATGAGATAAGAATGAGGTCTTGGTATGGAGTTTATAGTAGATTTGAAGTATTGCTCAATTCGGTGCCTATTTCGGTTAGTTTTCCGACCTTTTTGCATGATTTTTGAAAGACCAACAAGTTTATACCTTTCTAACAAAAGTTGATTAATAATGATGATTTTAAGATATATTTGTTAGAAAAGAGTTAAATACGGGGTAAATAATGTAGATAAAAACGTGACTTTTTGCGCTACATAAGACCGCTGCTTTACTAGTTGGTGATACTGATAAAAATGGTGAAATAATAACGGAGGATTTGTGTTTTCTCACTTCATCTGGAAGTGAAGATAGAAGCAAGAGTACTACTGCTGGGAAGTCCACTCAAGGGCATCATAAGATGCCTACGAGTGTGAAATCCGCAGAAGAACAACTGTCAGTGCTTGCTTCCTTTATTGCTTCTTATGAGAATTACATTCAAGAGAAGATTAATGATCTCGAAACTTTTGATGCCGATTATGACCAAATTGATGATGATGACCTAGAAGAAATGGATCTCCAGTGGCAACTAGCAATGGTGTCAAGGAGAGTCAAAAATTTCTTAAAGTGTACAGGCAGGAAGGTAATAGGTAATAAGTCTGGGTTCGATAAATCCAAAGTAAAATGTTTTAACTGTCAAAGTTATGGACATTTTGCTCGGGAATGTCAACGAGCAAAGGCTGATACCAGTTCTGGTAAACACGGCTCGGGAAGTACTTTAGCTTCCAAAGCCCTAGTTGTCTAACAACTAGATGGTTCATATGACTGGTGTGCTTATTCTGAAGATGCACTGATGGCAGAGATAGATGATCAAGAGAATACTGCTGAATCTTCATCTTACATGCCGACTGTTGATGGTTTTCAAGTTCCATTACCGGAGATTCGAGAAAAAGCAAGTGATAATGATGTGCTGTACATGGACTCGACTGAGGATTTAAGTCCAACTGACTTTGTAGCACAAATGGCTGAAGTTCAAACAGACAAGAAAAGGGTATGTCTTGATATTCTTACTCTTGCTGATGTCTGTTATTTAGTTACTGATTTGCAAACTCATGTTAGTGTATTTGCTGAATCCCATAAGACCTTGACATCTGAACTAGAAATAGCTAAGAGTGATATACGTAGGTTAAGTGAGGATAGGTAGATCTTAAAGAAAGTCTAATATGGCAGATCAGACCGCTCTTAGAGACACTATTAATGAATAATCCGTTACTATAGATGGTCTGTATTTGAACTTAAAAGATTTAAATCAAAACATTGCTAATAAAGATAAAGAGCTGGCCGAAGCTAAGTTGAAATTAGTTGAGCTTAATCATAAGTTTGAGAGTTATAGGACCTTACAATTGGACTCTATACTTGAAGTTCAACGTAGTGTAAAGGATAAGACTGGATTAGGTTACCATGATGTACCCCATCCTTTTAATTCAAATTACACTAACTCTTCGGTTGATTTAGAGATGATTGATGTGAATACTAAACCTGAGGACAAGGTAACTAATGAGTTTGAAGTGTTGGAGGCACAGAAGGATGTTAATAAAGATCCATCATCTGATGTCAGTAAGAATACACCATTCCCTATAGTACATTTTGTCTAGAGTGGAATAATGATTGATACTGATATAAATGATGAGATTATTAAGGAACAATCTAGTGATCCTTTAGTGTCTATAAAACTCAAAACCAATAAAGCAGAAGTTGTTAAATCACGTAAGCAGATGTACTGCTTCAAGTGCCACCAAAAGTGGCATGTGGCTTCTTGTTGTCCTAACAAGAAGTTGGAAGCATTACATAAGCTTGAGAATTTCCAGAAGACACCGAATGCTTCTAGTTTGAGTGTAGACAGGTTAGGTACCAAACCGGGATTGGGTAGTAAACATGTGAATATTCTTAAAAGAGATGGTACTCACAGTGTGTCACCACCTAAACCTAAACGGCCTTATACTCAAAATGATAATTCTTTCAACAAGTCTAGAGATAAGACACCGTCGAGGTTTAGAACTCCAAGTAGAAACCATAGTCAATATGAAAATGGTTCCACTTCACATACACATGGGTTTAATTCTGGGTATAATAGTAACCAACATTTAGGAAATAAAACCCAAAGTTTTGTGTCTAGGAGGTTTTCCTCTAATTCTCCTCTTAAGACTTCTAATCGTCAACAACCTGAAACCCCTTAGATAGTATCCAAGACTCCTGATGAGAATAGTTATGGCTACTTTAAAGAGGTTAAGATTGTTGATGATAAGGGACAATCCAAGACTGTAATGGCTTGGGTCCCTCTTGAGAACTAATTGTGTAAAACTTGTCATGTGTAGGAGCAGACTGTGAACAAAGATAGCTGGTGGTATGTCGACAATGGCTCCTCAAGAGATATGACAGGAGAAAGAAGTCTACTGAAGGACTTCAAAGGTAGATTGAAACAACGAGTCAATTTCGCTGGTGACAAAGGAGATATAATAACCGGGAAAGGAAAAGTTTCAAATGGAGCTTTGACTCTTGAGGATGTGAATTATGTTGAACAACTAACGCACAACCTAGTGAGTGTTTCCCAAGTCTGTGATAAAGGTCATCCAATTCATTTTAATGAAAAAGAGGCTTTAGTCCTGAAGCCGGGATTTGTAATCCCTGAAGAATGTATATTAATGAGGGCACCAAGGAAGAAAGATATCTATGCCATAAACATGGGTGTTCCTATTTCTTCAATGGCGTCGACATGTCTATTATCCAAAGCTTCTGAAGCAGACTCATTGCTATGCCATAGGAGAATGGCACACTTGAATTTTCGCAAAATGAATTTTATAACAAAAAATGGGTTAGTTCTGGGTGTTCCACAAAAACGTTTCGAGTTTGAAGACAAGTGTGTTCCTTGCATGAAAGGAAAACAACATAAAAAGTCACACAGGTCTAAAACTGAAAACTCCATCTCCTCGCCATTTGAATTGCTACATATGGATCTCTTTGGGCCAATAAGCAAGAGAAGCCTAGGTGGCAAATGGTACTGTTTAGTTGTCACAGATGATTACTCTAGATTCTCTTGGGTATTCTTTTTGGGATCTAAGGACGAAACTCCAAGATTACTTATGGAGTTCTTAGATTTAGTAGAGAATACTTATAGAACACGAGTTAAGCGTATTAGTAGTGACAACGGAACAGAGTTCAAGAATTCAACGTTCAATGTCTACTGCTTAAGCAAAGGAATTCAACATTAATTCAGTGCACCTTATGAACCTCAATAGAATGGTGTTGCTGAAAGGAAGAATAGAACGTTAATTGAAGCAGCAAGAACAATGCTTTCAGATTCAAAGCTTCCGGTCATCTTTTGGGCAGAAGCAGTGAATACAACATGTCATGTTCTAAATAGAGTTCTTACGGTTAAAAAGCATAACAAGCTTGTTATGAACTTTTGAACAATAAGAAACCTAACTTGAAGGGGTTTAAATCCTTTGGAGTTTCATGCACTCTACTGAAGACCAATAATCAACCAAAATTTGGTGAGAAGGCTGACGAAGGATATTTCCTAGGTTATGTGGCTAATTTACCAAAAAAACTTGTCTTCAATAAAGTCACTGGACATGTGGAAACTGTTTATAACATTGAAGTTACGAGCTACACACATGACTCACACAAGGGATTAGATTGGCAATTTGATTATTCAGATCTCTTTAAGTCATTTAAAGTCCCGTTAAGTGACTATACAGTTGATTCAGAAGTTCCTGATCATTTATTGTATGGAGATGAGGATACTGGCCACACTCCAACATCGAATGTTCCAACTTCAAAAGTCAAAACTACTGTGGATCCTAATGAAGCATCGTCTAGTGGATCACAGCAACCCTCAGTCGACACACCTCTTGACGATGAAGAATTGTCACAAAAATTAGTGGATGAAATTCTTAATACATTAAGAAAGTTAAGAATATCTAATGATATTGATAACATGAATCTTTCTAGAGAAGGTGTACCACTGCTGGAAGATATACCTCAAGAGGAATACAGTACTGATGAGGAAATTGGTACTAATTTAGAAGATGATCTATCAGGTGAGCCGATAACAGTAACCCGAATTAGTAAGAATCACCCAGTTGAAAACATCATTGGTGATCCAGAAATCCCTATGTTAACCAGGAGTCAAGCTAAGGCTAGTACTTCTGAGTACCCAAGCTAGTATCCTGAAATGAAAGAGACTGGGATTACTAATCAATGTCTATATTCATGCTTTATTTCTCAAGTAGAGCCTAAAAATGTTCAAATGGCTTTGAAAGATGACTCATGGGTAGAAGCCATGCAAGAAGAACTAGCTCAATTCAAGAAACTACATGTTTGGGAGTTGGTTGATCTACCAAAGGGAGAATATTCAATTGGAACTAGATGGGTATTTAAGTGCAAGAGAGACGATCAGGGAATCGTGACTCGCAATAAAGCTCGTCTGGTTGTTCAAGGTTTCAATCAACAAGAAGGGATTGACTACAATGAAGTGTTTGCACCAGTGGCTCGACTTAAAGCAATTAGGCTATTCTTAGCATTTGCCGTATCTAAGGGCATAAAAGTTTATCAGCTAGATGTTAAGAGTGCCTTTCTATATGGAAAAGTTAAGGAATTGGTGTATGTTTCTCAACCGCTAGGGTTCAGTGATCCTAATTATCCAGATAGAGTATATCGTTTAGATAAGGCTCTGTGTGGGTTACATCAAGCACCTAGGATGTGGTATGAAACTCTATCAACTTATCTTCTTGAGAATGGTTTTACAAGAGGAACAATGGATAGTACACTTTTCGTGAAATGGAAGAAAAAGGACTTTATACTTGTTCAAGTATATGTTGATGATATCATCTTTGGGTCGTCTGACGAAAAGATGTGTAAAGAATTTGAACAAGTTATGAAGAAAAGGTTTGAGATGTCTACGATGGGAGAATTAACTTTCTTCTTATGATTACAAGTTGATCAAAAAGAAGATGGGTTTTTCATTCATCAATCAAAGTATATTGCTGAACTATTAGAACGGTTCAAAATGGATGAAACACAAATTTACAAGACTCCTATTCCAGAAGCTCATGGACTTGGTCCCGATACATCGAGTGATAAAGATGTGGATCCTACTCTTTATAGGGCCATGATTGGATCACTAATGTATCTAACTGCATCATGACCTGATAATATGTTCGTTGTTTGTGTTTGTGCAAGATATCAGGCCACTCCAAAAGAGTCTCATATGCAAGCTGTAAAACGGATCTTTCGTTACCTTAAAGGGAAGCCGAAGCTGGGACTTTGGTATCCTTCTGATGGAGACTTAGATCTTGTAGCTTACACGGATTCTGATTATGGAGGATGTAATCAAAATAGAAAGTCAACAACTGGTGGATGTCAGTTCTTAGGAGGAAGGTTGGTGTCTTGGCAATGCAAGAAGCAATCCTCAGTAGCCATTTCTACATGTGAAGCTGAGTATGTTGTAGCTGGCAGCTGTTGTTCGCAAATACTTTGGATACAACAGCAGATACGAGACTATGGATTAAATTTTACAAATACTCCTATGATGATCGACAATGAATGGTCGATGTCATCACCAACAATCCAGTCAAGCACAGTAAGACGAAACACATAGATATCCGACATCATTTTATTCGTGATTGTGCTGAGAAGAAGATGATAAGGTTAGTTAAGGTTCCGACTGCGGATAACTTAGCAGACCTTTACACTAAGGCTTTCTATAGGGCTCGATTTGAGATGTTGGTTCAACTGAACGGAATGAGAAATCCAGAGTGATTAGTCTTCCAATGGTACTTTGTAATAGTTAGTAGTTTTTCTTATGTATTAAAAGAAGGGGGGGGGGGGGGGGGGGGGCTTAAGGCATTCATTTGCTTGCTACCTAAGGGGAATCGCCTCCATTAAAAATACAAATATATAAACTCAATCATTGTTTAAGTTTTTGTCTGCCAAATGGGGAGATGATAGTACATTAGGAGATAAGCTTAATAATAATAACAAGCTTAAGTTCTAAGTTTGATGTGTTAGTAGGATCATTTAAAGCTACATTAAGACTGCAGCTGTTTAATCAGGTATTCATTTATATTTATTTTATTATACACCTTTTTCCACAAGCTATAATTTGTTTGTTTTGTTTAAAGTCTAGGCAGCTTCATCATATGATGTACTGGTAGGAAAATTATATAAACATTTCTAAGCATTTAAGAAATTTTAATATACTTACTTATTATCGGGTGTGACTATTATATGGTGTATGACATAAATCTTAATTGTTGAATGATAGTATTAACATACATTGTAATCATAAAGTTGCAAAAAGGACAAATAGTAGCAATATGGGTATTAGCTTAACTACTGGTGACTTTGTTGTACTAAGTACAGACCTGAAGCCATTAGTTAGGCCAATATTCTCAAATGTATTTTGTTCATAGTAAGGGTTTCTCTGTTGTACTAAGTACATACCTGGGCCACTAGTATCTTCAAGGTATGTTTGATATTTGTCTAAATTTAAAATTCAAGTGTATGTTTGCGAAACCTCTACCTTGTCTCTAAAAACAGTGCTATATGTTTTACTTGAATTCTTCAATATGTCGTATAATAGAAAACACTAGTTAATATTCATACTAACAATAATAAGTTTGCTTAGAAATGCGAGTTTAATTTGTTTATGTGGATCATAATATCAGTAATCATCTTGAACTGTTTACAATGAAAAATATTCACTTTTGTGAATAATATGTTTTTTTTTTAATTATACTATGTGGATAAAGGTACCTAAGATATAATTTCATAAATATAAGTTAATAAATGATAAAATTAGTTGTAATTTTATTGTAATTTATTTGGATTTCATGAGGTATGTATACTAACAATCACCTTAGACTTTTAATAATACCTAATCAATAGCTTGTTCTATCTAATATGATCCCTAAGCAGATAAATTCTTATTCAGTTGATATATGTATTTTGTTTTATTTAAGTGATTAATAAAATGATACTTGATACCACTGATTGTTTATTTTTTACTTTGTTTTATTTTTTATTTTATGTTAATAAGTGTTTACCCTTTGGAATTAAATTATACTGTGATATTATTCTTCCGTGTTGAACAATCGTAACAAAACAAGTAGAAAATAACTTTATTTTGAACTTGTGCAAGGAAATTGCATTGTTATTTATACTTAGTGCTAATTTCGCGTTTTTGGTCAAACTTGCGAGTTGACCGGTCCACTTTACGAATCGAGTCAATGGTATAAAAGGGGTGCGAGTCGACGAAGTCAAACACATAGTATTGCGAGTTGACTTGTTATCCTTTGCGAGGCGAGTTTGTGCGACGCAAACCGAGACGAGTTTTGGTTTATTTTCGTGATTTCGAGCACGAGGATCGATTTTTTACTCCGTGGATTTTATACATCTTTGTATTGCGAACATTTTGAGGTATAAATCAACGAATTTCACCGTGTATTTAACTCAAAATTGTTATTTTAGGGTTTCGGTTTAAGAAACGATTGAATAACGATGATATATTGATTTTTATAACAAGAATCCTTAGGGTGTATGTTAATCGAGAGATAAATAACATGAATAAATCGATAGATTGTATTAAAACTCGCTCATTAATCGACTTTCAGTTTCACCTCGCGATGGCAGCTCGTCCTGCGAGTTGAGATCCAACTCAGTTCGCAGCTCCTGTATTGCGAATTGAAACTCGAAACATTGACTCGTTGACCTTGCGAGTTGACTTGCGGACTGAGTAGGTCTGCGAACCGACTTACGAGTCGAGCTGCGGATTGACCTGGCTAGCGAGTTGACTTGTATGCGAAGTGACTTGCGAGTTGATTGAACCTGCGAGTTCAAATTAGTTTAGCGAGTCAAGGACTTAGACAATTTTTATATATTCGACTTACGACTGAAGTGTTATAAGTTAAATATTAATATTAGACTTGCGACTTTAAAACATAACAATTTAATTAATATTAGACTTGCGACTTTAAAATGTAACAAGTTAATTAATATTAGACTTGCGACTTTAAAACGTAACAAGTTAAATAATGTTAGACTTATCGACTAAATATATAATTAACGATTATAATTGATAATTACGTTATAATACTTAATTGTTCAATTAGGTTTTGTAGATTATATATGTTTAATAAATTCGAAACTAAGATGTTTGGTGATCATTATGATTCACAAAACATGATAGTTTAAAATTGATTATTGTACGATAAGTTAAACTAACTGTGTGTCATCTTGTGATTTTAATTACAGATATGGCTAGACAGTTTGCCTCTTCTCACAACGTGCTGGTTGACTTAGATGTCACGGCACGTGGAGCTCACCGAGTGGCTGAGATGCTTACATTCCTGGCACGATCAAGGATCCGATATGCCATTACAGAGTCACCTCCATTATCACAGGAGATATTGACCCAGTTCAGGACGAATATTCAGTACGACACGGTCGTCAACCCTCCAGTTATACGAACAACGGTCAATAATAGGCCTGTTGTCTTATATGCTACTGATCTTCACGAGATTTTACGGTTGGGAACCGTTGAACAGGAGGCAGGTCCCATAGAGTTTCCTATGGATTTTATTGAGGGATTGATGTCGGCTATAAAAGCGCGTCTTGTTTTACAATTTATAAATAGAAATACCTAATAAATACTTTCAAGCAACCAGGCAAGAATACCCGATCAATTGTAAATATAGATTTGGTAAGTCAGATTCGAACACAGGGAAAAGGTGGAATATTTAAAATAGAAATTAACAATTAACTAGAAAACAGTAAATATGGGGGGCGTTTTAGTTCCGTACGAACATTTGTTTAGAAAACATTTAATTTAAAATAAACAAACTTAAATAAATACTTTTAAATTAAAATAATAAATAAATAATAACAATAAATCCTAATTGGAAGGAATAAGTAATTGTATAGTTAATGTCACTTAGATTCATATTTCTCGATTTATTACGTATTGATTATCTAATTGTGATTCTTTTAGATCAACTTAATACCAAATTCTTCAATGAATACTAAGTCGAATATGAACTAGCCAACGTTTCGGGTCCAACTAATTCCTATAATCTAGGGTCCAACATGAAACACTGGTTCCAATGTCACAAGATGATCAGTCAATTGTGTGCCTTTCCCTAAATTATGCATTAAACATTCACAACTAGTTATAATTAACTCTATGGTATGACTCAACAATAACCAATAATTAACTTATTGTCTTGCTCATTTTAAAGTAGATAATTATTGTATACTCGACCTATCAGACTCAACGTATTTAGTGATAGTCCAAAACCCTAAGGTAGTACTAGCAATAATCAATAATCTTAAAGGAACTCAATCTCATTAAAATTATTAATCACGTGAAGCAACAATAATAACTAGTTACCAATAAACAAGTGTCCACGAGCAATATAACCGTTTTCAATCAAATAACTTATTCAATAAGTAATTATAATCGTTCAACAATCATAATCTAAGTTAAAGAAACTACACAATAACTTTAAATACTCAATTCATCATAAATCGGTAATAATCAGATCATTCAACATCAAATACTTCAATGAAATCGAAATAAAGAAATTATACCGAGTTATAAAGACGAACTACGAATGGTTTAGATGAATTATCCTCGTTCTTCACCTTTCGTACCTCCAAACTACTCCTAAAATTCGTAAACCTAACCTAAAACTCGACTGAAAACATCTGGAAATGAAAACCTCCAAAAAACTATCGAATTAGGGTTTAAAAAGCGTTTTTATACTTCCTGGAATTTTGATCCATACGGCGTATGGATTTCCATACGGCGTATGGATTGAATTTAAGCCCAGCCCATGTCCGCGTAACCTGGGCCTCCACTGCAGCAATCCATACGGCGTATGGATTTCCATACGGCGTATGGATGAGTTTTCCAGCCGATTTCTTGACTTTTCTTCTTTTATTCTTTTCTTCGACTTCGGCTTTACTTATTTCTTCAAATACGCATCATTTAACTCTTTTATTGACTGTTTTCCTTCCTTTCTTCATAAACGCTCCATTTCCACATCTAATTGCAAATATGAACGAAATCAATATCTATTCTAAACAAAATGCAATAAAAACATTCAAGATTAGGGGTAAAATACTACTAAAATATAGTACTTTTGAGCGTTTATCAAACATCCCCCACTTGAATCCTACTTGTCCTCAAGTAGACTATCGATTCAAAAATCAACTTCTTAAGAAAACAGTCATCTCTATTAATCTAAATAACTAGAATAGGAATTACACAACATCACCCATCTTGAACTCAAATGTTTAAATTAAAAAATCTGTTAATTCTAAAAACAATTATTAAGAAACTATGAGATTTACAAAAACTGATCTACACATAGAGTTATTATTCTTAAACATCAAATAGTTCACAATGATTACTGATATTGTTATCCACTTAAACAATCTATATTTGAATACTCGAGCTCAACTTATTATTATTCGTGTAAATATTCCCTTAGACTCCCAAAAACTATATACTTTCATACTCATAATATGCCAATATTACATATCTTGAAATTTAATCAAAACAATCATTTTTCAAATCAAGACAGAGGTGACAGGTCTGTGCCTCAACACAACAAAGCAACATAACTTGATTTTGGTTTAGCAATAATGTCTTTAGTCAAACCATTGGTGACAGGTCTGTACCTCAGTACAACAAAGCGACTTAATTTGACCACATTTTAAAATTATGAGTTATTAAACTCTTTTGCTCTTTTTCATTAGATATACTGACGGAGACCAGGTCTGTACTTTCGTACAACAGAGGAAACAACACCCAGTATATCCCCAAATGATATTAATTAAATTCCCAAAAATATGGCATATCACACATTACTAATATGAAAATTAAGACATACTTCATACATAGCTAAAGTTCATCTAAAAGAAACATTTACTCCTTAATTATTATTTCTTAACAGCTCAAACATTCTCATATAAATCGCCTATCAATACATCATATAATGAAGCTAAATAACATCTTTAATAGCTTTAGTATTTATTAAAAGTGTAGAGAATTTTAATTTTAACTTACATAGTTACAAAATAATTATCTCTAGAAAACAAAAATTTTAATGCAAAAATTTGGTTGAAAAATGGGCAACTCATAACCTCCTAGTTACTTACCTTAATAAGATAACTATTAACCAAATTACAAAATCATTTACTACTTAACAGAACAATTATGTGGAAATTAAACTTCTTTTCTCTCCCATCCCCCACTTAAAGATGTACAATGCCCTCATTGTACAAATAATGAAATACTTAAAACGGGAAAAAGAGAAAAGAACTTAGAACAGAAAAACTTCCCTGGAATAGTGTGCAGTTTAATGACAAGGATGATACGAATTTCCCACATCCTCTTAATTCAATTTTTCGTTGCGCTGAACTTACTGCCAGCATGACACGTACTCACAACACAATTCTGAGGGAACAATCAACAAACATAATTAAATAATACCAAATTAAAACATCCTAATTAAAAATAACCAAACCTAAAACTACCAATCCAATATAATTAATAAAACCTACAAATAAAAACAGTCATAATAATAATAATAAAACAATAATAATAATAGTGTCTGGAATCATAAACCAAATAGGATGAACATCATCCTAGTCACTGTCATCATCCTGGCGGTACTGGTACTGGTGAGAAGGCGCTCCATACTCTGACTGTGGTAGTGGTGGTCGTGGCATGAACTCCGGTGGCATCTGGTACTGGAATGGCTGATACGTGGGTCCAGAAGGAAACTGACCAAACAGCTGCTCAAACAAGCCATCCTGGTAGTCCAAGTGTTGTAAGTCCCCTAGTTTTAGGATCAATAACTTCGTTATCTGTAGTATTAAGGTGCGGAATCCCTCAATACGGTGTTATTTTACTAACAACGAATATGTTCGTATTGCGTTTTAACTAGACTTAGCTTTAAACAACGAATCGTCAAAGCCTAGCCTTAGGTTATGTTTTTCTCTGGTTTGTTGAATTCGCAGCAATTGAAATCAGAATGCAAAAGTTATGTTTTTCACCGATTGAAAAACATTATATATGTCCAGCTCGTCTCGACTCGCAAGGGCCTGCGAGTTCGGTCCAACTCGCAGCCCAAGCCCAACTCGGAACTCGGCTCGCCAGACTTCCACGAATTCAGTTCTCATCTCGGCTCGTTAATCTCGCGACCTGAGAACTCGACTCGCACAGAATGTATTTATTTCGTATTTAATAATTCGTCTAACTTAACACAATAATATGTTTAACGAATATTACTAACAAAACAAATATTTATTTACAAATCTAAACCAATATACAAACGTAATAATAATTACACTAGTCCTATATCAAGCTAGATCTGTTGTCACAATCTATGTCTCAACAGACTCCCCCTTGACAATAGCTCTAGCGTCTTTATCTTCACGCTGTCTTTGGTCTTCATTTGTAAATCTTACTTCCTGCAAAAATTTTAAGCTTGATGCATGTTTTAACCATCCTATGATAATCTCGTGCTAAATCACCCCAACCAACAGTAGATATGATCTTGTTCTTGTATAACATAATCAAATCTTCCTTTGATAAATTCATCAAATGTCTGTGATCATATACACGAAGAATTTCTTTTTCGCCATTAGGATAATCATCATCAGCTTCAATCATAAAGGCTTCTCCTGTTCCAGCATCTACCCCCCAATATTTCAATTTTCCCAAAATATTCTGAGGCATAGTCTTCATTGGTATTTGCTTAATGCATTTGACCGCTGGATAAACCTTCTTCCTTCTTCTTCTTCCAGTTCTCTGACTAAGTTCGTTTAGCTTTATCATTTTTCCTTTCCTTGGCTTAATCTTCGAAAACTTCATAGATAATCCTTCAATCCTAATGATACGCTCAACATACTTAGCATAATCATCATCACTTGGATTTTTCATATCTAATCTAGCCAAGTCTCGAATCTCATATCGAGGCAATGAACTAAACACGGTAAGCTTCTTCTCAAAATATTGAACCCCGTCAAACCTTTTGATCGCGAAGAGCTTCAGGTCAGAGTCATAATACCATCCAATAATGCCAGTTTTAAGTACACGCTTTCCAGTAATATCAACTTCTTTCAAAATGCGTTGCTTATTTTCCTTTTTCTTTTTCAGCATTTCTTGGATAAACATAGGATTACCAACCATATGTTTGTATTTGTCCTCTATTTCTTCAACTTCAGTATCTGAATCTTCAGAAGCATTCTCAAAAGCTTCTAAATCAATAACTGATTCTCCTTGTTCATTTACAAAAACAAATTCAGTCGTTGATGGATTCACAACATGTTCATCTACATTTGCATCCAGATCAACACCTTCATCTATCACTGATTCAAATACTGCAGTCCAATCTTCAGGAAGTTTGAACTCTCCTTCTTCAATATCATAATCAATCTCTTCATCTATCTCATCCAGAATATCATCTTCCGAATCTGATAGATTAAGCATTTCCATTCCTAGAGAAAAACATAAATACAAATATATTAATAATTCAAATTCTTTATTGATTTCCCTGAACCAATCTAAGAATTTCTTTATTAATTCTTTTGTATATTTTAACCTAACATATAAACGCAATATAAATATAACTTATAAAATCTTTTATTGATTACCCTGAATCAATCTAAAATCTCTTAAGTCTACTTAACAAATATTAATTAATTTTAAATTCTAATGCATTGTGAATAATCACCAAACATTTAAATTTACTATTAATTACCTTATATAATTTCCAAGTGTTAATTGATCTCATTCATTATCAATTTAACCTTTAAATTATATATCATTTGTCTAGTTAATACGAATACATTTTTAACTTGTTAATTACTTATAAACCTTACGGTCTTAAGTCTATAATCAAATCTAAAATGCATATGTTATTATAAAATTATGACCGCCGAAATTAATCGGAACACGCCGCTCGACTACTCAATAAGTCAGAAGTCTTTCGATCACTATTTTATCTTAACATAATTTTATAAACTTAAATTACCAAACATATTTTACTTAAAATAATAATAACCCTAAGCCAAATATATTTACACAATAATTAAGTTTACACTTGTTCACTACAAACTATTACAAATATTACAGTACTAAGATAATACTAAGCTATCTTACCAGCTTCAGTATCACCCGATACAGTCTTATCTGCACTTGTACCCACTCCAGAACCACTAGCACCAGCACCAGACTCCCCCTGAATAGTAGCTTGCTCACTAGTCTTTGAAGGACCAGTCTGCTCACCACTCGGTGCATTGGGATCATCGTCCTTGTCTTGATCTCTCTTTCTCTTCAACTCATTCTCTCTGCAAGACTCCAGATATACCAATATCTCCCCCTGAGCAGGCTGTCCTGAATGCGATCTCAAGACCAGACTCTCTAAAGAAGATAACTTCAGTCTCTGTACAGTGAAGTCCGCAAGTAACGTCTCATGAGTCTTCATCAACAGATTGTACAATTCACTCTGCTTGAGTATCTGTTGTGAAAGAAGAAGATTGCTCGACACCAGCTCTGGAATCTGAGAAGTAAGCTTCTCCAAATCCTTTACCCTCGACTCTAAGGATGTAATCCTTTCAGCATCAGTCGTTGGAGTAACAGGTATCGTTCTGGGTCCAGGCGGTGTAAGAGACTCAATATGCCAGTCTCTGGTAAGCGGTGTATGAGGTTGAGACAAAGCTTGCGTAAGCAAACTTGTCGCAAATCTAGCTGTTTTGTTCGTCGGAAAATTAGCTCCACGAACTAAATCAGCAACCTCATGCTGTAAAGTTAAACACAATTAAAATCAGTTATTGTTACAGATTACTCTGTCTCAAACTCTAATTAATTGCATAACACTCATAGTTATAGAATTTATATCTCATACTTGAAGCGGTAAAGACATCGATTCCGTAACCACCGGTGCAACCATCTCTACCTGTGGTGTATCCTGAGAAACTGTATACAGAATTAACTGTCTCAGTTCAACTCCTGATAAACAACAAGTTAAGATTATTTAACTTTAATTAATACTAACCTTCTCGAATAGTAAGCGTTCTCGGACGCTTCATCAAAGGAATCGCAACTTCCTCAGTACCTTCCTCCAGAATACTCTTACCCTTCCTCTTCTTTTCAGAAGCAGATGGAGGAGGAGAAGGTGTATTATCAGAATCTTCATCTGAAGCCGTCTCACCATCACGACCTCTAGATGATCTAACAGGATCCTAAATTTTAAATATATTAAACATTTATGATTAGCGTAAGCTCTATCATACAAGTTCTATATATTTAAGATTAATCAGATATAATACCTCAGTTGGTACAACAACTGATCTATCAAGCTGTATCTGCTCATCCTCAAGTAATATAACTTCTGGATGTGCAGCCTCAGCTTCAGCTTCCTGTTCGTATAATGATATTTATATTTTTAAAATCAGAAATAATATCCAATTTACTAAATATCTAATATCAGAATCATTATATAATAATATTATGCATCTATGATCAATAAAAACAATCTATCAACTAAGCATCTATATTATTACATAAGTAACAGATTACCTCAGGTGGTGCCAAGTAACTCTCAATGTCTTGAAGCAAAGGATTTGTCTCATCATCATTCTGCTCCAAAACTTCTTGCACAACCTGTGCAGCAACCTCTTGATTCACCTGCTGATCCACCTGACCAGCCTGAATAAGAACATCCTCAAGGAGCCCTTGTGGATCTTCAGGTTGAGCTTCCTCAGCTACAGGTGCAGGTACAACATCAGCAACAGCAGGAGCAACAACAGCAGCAGGAGCTACGTCCAACCACCCATGATTTGGCGGTGCAACGTAGTTCGGATCAACAATATATCCAAAAAGTGGTCTAATTTCCGGTTTCACCACTCCTTCCTTCCTAATCGTCTGCATGAACATGGCGTTATACCCACGATGGTCAATCGTATTAACCACTAGATGTGGTTCAGGTATAGCCAAATCCGGTAGACGTGCACGGATAATCAGCATGCAAAATCGCGGGTAAACAAAAAATCTTGATCTAACAGACCCCGATATTTGTTTCGCAATCTCACCAAAAAGATAATCACAAAAACTGTATGGTTTATTATAAACCAGTGACAGTGCAGCCGATAGAATCGCAGGACTCAACTCATCAAATCCACCTTTCTTCGCTGCGAAGACTATATTCATCACATGCCAAAGAAACCTCCACTGACCAATAACCAGAGGCTTCTGGAACTGACGTCCACGTCTGTCTCCTGTATATCCCATACGCCCTATCGCGCCCTCAATAAAATCCATAGGATACTCAGTATCCCCGTTCTCCTGTTCTACCGTACCTAGCTGCAAAATCTCACGAAGATTACCAGCTGAAAAGGTAACAGGTTGTCCACCAACTGTAGCTCGAATCTCTGGCGGAGTGACAGATTCGTCATAAACAATATCCGTCCAGAAATCGTTCAGTATAGTCTGTGAGATAGGAGGATTGGCCGTAATAGCATATCTAATCCTTGATCGTGCTAGAAAACGTAATATATCAGCAACCCTGTCAGCCCGTTTGGCCTCAAGGTTCAGATCAACCAGGATGTTGTGACCCTTATCAAATGCTCTAGCCATATCTGTAATAAATACAAACAACAGATATAATTTAATGCACGATAAAAAATATTTAAACTATTATGTATTATGAATCGAGATTCATCAAACATCTTAGTTTAAAATTGTAATTATATATAACTTGATACAAAAATAATCTCAAGTCGTATATAAAAATTTTACTTATAACTAAAAAGTCTTAAGTCTAATTTAAATCACGTTAGGTACTTGTTATTTTAATAAAAATCTCAAGTCGTTAACGTTAAAAATTATACCGCTAATGTGAAATTAGGACACGCCACTAATTTTCTTCTTAAATTAGTAGACTTTCGATATAATCATATAAGAATTAACACAAATCCATTTCATAAAAGTTATTACTTAAAAAGTCTTAACATTTATATCACTACTTTAAAAAATAAAATTTTTAAGTACTGGACTCGCATAAACTGGCCTAACGAGGTGAGGTCAACTCGTTTTGCTTATGAACTCGCTAAACTTATAAAGCAGCTATTGAAGTGAACTCGCTAATCTCATGGATTCGCTAGTCAACTCGCTGCGAGTTGATTCACAATGTCAACTCGTTTCATTCAATCAGGGAGTCGAGGTAAAATCTCAACTCGTTCGATGAACAGCCGTCGATAATTTTTAATTAAAATCGATTAATCTGTTGAATTTAACATGATCTATCAATTGATTTACGTTTATTAACATCCATTTAACATAAACCACAAGGATTTATGTCCAATAACATCGTAATCGACGCAAATCGTTTAGTTTTTAACCCGAAACCCTAAGTTTTATAAAAACTTCGATTTCTTGTTATTTACACGGTGAAATCCGTTGGTTTATACCTCAAAATGTTCGCAATATGAAGATGTATAAAGTCCTCGGATTGAATAACTCGTTCCCGTAATCTAAGAATCGAAATCAAACGAAAACAATAAATCGCCTCGTTTCGCCTTGTTGACGGATTCGCAAGCTTTACTGAACTCGCGAAGTATGTGGGTTCGGTGGGTTGGTCTGACTCGTTTGACCACCTTTATACTTTACATTCGATTCGCGAGATTTGAAGCGGACTCGCAAGTCGAAGTCAACTCGCAGAAATAATTAAAAACGCGAATTTTAATTCTAAGTATAAATAAAAACCCGATATTTTCACAAGTCTAAATTATAATTAATTTTCACTTGTATTTGTCACGTTGTTCAACTCAAAAACATTCAGTATGATTTAATTCCGAAGGGTATGCATAATTAACACAAAAATTAAAAACTAAAACAAAATTACATAATCATAGGTATCAAGTACCATTTTATTAAACACTTGAAACAAAATAAAATACATAAACAAAATGAATAAGAATTTATCTGCTTAGGGATCATATTAGTAAGAATAAGCAATTCATGATATATTTAAAAAGTTTAAGCAGATTGGTAGTATACATACCTCATGAAATTCAAATAAATTACTATAAAATTACAACTAAATATATCATTTATACATTTATATTTATAAAACTATATCTTAGGTACCTTTATCCACATAGCATAATTAATAAATGCATTACGCACATAAAGTAAATATTTTAATTATAGATAGTTCAAGACGATTACCAGTATATGATCCACATAAACAAATTATACTCAATTTTCTAAGCAAACTCTTTATTGTTAGTATGAGAATTATCAAGTGCTTCCTATTATATGACATACTGAAGAATTCAAGTAAAACACATAACACTGCATCATTAAATTTTCAAGGTAGCGGTTACTAAATGATGTATCTTTTCGAAACATATAACATACACTTGAATTTTTACGGTTAGACAAATATCAAACATACTTTGAATATGCTATGTTATCTAAGTCTGTACGTAGTACAACAGAAGATTCCTTCTAGCATAATTCAAAATATATTTGAGAATATTAATTTAATTAAAGGTTTCAGTTCTGTACATAGTACAACATAGTTACCAGTAATTAAATTAATACCCATATTGCTACTATTTGTCACTTTAATTAA
Organism: Helichrysum umbraculigerum; assembly: GCA_949592205.1. Lineage (NCBI taxonomy): Eukaryota > Viridiplantae > Streptophyta > Magnoliopsida > Asterales > Asteraceae > Helichrysum > Helichrysum umbraculigerum. The sequence continues at coordinate 21,414,138 of CATIUR010000001.1, forward strand.
AATGCATGATAACAGTGTATGGTAATACCATCATTCAACATTTAAGACTTAATGTCATACATCATAGAATAGTTACACAAAATAATAAACAAGTAGTTAATTAAATTCTTAAGACTTAGAAAATTTCATATAATTTGCCTACCAGTACATCATATGATGAAGCCATCTAAAATTTTACTAAAAATAGACAAATTATAACTTGTGGATATAGGTGTATAATCAAATAAATATAAACACATACCTGATAGAACCGCTGTAGTTCTAAAGCAACTTTATTTGAACCTACTACCATATCATACTTAGGACTTAAGCTTTATTATTGTGAAGCTTATTCTCCTAATGTACTATCATTTCCCGTAGTTTTTGCAAATAAAAACTTAAATGAAGGCGATTCCCCTTAGGTAACAAGCAAATGAATGCCATACGCCCTCCTTTTTTTTTTTTTTTTTTTTTATATTTTTTTTTTAATAATAAACACATAAATACTAACTATTACAAGAATACCCTTGGAAGACTAATCACTCTGGATTTCTCATTCCGTTTAGTTGAACCAACGTCTCAAATCTTGCTCTGTCGAACGCCTTTGTGTATAAGTCTGCTAAGTTATCCAATGATGGAACCTTAACTAACTTTATCAATTTCTTTTCAGCACAATCTCTAATAAAATGATGTCGAATATCAATATGCTTAGTTTTACTGTGCTTTACTGGATTATTGGTGATCGACATAGTAGATTCGTTATCAATCATCATAGGAATATTGGTTATATTTAACCCGTAATCCCGCAGTTGCTGTTGAATCCAAAGAACTTGCGAGCAACAGCTGCCAGCTGCAACATACTCAGCTTCACATGTAGAAATGGCTACCGAGGTTTGCTTCTTGCACTGCCAGGATACTAATCTACCTCCTAAGAATTGACATCCTCCAGTCGTAGATTTCCTATTCTGATTGCATCCTCCATAATCCGAATCAGTATAAGCTACGAGATCTAAGTCTCCATCAATCGGATACCAAAGACCCAGCTTAGGTTTCCCTTTGAGGTAACGAAAGATTCGTTTAACAGCTTGCATGTGTGACTCTTTCGGATTAGCCTGATATCTTGCGCATAAACAAACAGCAAACATGATGTCAGGCCTAGAGGCTGTAAGATACATTAGTGATCCGATCATGGCTCTATAAAGAGTTGGATCCACATCGCTATCACTCGATGTATCTGGACCTAATCCATGATTGACTGGAATTGGAGTATTGTAGACCTTACTTTCATCCATCTTGAAACGTTCTAATAGCTCATATGTATATTTAGATTGATGAATAAAGAATCCATCCTTCTTTTGATCAACTTGTAATCCTAAGAAGAAATTCAACTCTCCCATTGCAGACATTTCAAACCTTTTTCTCATGACTTTCTCAAATTCTTGACACATCTTTTCATCAGACGATCCAAAGATAATGTCATCAACATACACTTGTACAAGAAGAAAGTCTTTCTTTTTCCACTTCACAAATAGTGTACTATCAATTGATCCTCTTGTAAATCCATTCTCAAGTAGATACGTTGATAGTGTTCCATACCATGCCCTAGGTGCTTGATGTAATCCATATAGAGCCTTATTCAAACGATATACTCTATCTGGATACTCAGGATTAGCAAACCCTGGCGGTTGTGAAACATACACCAATTCTTCCACTTTGCCATACAAAAAGGCACTCTTAACATCCAACTGATACACTTTTATACCATAATATGATGCGAATGCTAAGAATACTCTAATTGCTTCTAGCCTAGCAACTGGTGCAAACACTTCATTGTAATCAATACCTTCTTGTTGATTAAAACCTTGAACCACTAGACGAGCTTTATTGCGAGTAACGATACCTTTATCATCTCTCTTACACTTAAATACCCATCTAGTTCCAATTGGATATTCTCCCTTTGGTAGGTCAACCAACTCCCATACTTGTAATTTAGAGAACTGAGATAGTTCTTCTTGCATTGCTTCTACCCACGAGTTTTCTTTTAAAGCCATTTGAACATTTTTAGGCTCGACTTGTGAGATAAAGCATGAATATAGACATTGATTAGGAATCCCTGTCTCTTTCATTGCAGTATACAAGCTTTGGTATTCAGAATTCTCAGACGTATTAGTTCTGGATTGATGCCTAGTTTGAACCGGAGTATTAATATCACCGATGATGTTTTCAACTGGATGATTCTTACTCGTTCTAGTTGTAGTAACTTGTTCAACTGGTATCTCATCTTCCAAATTAGTACCAATTTCTTCCAATTCAGGTACATCTTCCGTACGTGCTGAAGATATTCTTAGATGTTTCAAAGGAGTAAGTATGTCATCAAACTTTGTATGAAGATCATCAAGATCTTCTGTTTCTAGAGACTTATCCTCTGAAGGTTTTTGTGACTCACTTGTGGAAGCTTTATCTGAGTCAACAGTAGTCTTGATTCCAGACTGCTTAACACTCGATGTTGAAGCGGGACCAATATTCTCATCTTCAAACACTAAATGTTCAGCTATCTCTGAATCACTGACATAGTCACTAATAGGAACTTTAAATGATGCAAAAAGATCAGAATAATCAAATTGCCAATCTAAGCCCTTATGAACATCCGGTGAATAGCTTGTAACCTCAATATTATAAACTACCTCCAAACGTCCTGTGACTTTATTAAAGACTCTCTTATTTGGCGAATTGGGCATATAACCTAGGAAAAATCCTTCGTCAGCCTTCTCACCAAATTTTGCTTGATGTCCAGTCTTTAATATGGTGCATGAAACTCCAAAGGGTTCAAACCCTTTTAAGTTAGGTTTCTTATTGTTCAAAAGCTCATAACAAGTCTTGTTATGTCTCTTAACCGTAAGAACTCTATTAAGAACATAACATGCTGTATTCACTGCTTCTGCCCAAAAGATGACCGGAAGCTTTGAATCAGCAAGCATTGTTCTAGCAGCTTCAATCAACGTTCTATTCTTCCTTTCAGCAACACCATTCTGTTGAGGTTCATAAGGTGCACTGAATTGATGTAATATCCCTTTGCTTAAGCAATAGATATTCAACGTTGAATTCTTAAACTCTGTTCCATTGTCACTACGAATACGCTTAACTCTCTTTTTATAGACATTCTCTACTAGATCAAAGAACTCAATTAGAATTCCAGGAGTCTCATCCTTTGATCCCAAAAAGAATACCCATGAGAATCTAGAATAGTCATCTGTGACAACCAAACAGTACCATTTGCCACCTAGACTTCTCTTGCTTATAGGGCCGAAGAGATCCATATGTAGCAATTCAAATGGCGAGGAGATAGAGTTTTCAGTCTTAGGTATGTGTGGTTTCTTGTGCTGCTTTCCTTTCATGCAAGGAACACACTTATCCTCAGACTCGAAACGTTTTTGTGGTACACCTAGAACCAAACCATTTTTGGTTATATAATTCATCTTTCTCCAGTTTAGATGTGCCATTCTCCTATGCCATAACAGAGCATCTGTTTCCGAAGCCTTGGACAATAAACATGTAGACACCATTGAAGAGTTAGGAACACCCATGTTGATAGCATAGATGTCCTTCTTCCTCGGCGCCCTCATCAATATCCATTCATCAGGAATTTTAAAACCTGGCTTCAGGACTAAGGCCTCCTTTTCATTGAAATAAACTGGATGACCTTTATCACAGACTTGGGAAACACTCACTAGGTTGTGTGTAAGTTCTTCAACATAGTTCACATCCTCAAGAGTCAAAGTTCCATTTGAAACTTTTCCTTTTCCCGAAATTACTCCTCCTTTATCTCCTGCAAAATTTACTTTTTGCTTGAGACTATCCTTGAAGTCCTTCAGTAGACTTCTTTCACCGGTCATGTGCCTCGAGCATCCACTGTCTACATACCACCAACTGTCCTTGTTCACAGCATGCTCCTGCACATAACACAAAACACGATCAGTTATCAAGAGGGACCCAAGCCATTACGGTCTTGGTTTGTCCCTTATCATCAACAAACTTAAGCTCTTTAAAATAACCATTCTTCCCATCAGGAGCTTTGGTTACTTTCGAAGTAGCTTGAGTTTGTGGACGATCAGCCTTAAGAGGTGAATTTGAGGAGAACCTCTTAGGCACAAAAGTATGAGCTCTATTATGATAATTATAATTAAACTCATGTGATCGCAAAGTAGTGCCACTTTCATAATGACTATGGCCTCTACTTGGAGTTCTAAACCTCGACGGTGTCACATCCCTAGACTTATGGACATAATTATCACTTTGAGTATATGACCATTTAGGTTTAGGTGGGGAGACACTATGCTTACCATCTCTTTTAAGAATGTTCACAGGTTTATTACCTAACTTAGGTTTGGTATCTAACCCGTCTACAGTCATATTAGAGTCGGTCTGTGTCTTTTCCTCAATCACAAGCTTATGTGGTGCTTCAGGCTTTTTGTTAGGACAACACGAAGCCACGTGTCCTTTTTGATGACATTTGAAACATGACATCTGCTTGCGTGATTTGCTCACTTTTGCTTTCTCATCCGGAGTCTTAGGCACTAAAGGTTTAAGCTGTTCCTTATCAACTTTATCATTAATCTTAGCATCGTTAATCACTCCACCCGATACAAAATGTATTTTGGTGAACTGAGAAGCCTTGCTATTATCTAATGATACGTTCTTAATAACATCTTTCTGTGCCTCTGACTGTTCAGGTTTATCAGCTACTAAAATCTCAGGATTAACTTCAGTCATCTCAGAGTCCTCAGGAATAGGAGTGTAATTGGCATTAAAAGGCGGGGATACATCATTGTAACCTAACCCAGTCTTGTCCTTTACACTACGTTGAGCATCTAACATTTTATCCATTTGAGATGTCCTATAATTCTCAAGTTTACGGTTTTGCTCAATTAACCTTAAGTTAAGGTTCACTATTTCCTGATCCTTACTAGCAATCGTCTCATTTAAGTCTTTGATATTCATATAGAGACCATCTATGACAACAGATTTTTCACTTATGGTATCTCTAAGTTTTGTTCTATCCAACGCATCAGACTTAATTTTATCTTTTAAGACCTGTTTATCATCACTTAATCTACGAACATCCATAATAGCTTGATCAAGTTCAGATCTAACAGTCTTATAAGATTCCTTATCCATATTTAATTGTGATGACAGATTACTATTTGACACAGTTAAGACACTATTCTGAGACTGTAAATCAGTAACTAAGTAACAAACATCAGCAAGATTAAGAATATCTAAACATACCTTCTTCTTGTCAGTTTGTAATTCAGCCATACGTGCCACTAATTCTTCAGGACTCATATCTGGAGTTGAATCCATATATAGCACATCATCATCACTTGCCCTTTTTTCAGACTCAGCCACCTCTACTCTCTGTTCCATGTCAGTGGGCATGTAGGACACTGATCCAGCAGTTGTTTCTTCGATCTCGGCCATCAAAGCTTCTTCAGAATGAGCTTGCCAATCATACGAGCCATCCAACTGCTTCACCACTAAGGCTTTGGAAGCAAGAGTACTTCCCGAACCTTGTTTTCCTTGTGCTTCTACTTTAGGTCTTTGGCATTCTCTAGCAAAATGACCAATACCCTGACAGTTAAAGCATCTGACCTTGGTTTTATCAAACCCTGATCTATTGCCCAACACCTTTCTACCAGTTTTCTTGAGGAAATTCTTCACCTTTCTAGATATCAACGCTAGTTGATCTTGAAGTTCCAGTTCCTCAAGATAATCAGAATCTATCTGCTCATAATCCTCATCAAATAGAATAGGATCATTGATCTTTCCTTCTATGTAGTTCTCATATGATGCCACAAAGGAAGCAAGAACAGACAGTTGCTGTTCAGCAGATTTCACACTCATCGGCATCTTCTGATGCTCTTGAGGTGACTTCTCAGAATTCTTTCCCTTTGTCTCATCACCAGAGGAGGAAATAAAGCACAGATCTTCAGTGATCATCTCTCCATTTTCATTAGTATCACCAACTAACAGTGCAGTGGTCGAACTCGATGACGCAGTCGAAAGACTTGACTTTCCATGATACAGCCCAGGGTTCTGAACCTGATCAGAATCACTATCTCTTGACTTCTTGGAGAAATCATAACCTTTCAGCTTGTCAATGACTTGCTCTAAGGTCATAGTAGAATACCTAGTTTCGTTATCCTTAATCATAACACCATACATTTCCCATTTAGAAGGCAAACCCTCAAGGAACTTGTCGGTTTTAGATACTTCTTCTTCAAAAATTTCATGGTATTCTAATTCACTTAGCAGATGGTAGAATCGTGTAACATAGGCATCAAGATCTTCTCCTTTTAAAGCTTTAAACATAGTAAACTGCTTTTTAAGAAGACTCTTCTTGCCAGCTCTCACCTGTGGACTTCCCTCACCTCTTTTCTCTAAAGCTTCCCAGAGCGCTTTAGCAGTATGAAAAGACTTGAGTTGATGAGCAAGGGATTTAGGAAGACACATCTTTATGCAAGAATGTGATTTATTCTCATTTCTGTACGCTTCCTTCTCTTGATCACTCATGTTTGCATAGGTAAGAACTACAGTAGCATTTTGAACAGTTTGAGTAGGTGGGGTGTATCCATTCTTGATACACATCCAGATAGACAGATCATGGAATCTACAGTAAGATTCAAATCTGTCCTTCCAATTGTAGTAATCCTCGATTCTTAACAACTTAGGTGGAACGTTTGACTTTCCCACCTCGTGGTCCATTTCGATCATTCTACTTAAGTCAGACATCTTAAAAACATAAAATTAAACTGTTTCAGCGAATTCAGAAATCTCAACTCGCAAGACTCAGCTCAACTCGCAATCTCAGCTCGACTCGCAGAATTTGTCGATTCGCAAGCCTCAGTTCGGATTGCTAAAAGATGTCGATTCGCAAGTGATGTCGATTCGCGAGAGATCTCGGTTCGACTTGCAAGCCTCAGTTCGACTCGCTAGTTCAACTCGGTTCGCAGACGACGCTGGAACCCTAATCTCGACTCGCGAAACGGCTGTTAAACCTGAAAAACAAATTTTAAGGTATTTTTACGAACGAAACTGAGAAATTCGACTGTAAACTAACCCTAAAACTTCCAGAGAATGATTTTGATCGTTAGTATTGCAATAATGCACGTAAAAACGACCCGAATCAAAAACGCAATAAACTAAAACTCACGAACACACTCGTATCTAGCCCGAAAGCTCTGATACCAGATGTAAGTCCCCTAGTTTTAGGATCAATAACTTCGTTATCTGTAGTATTAAGGTGCGGAATCCCTCAATACGGTGTTATTTTACTAACAACGAATATGTTCGTATTGCGTTTTAACTAGACTTAGCTTTAAACAACGAATCGTCAAAGCCTAGCCTTAGGTTATGTTTTTCTCTGGTTTGTTGAATTCGCAGCAATTGAAATCAGAATGCAAAAGTTATGTTTTTCACCGATTGAAAAACATTATATATGTCCAGCTCGTCTCGACTCGCAAGGGCCTGCGAGTTCGGTCCAACTCGCAGCCCAAGCCCAACTCGGAACTCGGCTCGCCAGACTTCCACGAATTCAGTTCTCATCTCGGCTCGTTAATCTCGCGACCTGAGAACTCGACTCGCACAGAATGTATTTATTTCGTATTTAATAATTCGTCTAACTTAACACAATAATATGTTTAACGAATATTACTAACAAAACAAATATTTATTTACAAATCTAAACCAATATACAAACGTAATAATAATTACACTAGTCCTATATCAAGCTAGATCTGTTGTCACAATCTATGTCTCAACAAGTGTGCACTAGTCTGATGGAAATGCTGTCTTTGCATAAGATCTAACTGATCAAACCTCTGAGTCTGATGTAACTGCATCTGGTGCATCTGCTGAGACAGCTGATCAAACTCCGTAGCATAACCTCTGTTACGGCCTCGTGCCGTACCTCGACCTCTATCACTGCCACTCGTATCTCCTCTGGCTCTAGCCTGCCTCGACTGCAAAGTCTGTCCTACTGGAGTAATCGGAACCCAGTAATACATCTCTGCAGGACCACCATAAGTAATGCATGGCTCAATGAGGGCAAACGCCTCCAACCGGCGTGCAGTCAGCCATCCCATGCTAGGCTGAACAATCGTGCATGACCCCATCTCATCCTGAGTAGCCAAACCAAAGTATCTTGCCAATCGAGTAACAAAGTGACCTCCACACAAACTACTACCATCTCTAGTACCAGTAGCTCTCTTCGACATCCACTTAGCCAACCTCCAAGGTACATTCACTAACCTCTTCCTGATAATCGAACTCAAATAAAACAAGTCAGGCCTCGAAACTTTCTCAGGCCCCTCCTTGCGTCCAACAATGGCGTAAGTCAACAATCTATGAATGAGTCGATGACGAGGATCTCGAATACGCGTGTAAGAAGGTGTCGAACTACCATAACTACCCTGGGCAATAAACTGCCACTCCTGCTCAATTTCCAAATCAGTGAGCTTCTTCACAGCACCTGCAGAAATGTGGTTTGAAAAGTGAGGATTATCCAACTCATTGGGCTCATAAAGCCCCAATCCCAAAGCAAACTGAACCAAGGTCATCTGTCTGGGCTGTCCCCCTAGCTGGAAGAAAATGGAGTTCTCAGTCCATTGGGTCGACCTGGCATCAAACCTAAAAGTGCTATAAAACTCAACAACCAGCTCTCTGTAGATATCCTCCCTAATACTGAATAACCGGGACCAAGCATAGGAAACAAATCCAATGTTTCCATCCTCTAGTGCATATGGAACAGCAAGTAAATTCCTAATGGCTTCAGCACCATTAGTAAACCCCTCTCTAGCAATCACATGCTCCAAAACATTCCAGTTAACAGCATCAAACACCTCAATTGACTGGCCAATATTGGAAGCCAGACGATCTCTAAACTGCATCCTAGCAGTCTCAGAATATGACCCATGAAAAGTGAGGTATCTATGGGATCTAATCAATGGGTTTCCCAAAGTTTCACCTCCTCGTGCTCTCCTGTTAGACATGATAACTGCTAAACAAAACAATTGTTAATAATACTAAATAAGCAGTTAATTGCAAAAAGGTTACTAAAAATTTCGGCAGCATTTCGGCTTAAAATTGAATAATCCACCATAAAGGTTTAGCCTAAAACTACCGCAACAACCAATTTCATGAACCTAAATTGCAATTTTTAGACAAAAACTACTCAATATGCATACATGTATATACTTAATTAAATATCCCTGACAATTGCCTAATCAAATGTATTATAATAACTTGGTACCATTATGAATATACGACATTGCATAATCACTAAACTCGAGTATTAGCAACTAGCAAACATCCATACAATCTCAAAATGAATTATTGTAACACAATTAATCAAAATAACAACTTATCACATAACCGTAATCACAAACACTTGTGTACCAAACAAATATTTGCATTAATCATCATGTGGTCAGAAAATTAATAAGCACTAAATTAAAACATAGCATAATTGAGTTTCTCATATTCACAATTTATCATCACGAACGAATAATTCGAATAACACAAAATATGCAATACAATTGAAAAACGAGCATGACATTGCAATGTATATAGCAACTAGAACATATATCAATCAAAACATGCTAATAATCATAAGCATAACCGAAATACCCAAAATATTTATCATAAACCCTAACTTCCAAACGAGTGATTTAACCAACGAAAATGAAAACGGGAAGTTATACCTTGTAGAGGAAAGTGCGTGTAACACGAATACGCAAAAATGGCGATGAATGCGTGGCCGGAATTTCCGTTTGGGGGTTGTGGGTGTGAAAGTCGTAGGTGGTTTTGAAGAAAAAGGTTTTGGGTGAAAAATGAGGAAGAAAGGGCTGCTGGCGGTTTTCTGCATTTTTGATCCATACGGCGTATGGATTAAATAGGCCCAGGTCAACTCATTAAACCCAGTCAATGGCCCGGTCCAGCGGCCCAATCAATCCATACGGCGTATGGATTCCATACGGCGTATGGATTGAAAATTCAGAATTTTTTCAAAAACGATTTTCAAACCCATTTTTAACCCAAATTCATCACTAACTTTATATAATTAAATCTCAAACCCGGATGATAATCACGACTTCAAAATCTTTACAATTCCACACTATAAAATAAATAACAATAATTAACAAACATAAAAATGAATAATATTCAAAGTAATACTCAATATTCAAATCACACATTCAAAAACAAAAATCCAAAACAAACAAAAGTCTAACATAATCCAAAACAAACCAGAATGTTAGAAACAATCCAATAGCATAAGAAATATAAAAAAGGATTAGAATCACTGATTCGGATAGATAGCAAGGAAATGCTCAGTGATTATGGGAATGATGTTAATGATCCCATGACCAAAACTTGGAAAATTTGCCAAGTGCTCGTTAACCACAGGAAGCAGATAAATTAAATCCCAGCTAATCTTCATTACTGACTTAGTTACTTCTCCTTCTTCATCCCACACTTCATCATTACCAACTAACTTAACCTCTCGCTCCGGACTGTTATCCTCAAGTTCACCAATAAATTCTAAACATGACTCTCCAATCTGATGATGCTTGCTCATCGATGGAGTTTCCTTCAAACTTCTGACTAAGCTTTCAATCTCACCCAAAACTTGCTCTTGAAGTCTGTTAAAACACAAACCTGAACTCCTGAATATCTCAACAAATCTCATGTAGATTTCCACCATTCCATAGTGGAAATGTTCCTTTGGGTACAAAATCTTAGTCTTATCCACTAACTCTCTCATATTTGCCACTAGATATGTTGCTAAATCAATTTCACCAGTTGGGTGAATAAAATCCGGTCGTGGTCTTCCTTCTTCTTCCTTAGCAAGACGATCTAACTGTTCAACCATTCTATTCATGTGATAGTGAATAGTGTTACTCACTACAAAACAATGAGGTGTCTCATCCTTGAGATGATCATCTACTTTTAACAATTGAACCACATCCTTCAAACCAGCTAAAAATTCCTTATCAGCTTCGGAAGTTGGACGACCTGTTAACTCATACAAAGCTTTAATCATACGACTAAGACATGCGGTCTGTTTAGCCGAATAAGGAAACGAATGTTGTCTTAAAATTTCATAAATCTCAACATATCGCCACTTTTGATTGGCTAAGAATACTTTCTCCTCTTCAATCCTTAATGTTATTGATTCCTCAAAATCTACAAGATCATCCAGAAACTGCTGAAAATCCCCAAATTGTCTTTCCACTTCTGCACTATCTAGTAAGTTCTGTACTAGTGCCAGTTGATAGTCGGAGAAATAAACATGGGATGTCCTGATTAGTTCAGCTGTAAAAGGAATGTCCCATCTCACATTCGCAATTGCACCCAATAATTCTTCACATGACAATGTGATAGGCACAACCTTGCGGCCCAAATGAGTGAATGATGGAATTTCACTTTCTACTCTCGACTCCAGACTCTCAGAATCATAAATACCAACCAAATCGTAATTGTTTGCATCACTTTCAAAACTCCTCGCCATTGGACAAACCTAAATAAAAATAAATCTGAAAATACAAAACACCACTAACGAAAAACAAGTTAGTTCACACAAAATAAACAAAAATTAAATAACATGTACAACTTTAAATAAATGGAACTCCAACCGGCGGACGGATTTCCATCCGCCGGTTGAAACTAAAACCCCAAAAGTTTAACCAATTAAAGGATAATTAGTTTCAACCAATGAATTAATGAAAACTTGTTACACAATTACTTAATTTACCTTAAACAACTTTACAAAATTATTCGTTCAATAAAATTATTTTAGAGATCAAAGTTACAAACAACTAACTCCTATTTAAATAATCACAACCGCTTTTCCCCGGCAGCGGCGCCAAAAACTTGATGTCGGCTATGAAAGCGCGTCTTGTTTTACAATTTATAAATAGAAATACCTAATAAATACTTTCAAGCAACCAGGCAAGAATACCCGATCAATTGTAAATATAGATTTGGTAAGTCAGATTCGAACACAGGGAAAATGTGGAATATTTAAAATAGAAATTAACAATTAACTAGAAAACAGTAAATATGGGGGGCGTTTTAGTTCCGTACGAACATTTGTTTAGAAAACATTTAATTTAAAATAAACAAACTTAAATAAATACTTTTAAATTAAAATAATAAATAAATAATAACAATAAATCCTAATTGGAAGGAATAAGTAATTGTATAGTTAATGTCACTTAGATTCATATTTCTCGATTTATTACGTATTGATTATCTAATTGTGATTCTTTTAGATCAACTTAATACCAAATTCTTCAATGAATACTAAGTCGAATATGAACTAGCCAACGTTTCGGGTCCAACTAATTCCTATAATCTAGGGTCCAACATGAAACACTGGTTCCAATGTCACAAGATGATCAGTCAATTGTGTGCCTTTCCCTAAATTATGCATTAAACATTCACAACTCGTTATAATTAACTCTATGGTATGACTCAACAATACCCAATAATTAACTTATTGTCTTGCTCATTTTAAAGTAGATAATTATTGTATACTCGACCTATCAGACTCAACGTATTTAGTGATAGTCCAAAACCCTAAGGTAGTACTAGCAATAATCAATAATCTTAAAGGAACTCAATCTCATTAAAATTATTAATCACGTGAAGCAACAATAATAACTAGTTACCAATAAACAAGTGTCCACGAGCAATATAACCGTTTTCAATCAAATAACTTATTCAATACGCAATTATAATCGTTCAACAATCATAATCTAAGTTAAATAAACTACACAATCACTTTAAATACTCAATTCATCATAAATCGGTAATAATCAGATCATTCAACATCAAATACTTCAATGAAATCGAAATAAAGAAATTATACCGAGTTATAAAGATGAACTACGAATGGTTTAGATGAATTATCCTCGTTCTTCACCTTTCGTACCTCCAAACTACTCCTAAAATTCGTAAACCTAACCTAAAACTCGACTGAAAACGTCTGGAAACGAAAACCTCCAAAAAACTATCGAATTAGGGTTTAAAACGCGTTTTTATACTTCCTCGAATTTTGATCCATACGGCGTTTGGATTTCCATACGGCGTATGGATTGAATTTAAGCCCAGCCCATGTCCGCGTAACCTGGGCCTGCACTGCAGCAATCCATACGGCGTATGGATTTCCATACGGCTTATGAATGAGTTTTCCAGCCGATTTCTTGACTTTTCTTCTTTTATTCTTTTCTTCGACTTCGGCTTTACTTATTTCTTCAAATACGCATCATTTAACTCTTTTATTGACTGTTTTCCTTCCTTTCTTCATAAATGCTCCATTTCCACATCTAATTGCAAATATGAACGAAATCAATATCTATTCTAAACAAAATGCAATAAAAACATTCAAGATTAGGGGTAAAATACTACTAAAATATAGTACTTTTGAGCGTTTATCAGGGATCTACAGCTCGTATGGGTTAAGTAGGACCCACGAGAGGACGACAGTTCCTTAAGGCCATGGTATATGGCGAGTGGAGATTTCTGTGGCATGTCCTTGTCTTGATTTTTGGTCCGAAGAAGGGTGGTTATGATGAGTTGAGTCCTTTGCTTATATCGGCTGTACTGTCACTGGTTTACAATAAACCATACAGTTTTTGTGATTATATTTTTAGGGAGTTCGTTCGACAGATCACGGGGACTGCTAGATCTCAATTCATGATCTATCCGAGATTTTGTATGCTTATTGTACGTCACAGCATACCCAATCTGGCGGCTTTTCAACCGAATCTTTTTATATTTTTAGGGAGTTCATTCGACAGATCAAAGTGACTGCTAGATCTCAATTCATGATCTATCCGAGATTTTGTATGCTTATTATACGTCACAGCATACCTAATCTGGAGGCTTTTCAGCCGAATCTTTTTGTCGATCGCATTGGTCTACGAGGGTATAATGCTATGTTCCAGCATACCTCTAGACGTTTTGACCAGCAGCCACAGGCAACCGATTTATTTGGTTTTATTATTGATTCCCAATATGTGGCGCAGGCCAAATAATGGCTGGCTGGATGTTGCTGCTGCTGGTGCCGTGACAGAGCCTGCTGCACCTGTGGTTCCTCAACCTGAGCCACAGGAGATAATCGAGGAAGTTCACAATCAGGCTACTGATCAAGGACAACAGGTTCTTCCTGACATTGCTGCACAAGTTGTGCAGGATGTGCTAGTACAGAACGATGAAGCCAATGATCCGCTCATTCAAGAGATAGATCAATATATTGGTGATGCACCTGCACAGGTATGATTATATAATTTTATATAATGATATAGATACTTAGATAATAGAGTTTATTATTAATCGTGAAGTTTAATATAATTATATTCGGGAACCTGAGGCTGTCGGCCCAGAGGTCATGAGACCTGAGGGCATGCAGGGACAGGACATAGGACCAGAGACATCTGGTGGTCTGACACTGGACCTTCTGGGGGAGCAGACGGAGATACTGCTTCTGATTCTGATGATACTCTTTCACCTCCACCTCCTCCTGCTGGTATGATTTGATATCGATCACAATATATTAAGGATCCAGCAGTCAAGAAGAAGGGTAAGGCGAAAGAGATAGATCCAGATTTCAATCTGGTGGATGAGTGATATCGCATAAAAAGTCACGTTTTTACTACCGATATCTCTCTCATTCTGGAACAATACTTGGCAAATAGACTCAAATAATACACATATCAATGAAGCTTTGCCAAGAAGGTCAAAATAGAGTCGCACGAGAAAAATCAAGCAAAACGAACGAAAAAAGAAAATTCTACGCAATAATTTGAGATATATTTCCCACCACTAATATTCATCTTATCCAAGGTCTTCGTTTTCAAAATAGGAATCAGACAAAAGAAGAATCAACAAAAACGGACGAAGAATGAAGATTCTGCATACGCCGAAAGATTCAAATGATTCGTACAAGACATCTAAAGATTAGAGAAACATCTCAGGGATTTATTTATATCAAAGTCTTCATTTTTGAAAAATGAATATAACGCAAAAAGAATCGACGAAAACGGACGCATAACGAAGAAGATACGCACGAAACGTGAAATGAGCGAACGGGCAGCAACCGGGACGACCGGCTGCCAGGCAGCCGACGGCCAGCAGCCAGGCGCCGCCGACTGGTTGCCGCCAGTCCCCTCCTCCTTTTTCCGTCCTTGCTTGTACTTTCCTGGTATATGTGCTACCACTTTTCGCAAGTTTAGGGTACACGTGCTACCACTTTCCGCGCCTTTAGGGTACATGTGCTACCACTTTTCGGGAAAGGACCACCCCCCAAATGCATGCTAACTTGAGCCTAAGATGGCTAACATGCACCGGATTTCAAGTATAAATAGGGCATCAAGGCTCATTTGAAACACACCATTCCAAACACATCTTTCTTAGCAAACACACCTTTCTTAGCAAAAAAACACCTTCCTAGCTTATCTTTCTCACTCTAGAAATAAGCTCCAACTTTCTCACTCTACATTCTTTCTCTAGATTAGTTTTAACTAGTATTTAAACTAGTTTAGAAGTTTAATTATGAATAGAAGGAAAGTGCGGAACGCATTGTAATCTTCGGTGTACGCTCGGAATTGTGTCAATTAATTCAAGTCTATTCTCTCTCGCATTTAATCCTGGTTCTTTCTTTCCTTATCTAACTTAATTAATTACGTTTATATTGATTATGCAAGATTTAGTTATTGTCATGATTAGAGAGTAGTATACTTGTTGTGTTTGCTTGCGATGTAGTTAGTTAATTATGGGATGATTTATAATTAAATATTAAAGTAATATGGCGGCCCCTATTCGACTATTACTCGATATAGTACTGGAAACACTTCAAGGTGGAGTACAAATGTATGGAAGTCGAGGAACGACCGAAGGTAGTCATACTACGAAACGGTATAATATTATGAAGTGATATGACGGCCCCTATTCGACTGTTACGCAGTATAGCGTTGGAAACACTTTAGGTGTAGTACAAATACGTGGAAACTGCGTAACGACCGAAGGTAGTTATATTACGGACTAATATATAAAGTGAGAAACCCAGTTTAAATAATATTTCTAAATAGACTTTTAAACTTTAAATTAATCTATCGCATTCCCATCAATAAACGTGATTACAACACCTTTTTAATGACGTCCAACTAAAAGGTAGTTAGTCATCTGTGTCAACATTTGGGGGATTACCATAGGACAAGACATGACCAAGGTTTGAAGTGGCGGAACCACTTTAAGTGAGGAACGCTGTGGATAATTAGGGGATTTATTGGGTAGTCTTAAGCAAGGGCTGGTTTAAAGTCATAAATGAACTTTTTAAATACATGAATATGTTAGGATGACGAGGAATCGTTATATGATTCAGTTTTGTCTAGTACCTTTAGATTTTGTCTCCGTTCATAAGAAAGTAGTTCTAAATACTTTGTGATGTCACCATAAACTAGTTCCTGATGTGACCTGCTAATGGGACTTTAATTAGTAGGGAATATAGTGTTTACATCACAAGTATCCAGGAGTAACAATTAACAAACATCTTTTAAAACAGTTTCCCCAAACATCATCCCATAACTTACTTAACGAAGTCTCAGTAAACACTATCTTTATCTTATCTGTTTTATCTTTTATTTTAATTTCGCTTTTATTTATTTACTTGCCTAAGTTAGTTAATAGAAAAACCAAAACTCCCCCACTATTTTATAAACCCTTCACTAGTTTGAAAGCCCTCATCTGCCACACCTTAGTTTCAATTCAGTCGGTTTGAAGAACGACTCTAGGTCATAACTACCACTTGCTCACCCTTATGATTAGCATTGCTAGGGAAAACTTAGGCCCCGCAATTAGAAATTTAAAACACCCACTGATCGCCGTCGCCAGTAGCCAGTGCAACGACAAGGGTAAAATCCTTACCGACCGCTGGTGACGCATCAATGAGCTTAGTGAGGATGAGGATGATTCTCTAACCACTCACCATCGAAAAAGAACAAGACTTGCTAGTGCTCAGTTGACGATTGGTGATGTTCTGACTACATGTTAGTTTAACATAAAGTTAGACAATTTTAACTTGTTGTTATTCAGGCGTTATGAACTGAGACAAA
Source organism: Helichrysum umbraculigerum (assembly GCA_949592205.1). Taxonomy (NCBI): domain Eukaryota; kingdom Viridiplantae; phylum Streptophyta; class Magnoliopsida; order Asterales; family Asteraceae; genus Helichrysum; species Helichrysum umbraculigerum. The sequence goes on from CATIUR010000001.1 coordinate 21,431,288, forward strand.
ATGTTTCTGTAACAGTTGGTCCTGTTCGACCACAAGTGGAGACGGTTTCACAAGCTGAGACTGTACCGGTACCTGTACCTTCTGAGGTAAGAGATATAAGTACAGTAAATGTGTGTGATATTCAATAACTTAGAGATTGAGACAGATTTATATCTGTAACAATTACTTATTTTAGTTGTCTAACTTGACAGGAGACAATGATAGCTGCCATTGTATGTCCGGAGACTTATCCGACTACAAAGCTTAGCAGAGCTGCAGCTCGTGTACTTACCGAAGTAGCTTCTGCAGCAGCTTAGACAATCACTCCTACGCCTCCACCAAACACTACAGCTACTGCTACTACTCAACCCCAACCTATGACTGATGTTGATTGCATTACATCTTTGGAGTCTAAGGTTCGAGAGTTGGAGGTCACCACTGCACATTTATCTTCTCAACTTCTGTCATTGTCTCAGAGTTTTACTGAACAGAATAAGGCTTATTCCTTGCTGCTCAAGACCAACGATACTTTAGTAGATGATGTAGCAGACAAGCAGAGACAGATTGATAAACTTGATCGTTTAGTTGTTGATCTGCAGAAGGACAAGCCATCTCAAGGGGAGAAGTTGGTGATATTAGATGAGTCCTGCATAGAGGATGAACTAGCGAAGAAGAGACGAGATGATACATACGATGATCCCTCTGCACCGAAGGATAGTGAGCTGGCTGGTCCTTCAACGACTAGCAAGCAGACTATGATTCAGGGGGAGTCTGCAGGTGCAAGTGGTTCTGGTTTTGGTGCTGATACAGTTGCTGCTGGTGAAAGTGAAGCTGGTGAGAAAATAACTTAACTATACTTGACTGTATTTTGTATCTTGTGAATTAAAATTGTAACTTAAAATATTTTGTTATATATTCAACTTGAGATTTCTAATTACAAGTTAAATATGTTTTAAACAATTTAAGTAATGTACAATTAATATAAGTTAAAAAGAATACTGATCGAAAGTCTTCCGACTTATATATAGTAGTGCGGCGTGTCCCGATTGATATCGGCGGTCAAGTTTTCTATTATAACTTATGCATTTTAGACTTGAGAGTTTTTATAATTGACAAGTTAATTATGTAATATTTTAACTTGCGAGCAATATATAATTTAAGGATATAATTGATAGTTAAGTTTTGAAATATAACAGTTCAATTAAGTCTTGGAAATTATATAAGTTAATTAATTGTAAACTTGAATATTTGGTGATCGTCATTGTTCATAACACATTAATGTTTAAATTTAATTAATGTTTGCTAAGTATATTTTATTTTATCTGACTTTTGTAATCTTAGATTGATTCAGGGTAATCAATAAAAGATTTATAAGTTATATAATGTGTTTATTTTATACACAAAAGGATTAATAAGGAAATTCTTAGATTGATTCAGGGAAATCAATGAAAGGATTTCTGTTTTTAGTATTTTATTTGTGTTTATGCTTTTATAAGTATGGAGATGCTCGATCTATCTGATTGTGAAAGTGATATACTTGATGAGATAGATGAAGAGATCGATTATGACTTAGAAGAATGAGAGTTTTTACCACCTGAAGACTGGACTTATGTTTCTAATGTTCCTGATGTTGGGCTAGATATTGGTGTAGATCCAGATGCTGATATAGATGAACATCATGTAAGCCCATCAAGGACAGAGTTTGTAGTTGAATATGAACAAGGATCGAAAGTTGTCGATGTAGATGAAGATATCGATGACTCAACCGATTCAGAAGATAATATTCTTATTCCTACTGCCAATCCAGCTGTTATGTACAGGAAACTTCCAAAAGAAAAGGAAATATTGGAGTTTCAGAAGTCGACATTACTGGAAAAAGAGTTCCACGTCGAGGAATTATTGGATAGTATTTTGACTCTGACTTGAAGCTGTTTGCTATCAAAAGGTTTGACAGAGTTCAATATTTTGAGAGAAAGCTTGCAGTGTTCAGTTCTCTACCAAGATTTGAGACACGCGACTTGGCTAGATTACCTTCGAAGAACCCAAGTAATGATTTTGTTGGAAGACAAGTTGAACATATTATCAAGACTGAGGTTCGTTCTGGAAAGTTTGAAAAGATTAAGCCAAGGGTCGGTAAGACGAAAAAGCTAAAGGAGAGAAGTCAGAGGACTGGAAGAAGACTTATCCAGCTGTAAAGTGTGTACAGCAGATTCCACTGAAGATAATGCCATAGGATATTCTTGGAAATTTGAAGTGTTGGCACGTGGATTCAGAGACTAGAGAAGTTGTCATGGTTGAAGCTGATGATGAGGTTGAAGGTGGTGAGCGTGAGATCTTTAGAGTCTATGACCATCGACACCTGATGAATATGTCGAGAAAAGATTTGTTTAAGTTACATGAGAACATGATCTTAATGACTATAGCATGGGGTGATCTTGCACGTGATTATCAACTGATGGTAAAGACTTGCATAAAGATGAAGATCTACGCAGGTAGTAAAATTTAAAAGTGAAGATCGAAGACAACTTGAAGATAAAGACGCTAGAGCTATTGTGAAGGGGGAGTCTGTTGGGACATATTATTGTGACACCGGATCTAGCTTGTAATAGGACAAGTGTAATTATTATCAAGCTTGTACATTGATTTAGATATGTGAATATATGATATTAGTTTGATATTAATATTTGTTAAATATATTAATTTATTAAAGTGTTAGAACAAATAACGAATTACAAACTAAAGTTTATTTAGCGAGTCGAGATTTCAAGTCGCAAGACTTATGATTGCGAGATGAAATCTGAGCTCGCAAAGGGATCGTAACGAGCCGAGTCGAATTGGGCTTGGGCTGGACTGCGAGTCGAGTCAACTCGAAAGCCCACTGGCTGCGAGTTGAGACGAGTTATAAATATGATTTTCGGTTCAGAAAATCATAACTTCGGCTAATCCGATTTTCTGCAAACTCAGTCACGATCCAGAGCATTCTTAATATCCTAACGGCTAGGCTTTGATTGTTTACCATTCGTTAATATCAAAACAAAGCATATTAGTAATAATCAATCGTTATATGAAACATCTAACACGTATTGAGGGATTCCGCAACTTAATACTATAGATAACCTCGTTATCGATCCAAGAACTAGGGACTCACAAACTATATATGCAACTATGCAAGTACTTGTTTGTTTCATAGACTACATTGATTTTTACCTTTTTGAAGTTTCAATTGGAATATAAATATGTTGTAAATTTGTAGGTTCTTTTATGACGGGGTTGAAGATTCTCATTAAGTTTCATGTGTGAGGTAATATACGTTTTTATGTGAAACAAATAAGATTATACATCTAGATTTTGTTAACGGATAACAAGTTATTTAGCATAAACTTCGCAGCATAAACCGATATAACCGTTAAAAACCTATTCAGAATTGAAAAGCCAAATAGAATAATAGTGAAATTGAAATCCAATGAATTTGATTTGTGAAAAACTGAAATATTCGGCTATGGTTTAATAGTCCAAAATCCGGAATGAATCGAACCATGAACGTTCAAAGGGAGTATAATATTCTTCGAAAACAGGATACATATTAGCATTAGCTTTAAATTTCCTTGGTTGTGCAATGCACAACCTTATAAACCTCCTTATAAACCTCCTAGTACATATATATGCTAACACAACTAACCCTCGTACGGATCCTGTTCAATCATTATATTAATATATGTAAAGTAAAGCACAAA